>CM031991.1:8346239-8946239 GCA_018804465.1 Populus tomentosa
TACTTTAACTTAAAAGCTTAACATAATATCTTTTTAATGTGGGATAAAAAAAAATTTAAAATATTATTTTAAACTTCATTATTTATAATATGTATAATCTATATTTACATGGATTTTTTCATATGAAATATTAAATTTTTTTTATATTTTTTTTAATTTTTCCGGATTGACCCGGGTGAACCCATGAAACCCGAGACCCGGCCTCTTGGCCGGGTTAACCCCCGGGCTGGGTTTAATAACTATGGGTTTTATAACATCTACTATGAGTAAACAGACTATTTTTAGCTTTATATTAAAAGATCAACTAATAGTTTCACCTGAATATTAATTTTGAACTTGCTATTTCATAGAGAAATATGATCACCTTTTCAATAACACTTATCCTTCTTCAATATTTTAGCTAATATTGTGTTTCTAAATCATAGTACAAGCTTTGCAATGTCGATGTATCCATCTTAAATAAGTTAAGACATTGTTTCCAATGTTCTTTTAAAATTTCAGTCAATCATCTCATGTTTATATAGTATGAAACTATACAAGGTTTCTTATTCACATAATTAATATAATACATGTTTAAGGCTTTGGTAGTGCATACAAGTAGTTTTTTTTCCGATCGAACTCCTGCCTCCAAAATTGTTTAGCATCCTCATTACTTTAATTATTGTCGTAATCGTCGTCATCATTACAAACATTGTCATCTTCACCATTACCATTAGCACCATTATAATTAATATGATCAATAATATGATTCAATGTGTTACAAATACCATACCAAACAGTTTACCGCACATAATAAATTTATAATAACTTACTAAAACATTAGTTGGAAGATAAACCTAAGTCGTGTTTTTATATATGAGCTCTTGAGTATAAATGTTTCAAATACTGGTAGTAGTTTATCAAGACATTGATCAAGGTGTGTACCATATTAAATTTATGCATGCCTTCTATAGGAATGAGTAAATAATAATGTTGAGAGTGAAACAAGAAAGTGGTAGGTGCAAAGCTCAATAAAAAAATATGTACAAACAAATGAAATATGAAATGCAGATAATTCACTATGATCTTCTATTACATTTCACGTGCAGTGGTATGCTTAGACTTAATTCACTATAAAATTTGGTTGTTCTTTTCTTCTTGTTGTTATGAGCCAAGCTTGAATGTTCTATGATATACATTAAGTGGAAGGGCCAATGAGTTATAATCCTATTGTTCTTCTTTTTCTTGTTCTTCTTTTTAATTTTTTGAATGATATAGTTATTTTTATTATATAATTATAATTGAAAAAACATTGTAATGATAATCACCGAATATATAATTACTAAGATAGCTCATGTTATGTACTTTTCAGTTGAGCAAATAACAATTTGCTATTGTATTTTCAATCCTTAACCTGTGTTATTAATAATTCCATCACAATTTTTGCAAAATTTTCTCTATCCAAGTCATTGACGGTTCTTCTCATATAGCAATTCATCCCTACAGCGTTAAGCCGGTCAAGTAAGTGACAACATTTATTACACATACTAAGGGAGCACTTTTTAAATTAAAAAAATAATCAATTATAAGTTTTTACAAATACATGTTTACAAGCTTTCATTAAACCAATTTACAACTTAATTGATTATTTATTACATTCATCATCTCATCAAATCTTCTAAGCACTAGTTGGCTAACAAGTTCAGTCATTGACTTACAATAATAAATAAGAAAATCCTGCAATCATAGCGCATGCGCGTGCACCCATATATATATATATATATATATATATATATATATATATATAAAAGGCAGATTCAAGTATATAAACTTTACTAAGTAGTAAACTCCAAATAATTTCCATCCATCACATGTAACATCATATAGACCCATCGGCCTTGCATTTTATTTCATGCCTTGACAAGCATTTATTCCTTTGTATTCTCCACTGGAACTTTATTTATGCTATCTGACAACTCTCTACTCAATTTCTCATTCTGAATCTGAAAGTAATTTCTTCTGATCTTCATCTCAAGAGCTTTCCCTTTTAAACACATTCTAAAGCTATAACTTTGATGTAAATCTATCCGTAAATGCACCACTTTTTTACTACTAAAACAACCTACATACACCCTACCACAGTATTTTAGAGGAAACGCTTTTTGCAAAGGATGTAAAGGGAGTTGAGCTGCATGTTTTTGTCCCGAGACCACCTTTGAACCAGCATAAGTAGCAGCAAGGTCTACTTTATACCTCAACATGAGAAATCCAGTGGCAAAGTTGACAGCATACATCCACAAGTTCCTTGATTTTCAACACAACTTACCGTAGTATCAACACTAGTAATGGTTACAGAGAAACAACTGCTACTAGCGAAAACAAAAAACAAGGTTTTTTTTATACATCGATAGACTAATCAAGCATTCAAATCCACAACACATCAACGATCAACAAAATTCAAATCAAAGCACAAGAGCCCAATCCAGATGTTTATGATGTACAAGAAACAATAATTTTGATCTAGCATGTTGGTTAGCACTTGCCGCATGCAGTTCCTTCCCCGCAACACATCAAATTCAGAGGTTCTGTGCTCTTGATGATTGGTGGAGACTACAGTAGTTTGTAACTGGCTTAGAGCTTGGCTAGCACCCCATTTTGAAGTGGCTTCGGCGTTACACCATTGTCTTTAACATCATTGTCTTTGGCATCCAATTCGCATGTGCTGGGAGGAACATCCACAGCAGGAGAGCAGTTGAAAAACCCATGAGGCTGCATTCCACAAACACCAGCAGAATCAGAGAAATATAGAACATGCACAAAGAAGACCATAATGTAATCCAACATGTTCAGTATAGGACCAAGATTTTCACCACTAAAGTGATTGGATATCTAATCTAATGCTAGTCATTACTTGTTCGAATAGCCATCAAATATCTTAAATGATGCTCGTGATCAATCAAGAAAATAGATGAGAATGATCTGATTAGAGTGAACTGAATTTTTAGAAGGGCTGACCAATATGTTGAGCACTTGCACCGCCATTTGCAATAAATCTATACAAATTTAGCAACATTCTGCTTCATTGTGTAGGACAATATTCATGAGCACCAACAGAGAAGTTTCAAAGACATTGAAGAAAGAAATGAGATTGTACGTGCAAAGTAATTACCATAAGCATAAAGCCTAAGCGCTCCACTGGCATGACCGGCCAATCTTCCAACCGAGGAACATGTGTGATCCCAAACACATACCTGTAATAAACTGAATCAGATATGACAAATGGAAGAGTTCCTGTGACGATTAGCTTGTAAATGTTGCATTAAAAATCTACAAACAATATGAGGTATGACAAATTATGAAGCTGTTGATGTTTTCATGGTTATCATGGAACGAATACTCTATATGTCATGTTGCGACTACCATTTTAGTGGGTTAGTCCAGCACATTCATCACAAACGAGTGTCTGCCAACTTGGTCTTTCAAAAATAGCATGAAGCAAAGACTATGTCATCTGACTAATATAAAATGATGAATCCAAAAGAAGATGAACAAAGGAGGGATTCAGAGACAAACTGAGAGAAGATATTTTCAACTAACCAAAGAACTATATCAGTTTCTTCTAAAGGTCGATTCTGCTTAACCCATGTAGCCAGTCCTTCATCAACACGTGGATTTTGATTAGGGAACTCTCCTCCAGGAAACATCTCACCATGTGTATAAGGTGTAACCCAAAGATTGTGATTTAAAAATGCAGCTCGCCTCAAAAACTTAGCCTCTGAACCAGCTAATGGCAAACAATTGGAACCAGGTACTAGCTTGTAGCCTGTTAATTGTCCAGTTCTGTTTACTGTTCTAGTGTTTCTAACCTGAAGAATAAATAGCATGAAATGGTTAACTATGAGATTTTTCTAAAGGCAAGTACGTATCAGCATAAATTATAAAATTTCTACTCTGGGTGACAGACTCAGTGTCACGTGAACATACTTTTCTTTTTTCAGTACTAGCACTTAGGCCCCATTAGCCATTTCATATAATTAAAACCAAGAGTCTTGGCTCCCAGTAATATCCCATAGATACAGTTACGCAGTGAAGCAAACAATATGCCAGAATAAATACATCCAACATGTGGCATTTCAAGGGAAGAAGCAATTGTATCAGTCCTTAAACAATGACTCATGAAGAGCATCTACAACAGGGGAAAGAATGACTTACAATCCAATGGCGAGCTGTTTGTGGATTGCAAGCACGCATTGCTTCCAATTCTGATCGGAGCAGCGTCTCTTTGGCATAAAATGCATTATTGTGGACATTTTTCTCCCCAGGTTTCTCAACTTCAACATTTACCTCCACAACCTGCACAAATGAAAAACTAAATAAATAGAGCCATCTGTTATATACATATAAAAATAGGAGTATATTGTAATTTTTAAAAAGCAAACCTTTCCAGAAACATACATCAAACTTTTATTAACAATTCAGAACTAAGGAATTATGAAACAAAGACTACGGATGCAGTGTGCAATGAGATGCATCATCTCATGGTGGCTGAGAAATCTTGATGATTGACTACAGAAGCGTTGGTATTAATGAGGCATTGTATTCATTTGCAGAAATGTCATGCCTTTTCGAATCTTCTAACTACTTTAAAAAATTCAGAAACTCTCCAAAAGTAACTCCCAATTTTGTTCTCTAATAGAATCCTCCCTCTTTTAACACAAACACACACTCGAACTTGACTAGCAGGCATTGCACGACCTGAGCACTTTAAAACTTGAAATAGGAGCTCATAAATTCATTGCAGAGTACCTGATTGAAAGCTTCACCAGGTCTGCAATCAACAGCCATGTCCATACGAGCAACAAAAAAGTGTTGATGAACTGGTGCATAAAGACCTGGGGCAATGGTAGTACCATATTTTCGAGTCTCCCCGGGTTGTAATGCTCCTAAGCTAAGGATTCCCGTAAGCTTAACTTCAGCTTCGATTTTTCCATCCTGTAACAATAAACTTACATGTCATTTTCATTCTCAAGAGTGAACAGTTCAACCAACGACTACACAAAACACAATCTATCACTTCGCTTAAATCAACATTTGGAGAATAGGTGCAGCTAGGTAATAGAAAAGAAGACATGGTATTCCACAAAGTTCATACATTATACTGTCATTGGTCCATAAAGTAGTGTAGACACTGTAAAATTATGCATATTGCGACGGGCACCTTCTCATAGTTCACAAGGGCAACATCTAAATTAGCATAGATGTATATGGATGGAACACAAATAGTATAGGATATAACTTTCCTGATAGAAGTGCCAGAAAAATCCATATTCATAATTAGCAACAGTGCAAATAAAGGACACCGTCAGCCGCCTAGACCTTCGCACTTCTGCTAAACCTGTCCTCCAATCCTGATGCTTCCATAGAATTCCATGATCCTCTTCATGCAAACATACACAATTTTCAATTGTTTCAATACCTCCAGTGAAGTTTGTAAAGTGTGCATCAAAGTATTTAATAAAGCCCAAACAATCACAGCCCTGCAATGGTAGTTTTTATTATTATCAAATCTACCAAAAAATATATAATTTAATTTGTAGCAGACTGCGTAAAGTAGTTAACAAACCTTTTTTAGGGAATGTGCGTTTTTACCAAGGCCATCTTCCCCTGCATCAAATGCATTCTTACGGTAATGTGGCTCATTTGGATCTCCATAAGGAACTACCATCTCTACAAAGCTTAACCTGTGGGCTAAAGGTCGTCTCCCTCTACTACCATCAACATAGGCAACTGAATGTATAACCAAGCCCTCCCTGGGAGTGAATCCAATGCGAAAATTCCACTGTCAACCAGCAAGAATAGAATCAGGTTCTTCATCATAATTTTCTGAACTTAATAACAGATAAATTTAACAAGTCATCATGTACCTTCTGCCATTCTACATAGTGTCCATTAACACGAAAGCTTGGACCTTCAGGCTGGATAATTTGTAAAGGTTTCACATCACTTCGATCAACACCACCTCTTGTTTCACCAGGAGTATAGTTCCTCAATGGATCAGCTGGAGGTAAGGGAACAAGTTTACGGTCTTCAAATTCAATGACCCTCATGTTTTGCATATCAACAAGTACATGGATGCCCTCAACTGGACGTGCATAACCATTTTCCATTGGACAGTCACTCTCAGTTCTACAAAATATAAGTGGTTTGGCAAGTCTTCTGCTCGGAGCATCAGCATCACTGTGGTAACCAACACACCTGCACCATAAATTTGTACATGAAATATCAATAACTTCACACCATCCTATTGCAACTTCCCAGCCGCTAATATGAGGTAAGAAATTAGCATACCAGGCATCAACCATCAGAAGGTCCATGTCTTCAATACCTCTTTTTTTCATTGCCTCTCTAAATGGAGGAAAGTCTTTGACAACAGCTTCACATTCAGCATATTCAACAGCATCCTGAACTTACAAATAGAATATTTAAACAAAGTAACAACATAAATGAGTAAGCAAATACAACTCATCTATCAGATACTAATAAGTCATTTCAAATATATCAGCTCCTAAAATTTACAAAATTGATAATGCACTTATCAGCTAAGAAAACAGGTTTCATCTTCAGAACAGGCTAATGGGCCCTTAAATATGACGTTTACTAAAACAAAATAGCTTATAACAAACTAAATCAAACAAAGAATAATTTCTTTGATAATAAGTTGATGAAGCCATGAATTAGAGATTTCTGAAATTACTTGCTATCTAAGGTTTCAAGATATTGGAACATGACAGGTTCCCTCAATTGGAAAAGTGTGCGGTTCAAAATTTAGGCACATGGTTGTTACAAGACTCGTCATTGACAAGTATAGCATCTATAATTCTAGTTTCTTAACTATTTTATGATTACTATCTGGAATAACTCCCAATTAAATAAACAGTAGTTGCAAATATTTACTTTTATCATTAGTGCAACTCAAAGACCAAATGAACATGAAGAGTGGAAAAGTAAGAATAAATGCCAGCGAAAAATGACAAACCATTGGAGGCTGAACATCTGGAACAACTTGAGATGAAATCACTTTTCCCCTATGATGTCCACCTCGAGTTGCTGCATGTACTTCAGAGAGCTCCACAATCCATAAGCTTGTCTCATTTGACCGTTTGTTGTAAACAACAAGTCTAGCCCTTCTTGGAGGCAACTTTGTAGGTATTATGGGTCCGCCTTTTGATCTGGGAAGCAATGATGGTTGGAAAGGAGGAAAGAAATATGCATCCGCCAGTGCAACAACATGCTTATCCGGTTCAAACAGAACCACCTCAATGAAACGCATGCTATCTCTGAGCTGAAACCGAAAACACAAATTAGCTTACTATTTCAGCAACTATCATATCATTTTACAAGAGAATTTAGGAAAAAGAGAAATAGCATATGTAATAACCTCAGGAGTGGCTCCAGCAGCCCTAACAGTTGCCACTGCAACAGAGATTTCAGCAGCAGACAAAGGATCCAAAGGATGGCTGGTCTGAGCCCTTAACATGACTGGGATAACAGCTGAACATAATACAACAAAGACCATCAACCAACCAAACAAAATATATACTGTGGCATCATCAGTTGAAAAGCTGCTGCCGGAGAGAACATTGAACCGCAAAACAGAATCCAAGAAAGTCAATGATTTTTTCACATCAGAACAAATAGGACATTATCCTGGTTAATAATCATGAAATAAAGCAAGGGTGTGTCGTGAGTCACCAAGATGGGGCAGTAGAGGGTATTCATTCTGTGCCATGTAAGACAGCTTCATCATTGAGCTGCATACCCTCATCGACACATTGACTATAAATTATTCTCTTATAAATTTTCAATGAGTGACTATTTAATTTTTTTCTCCCCATCAAAGTGAGCACATTGTTATCCTCCTTTGGCTGTGAAGTAATATTCATATGTTTTCCTTCCCATAATTTTAATGCTAGTTAAAAAGAGAAAATATAAAAGGATTAGATAACTTGTGAAGTAATTTTACTGATGCACTAATCTTATAATTATTATTCAATTAATCATTTAACAAAATTGATGAATTTTGACATGATTTTTTAACTTTTGATTTTACATATGTCGAAGTACAGCTCTACATTTTAATTATCAGTAATGTGACCTTCTTTTAGTCAGTTGCATTGGTAGCATTAAAAGATATAAAAATAAATAAAATAAGAGTATAACACAGATTAATTAATTAGATAATCTCTTTAAACCTAGTGATTTTAATTTTTTCAATCTTTAATTATCTTTAATATTAAATTTATAGTGAAGAATTTTCTTTAATTATCTACTTTATTTGTTTTCATTTGAATCTTGATGCTATATATTCTTTGGCTTAACTCACTATTACCAATACTCTGATGATCTCAATCAATTAACAACAATTCATTAAGTGGAACTAAATATCCATTTCTCAAAGATTAGCAATCAACAAAAAACAAAAAATAAAATGATATAAATAATATTTAGTCAAATGTTAATGAAAACTAACATCTTAGAGAAATAAAAATTAAAGGCATATAGAAATTGTTTCTTATCCTTTCGGACCTAAATGTCTAGCACAGATCCAATAGCAATGATACTGGTGTTCTAGCTACTTTCTTGTCGTCCCAAATGAATGGTGTGATTGGAAAACATTTAGAAGAAATTTATTATTGTGTAAAGTGACTAAATATAAAGAACTTATTAATTATTTTGTCAATTAAATAAGTTAGTATTTTCACTTCACAGAAAGTTTTTCAACTCATACAAAGGTATGGGATAGGGCATCTTCAACTTATTTTTTCAAAACTTGAGTAATCCACATGGAGATATGCATGTGCTAAATTTCATTTAAAGATTATTAATTTTTTTCTTTTGGATATTTTATAGAAAAATTTTCCAGTGAAGATTCATCTTAAAACAAAGGAAAAGAAAATAAATTTTGTAATTAAGCTCGAACTTTTTAATGAAATGGAACAAAGATCATTTAACATGTTTGACTATTGCAAAATTATTAAAACAACCTCATACACGCACACACACATATGCTTTTCTTTTTTAGGAGTGAAAATCATAGAAAGATGATAGAAATTGAGTTTACACACATATTTCTTTAGAAGAATACAGTTTGATAGATGTTAATAAATCTAAGTACAAAAGGTTGATTTTTTTGGTTTTTCCTTTTCTTCTTCTTTTTTTCCAATTGAGGATGCTTTTGTTTTGCTGGGAATAAAAGTTTGTTTGCTAAGGTAGACATGTTAGAGAAGAATTTTAATGTAAAAATTCAATTAATGATAATATATAAATGGAGATTGAATAAACAAAGGAAGGTAATAAATGTGTTTAGCTTTTGTCTATATTCCTAATTAAAAGGAATTAAAATCCAATTTCAAATAAATGTATAATTAATCCAGTGACCCAGGATGAGATAGAAATGTCTCAATCTGATTAGAATCAATTTTATCTCAATAAATCATATTTAATTTGTTCTTGATTATCGAGAAGCATGCGCCATCTTTAACTCTCCAATACCAAGAAAATAAATATATACAAGTTTACAGTATATTCAGCAGATTTTATAAAAAACATCACGATGATCCCGGTGATGATCAAAGACAATGGAGGCGAGGCATTCGGATATTGAAACAAAACATATCAAGAGTCTATTTATCAGAGATAAATAAATATAAAGCAAGGAATGATCAAGGAAAGGTAGAGAGAGGAAATACTTTTGGTACCGGAGGCTGTTTTGGAAGGTTCTGGAAGAGAATCGACAACGGGGCGGCGATCAGCTGAGGGAACCGTCCAATCTTGCGGAACCAAAGAGGAGGAGGAGGTGGCGTCACGGCGAATGGGAGGAGGAGCGGGAGTAGTAGGGTCACAACAAGGAGGAGAAGGCGTCGTCTTTTTCGAAGTTGAGGCCATTGCAAAGGATTCACAAGCTCACCAATCCCACAAAGAAAAATCTCTTTACAATTTACTGACATACAACACTCCCTTTTCTTCTTCTTCTTCTTTACCACCCTCTGATCTTCAAAGAAAACAAATACAGGAATTCCTCTTATTTATTATAGAAATAAGGGAAGAAAGAAAGGTGTGGTGCTCGTAGAGAGAAATGTGAAGAGAGAGAAGCAAAGAAAAGTATGATCCAGAGGGCAAGAGGAGTGAGAGAGAGAGAGAGGTGGGATGTGTAGCAGGTTTTATATACAGAGGGGAAGGTGGTGGTGTACCACCTGCGCAAAGAGAGATGTGAAATTTTGAGAGGATAATAAGGTATTTTTCTTTGTTTTGTTTTTTTGTAAAATGGAAATTTACAGGGACTTATCAAGATAAGTAGGTTTTGATAGGGGGGTCTGCTTGTGCTAATGTACATATATTAGGGTCCAACAATTATTTCTCTTTTATATTAGCTTGATAAGGCCATGCGAGATTTCCTTCTTTCCTGTTTTTCTTTTATTTTTATTAATCATCCGTAATAACAATTATTTTTTAAAATATTTTTTATTTAAAAATATATAAAAATAATTATTTTTATGTTTTTTAAAATGTATTTTTAACATTAACATATCAAAACAACCTTAAAATACAAAAAAAAATATTTTAAAGGAAATAAAAAAAAAAAATTTTAAAAACATATCTTTAAAACATAAATACAAACACGATACTAGAGGTGATCATTTTCGATTCAGTTCAGATTTGATTAAAAAAAGATAACCAATCAAAAATTTTAAAAAAAATCAAAACCGGTTCAAACCAACTAGTTTCGGTTCGGTTCGGTTTTTTAGGACAAAAACTGTTTCAAACTGGTTTGATTCAATTTTTTCATTTTGGATCTATTTTTTCCTGGTTTGACTCTGTTTTTTCCAAGTTTTTTTTTAATTTAGTTTCAGTTTGGTTTTTTCGATTTCAAGCTTATAAAACTGAACAGATCAATTTTTTTAAAATTTTAATTGATTTAATATATTTTTTTTACAATTTAATTTTTTAATTATTATTTTTTTCTGATCTTCTCAATTAATTTATTTTTTAATTTTTTTACTCACTCCTGCACTATACTTTCTATTAACCCACTTGTTCCTTTTCTTTTCTTGCCATTTCGAAATTGTTCGCATGCTTTGCCCTTTCCAAAATGCCAAGCTTACAAAATGCCAAGCTAGTCTTCTTCATGGCTCCCATGTGCTAACTTTAATAACGATTCCTATTCTGAGTAATGTTAAAATTGATGTGACAAGAAGCAACAATTTTTTTTTTCATGTCTTTTTTTGGGATTGAAGTGATAAGTATCTTGATATTTCTTAATTAAATGGAAATATATTTAAGCGATTTGAGGAAAGACGATGCCACTAGTGTTTCTTGGACTCTCCTCTCTCCTTTCCATTGCTAGAGATTTTCTTTTCGTGTCCAAGATAGATCACATCATTGTTTGAAAAAAATGGAATTGACCTTGCATCTTCAATTGAAGTCAATTCAAGAAAATATTAAGAGAATAAAATGGATTTTTAAAACTTTTTTTAAAAAAAAATAACACAGCTCAGTAAAAATTGTTTAGTCAAAAGTCATAATATATCTCTCGTACAGTTTGAATATAACTATGTTTTTAAATATTAATTAACAAAATAACAGTTGTTTAGTTAAAAGTTAGAATGCATCTCATATATATATATATATATATATATATATATATATATATATATATATATATATATATATATATATAATATCAATCCAAAATTTATGAAGATTCAATAATAGAGGTGAGATTCAAGATCTAGTAGCTAAGAAAAAAAGATAACATAAGCTAATGTAAAGAGAATAGGTTACCAAAAACACAATGGAACTCTATTTTCGATATACTTAGTACCGTTAGAAAGATCTCAACAAGATAGTTTTAACTACATTTTGAAAGACCATCAAGCAATGATATAATTGGTTAGAGATTTTATAAGTGGTTAATGTAGTTTAAAGGTTTTGTTTAGGGTTAATTTGGTGTTCTTCTAATATATAGTTAGAATCGTCTCGTTGAGATCTTTTTAATGATATTAAGTATGTCAAAAATAAAGCATCGTATATTCTTAATGATCCATTCTTTCTTGACCAAATACCTTTTCAACTTGTGTAATTTTTCTAAATTGTATTATAATAATAAAAGACTTTGTATTTTGATGACATAATATAGCATTCCAAAAATAATATAAATCATATATATTAGTGATAAATTTAATTTTTTAAAAATAATATAATTGTTAATGAAAATTATAATAATAATTTTTAATATTATTATTAATATAATAATATTAATATTTTATTTTTATTGAATCCTCGTATTATAACAAACAAAGACCAAATAATGATTTAATCTCTTAAGCTCTAGTTTATTTAACCTTTTAAAATAAATGAATTCAAATATATTTTAATTTTTCCCACATCTAGTCACACTATAATATCGACTAAGAACTCGAATTGCTAGATTACTCCCACCATGCAACTAATCAAAATAAAAGTTAATTAGGTTAGATATTATAGATACAGAAACAACATTTATATTTAAAAATAAAATAATACATGAAGTTCTGTTAAAATGAAACTCCTAAGTTTTTGCCATGTCAAAGATGATATTTGCTCATGCTATATTCCTATTGCACTTTAAAGTCTATTTAGCTACGAATTAATTTTCACTTACTGAAGTTTGGTGCAGGAATTAGACGGCAGAGCAACTTGAATCTCAGTTTCAGAGCTGGAATGAAATAGAATTGGCAATTTTTCTTAGAAAAATATATATTTTTAAAAATATATTATATTTTATATTATATTTTTAGATTAAAGTGAATTATAATATAAATATAAAAGATATAAATATTTTTTATATATATTTTTAAATAAATATTTTATATTATTGTTTTGAGATTTAAAAGATGATAATAATAGAGAGATGGAACATGATCTCCCGATTGAGAACAACAAAAAATTATTTTAAAATTATCTTAAAAATAAATTTATTTTATATTTATATTTTTATCTTTTTAACCAAACATGTTTATATTATTTACACTAACAAAACACAACTTAAAAAATATAGGAGGCTAGTTTACTCTTTTTTCTACCATAGCGATCCCATTAGTAGCTCTCTCTGAATCTTTCTCTTGATATATGTTTGTGTTCAAGAGATCTTAATACTAAACAACCAAAAACAAATTTAGTACGTAGCAAAAATAAATAATAAAAAATGAAGGAATATATGAATAATTTTAAAAAAGATAAAAATAAAAATTAAAAAACTGAAGTTGTTGTTGATGAAAAAATATAAACTACAAGTCATGTTATGCGACTGTTTGGAAATGCAGTTGTATCTATAATTTTAAAAAAATTAAAAAAATTATCAAAAATTATTTTTTTATATATTTTAAATCATTTTAATGTGTTGATTTTAAAAATAATTTTTAAAAAATAAAAAATAAATATTATTTTAATGTATTTCAGCATAAAAAATATTTTAAAAAATAACCATAACTATATTTTCAAATAAACAACTGAAAAACAAAAATTATTAAGAGAGAAAAAGAGAGAATTTATTGTATGACTTATGAGTGATGAACACTTGGTAATCATCTCCTTCTTCTCTGGATGTGTTGTATATCTTTTTAATTATTAGAAAAAAACTCAAAACATCTTTAATTATGAGTGCATACTTTTCTTTTTTATATATAATTTATACCTTCTCTCCTCTTAAGATATAAATGAAGATAAAGTAGCATAGTTTTTTATTTTTTTTATTTTATAATGGGAATCAAGAACAGGTCACATGTCTTGACAGTACTGTACACCAATATCTTAGCATATATTTTAAAAACCAGAGAAATAATAAAGAAGGTAAAAAGCTGAAAAACATTCCTCCCCATGCACATGACTGCTGTCGGTGCATGTTGCACTGTGATGACTAGACAATATATGCCCCCGTGATTAAACAAGTCCTCGAGTGTCTAATAATAATAATAATAAATAGAAGTTATACTTTAATGACTGGATTTTAAATTTATTTTTTAAAAATTATTAATTTAAATTTTATAAATTTTAAAATTATTGAATATTTATATAATTATTAATTTTAGAGTTTATAAAATTAATTGAAATACACGTAAAATAATTTAGACATCCATAATAATAATAATAATAATAATTAAGAAGTAATCCTGGCAGCAAAATTAAAATATGTCATGTAATTAAGAAATTCTTCTAATAGTTAATGCGATATATACCGCCATACCTATCGTCATTTACAAATGTATTGCTTTGTCTTCACCAAGCGTCTTGGCGTTAGAAAAAGTTCTTATTAAAAAAAAATTTAAATATTTAACTAATTCACTTCAATCTAGAAATATTTAGTTAATTATATTTATGATCCTTAAAAAATATACTTATTAGAAAGAGACAGCCATAAACCACAAATGAAACTAGTATTATCTTTTAAAAAGATGCTATAATACTTAGGTAAAAAAAAAAAAAAAACTAAATACATTTATTAGTATTTATTTTTTTTTTGTTAAATTGAGTTTAAAAAGAAATAAAATCCCAATATTCTAATTGCAATCAACCATGTTAATTATAAAAACTAAACAAGGATTATAATTAATATATTTTTTTTTTGTTAGATTGAGGTTAACACACATAGAAAAGCATTTAAAAATAAAAAACTGTTACGTACAGCTCATACCTTCATTATTCATTAGCAAGGAAAAAGACAGAGTGGCTAACTCATCAACACGTAGAAAACATGGGTACTATATACTAAAAAAATTCAAATAGCTTGAGCCACTGTTTATGTTTTGAATAAATGATTAATTTCTTAATTTTTATAATTTATTTTATTTTTTGTTGGCTCAGAGGATTGGAGACGGGTGTTTTATATTTATAAGAGATCCTTCCTGATAAATTTAGGGATTTTATGATTATTAAGGCAGTAATTTTTTAAAATATATATATAATAATATTATAGAGATATATATTAAAAATAAATATATAATAGTGACCTTTTTAGTTGAAGGATTCATATTCTAATTATTATTATTATTATATATATATATATATATATATATATATATATATATTGTGGAGAGGAAGGATTAAATCTTAGAGGTCTAGACTTTTTTCTTAAGCTGAGCTCAAAAAAGATTAGGTTATTTTTTTATCTAAGCTAAAGAAAATGAATTTTAAAGGATTTTTTTGGTCTGTTAAATTTGAGTTTATGATATTAAATTATTTCTCTTACAGAAAAGAAGTAATTAATAAATCTTTATAAATTATAAAGAATAATTTATAATTAACGGTAAGATAGAGTGAAAATATCATTATTTAATTAAAGTAATTTCCGTTAATTAACTTATAATTAACTCAAAGCCCGACTATCAACGTCTTGGTAGTAAAAACCTAGGAATATAAGAAATCATTAGCTCTTTTGCTTTTTTCAACACCGAAAGATCAATCATCAACCTCTATGCTACGTTTACGAGTGCTGTTTTAAAAAACCAGTAAAAAAAAAAAAAAAAAAGAGAAGAAGAAGAACACTCGCGTTGAAACGGCTTCTCTGCTGGTAAAACCTTTTGCGACAGTGTATCCACTTTCAATCAGCAGCATGGAGACATCTTGATCCATACAAATTTATACCATTTACGAAAGATTGGGATCTAAGTAAAGATTCAATGGATCATAATCTTGTCGCTTGCTTGAAAAGACGCATCAGCTCTCAAAAGTATTACACAGACGAAGATGCTCTGATCCACTAGCTATAAACTTAATTATCAAAGCTGAAAAGACATCGCCAATGGAGGCCAAGGAGAATGTCAAACATGATTATTAATTCGTTTACTTGGGCAAAATCAAAGCAATATCTCCCAAATGATCTTCCCTTCGTCCTATCAGCCTATCACTGAAGCATATTGGAGGAGCTGGGGAGGGTCGTTTTTTGAAGCTTGATGGTGGAAGCCAATGGATATCCACTTCGAATTAATCGATGCTTCTGCTTTTTAATAAAAAGTCGAATCACCTTCCCCACCCACCTCCATTATTAATATAAAATATTATTACTTAGTCAATAACTAACTACATATTATTGCACTAAAAGACTGATTTCATCCACCATTAAGAATTAATTAACAAGAGAAAGCATGCTAAGTAAGCTAGTCCTCGTTAGTATCAGTAATGGATATGCTCTCCAACTCGGGTCAAAGCATGTCTTCATGAGCTGTCTCTTCGCTAGCCTAAAGGGAGACAAAACTATTTCAAAAGGTCTCCAGTGGGAAATCTAGAGAAGGGGATATCGCGACTTGGAGTTTTGATTATGGAGGAGAAGGATATGAATCATTTTTTGGGAATTTAGCAAACCATCTACCTTGTCTTGTATAGTTAACAGCTCATTGTTCTCTTATTTTTTTCTGGCATGGAGGAGGAGGGGATGGTGCTGCTGACTAGGAATAAACTCATCATAAGAACAAGAACAAAAAAACAAATAGTAGATTAAACTATAATGACGTTATCAACACTTTATTTATTAAATTATTACGTGAATTGTTATATATTTTAGTTTTTTTTATTATTAATGTGAATGTTCATGCCAGCTTGTGTTCATCTTAATTAATCTAACGAGTTTTGAAGTTAATAATCATATAAATTTTTTTTATGATATAAAATTTATAAAACTCAAACGGATAACTTTTAAAAAACAAAACTAGAATCTTTATAAATTAAAGGATACCTTTATATATTGTAGTTCTTATTTGCTCACCAGGAGAATGAACGGGCCATGGACACCTCAAAGAGCCCTCCTCTAATTCTTAAATCCCCATCTCAGACCTCTCTTGATTTAAACATAAGATCCTTTGATAAAAATCTTGAGGTTCAGCTGCTGGATTTTCCTTGAAAACCGAACATTTATGCTCGAGAAAGCATGCAGTTTGGGCCTCATGCCAAGGGACATCGTATTTGCACAAAATAATGGTTGAATATGTTTTCAAGGGGTTGGCTGAGGTGATAAAAAAAGAATTTACTCAACCTAAAGATTTCGATTGCTAATAGCCTTTTAAATATGTGATGAAATTACCAAAACAACATAAAAAGATGGCAGCGGTTTCACAGTAAATAACTCTCTTTTTTTTCTTTCATTTAAACCCTTCTATAGTCTAATTAGAAGAAATAAGACATGAAATTATAGTAAAAATACAAAAATTGAAATATAAGGGACCAAAATATATATAAAAAAAAAACATAAAAAAATATATGGATAACCCACATTAGTAATAATTTTCATTTTAGTCCAAAAGTTATTTCTCTATTTCTTAGTTCATGGGGTTAGAGAAAGATGAGAGAAACTTGCCGGAAAACAACAAAGAAAGAGAGAGAGTAGTCGGTTTGGCCATTGTTCAACAACGAAACTCGTAGTTCTTAGGTTCAAAGGGTTTCATTCAATGAGAATAATTAGATTGTTGTGGTTTTGTCTATAAACATGCATGAAAAAGGAGATGGGTTTCATTTTGATTTTTGTCATTCATTTATTTTCAATTTTTTAGAAGATTTTGGGGTTGTTATATAGTTTATGGTGGCTTGTGTGGTGTTTATTAAGTGATTTTGAGTGAAAAGTTATATTGGTATGTCCATGATTATTTATCCTTTAGAGTTTTTTGTTGTATTTAGTTTATTCTTCGTCCTCATAAAAAATGCAGTAAGTTGTCCTCTCAATCTGTTATTTGTGTCTTTTTTATGTTATGGTGAAGATAAAAAAGGAATCGTTATTTTGACCCAATAACTCAGAAACTTTATGTGTTTCATCATATTGTCTTTCTCGAGCATATACCTTTCTTTTTTATTTCATCCACTACTCATAACCTGATTAGATTTGTTTGAGAAATTCTCTGCTGTGATCTCGTCTCTTAGATTTGTTTCTGGTAGTCATGATTCTACTATTTTTATTAATTAATTGCATTGATGCAGGTCACATCATTCTATCTTTATATGTTGATGATATGATTATTATTGGTGATGACATTGATGATATTTTAGTTTTGAAGACAGAGTTGGCTAGCTAATTTGAAATGAAGGATTTGAGTTATCTTTTATATTTCCTGGGTATTAAGGTAGCTTCCTCAGCTAGATGTTATCTTTTTTCTTAGTCAAAATATATTGTAGATATTCTTGAACGGGCTAGACTTATTGATAACAAGACTATAGATACTCCTATTGAGGTTAACACAAGATATTCTTCTTCTAATGATTTACCTTTGACAGATCCTACTTTATACCGTACTATTGTTGGGAGTATGGTATATCTCACCGTTACTCGTCCAGATATTGCATATATTGTTTATATTGTTAGTCAATTTGTTTATTCTCCTACTACTATTTACTGGGTAGCTGTTCTTTATATTTTGCAATATCTTTGAGGTATAGTCTTTCAAAGCATTTTACTTCCATTTACCTCTTTCTTGAAGCTATGTGCGTACTTTGATACTCACTTTTAGGGTTAAAAACTTTGTTGAAATCTAATCTCCAATATAAACCCTTTAATACGAAACATTAACATGATTTAAAAAAATTATGGGTGAATGAGAAATTGATCTCAAATAACCTTTGGTTTGCATGTTTTGGTGAAACCTAAAACCCTCTAAAAGAATTTTATTTCATATAGGAAAGCAACAAAACTTTATTAGTGTTTATATAGTGGGAAGTTGAGAAGTTAAAATTGGATTCAAAAGGTGTTGGAGAATAATATAAATTATATTTTGGAACCTCGTCTAAAAACTTAAACTATTGGGTTGAATTGGTTCTTTGACATGGTATCAGAGCATTGATAACCAAGCGGTAACGAGTACGAATCTAACCATCCTTAGTTATTTCATAAAAATTAAGCACAAAGTAATGTGGATCTGCGCAATTTTCAAGCCCAAAAGGCTTACTTGAGAGGGTGTATTGAAAAATAATATAAATTATATATTGGAACCTCGCCTAAAAACTTAAGCTATTGGGTTGAATTGGTTCTTTGACATGGTATTAGAGCATTGATGACCAAGCGGTTACAAGTTCGAATCTCACCATCCTTATTTATTTGATAAAAGTTAAGCACAAAGTAATATGGGTCTGTGCAAGTTTCAAGCACAAAGGGTTTACTTGAGAGGGTGTGTTGAAAAATAATATAAATTATATCTTGGAACCTCACCTAAAAGCTTAAGCTATTAGGTTGAAATGGTTATTTGATAAAAAGTACTTGAGCTTTTAGAGGGAAGATGTCTTAAGTAAAGTGGCTTTGGGTTAGAACTCACACAAGCATAGCCCGACATAACCAAACTTGTACTCGAGCTTCGAGCAGGGCTTAGGCCTTGGCATGAGTTTATTATAAAATATTTTTCTAGGTTATAAAAGATTATTTTTTTTGTCAACTTAAAATCAGGCTTTGTGTGGTTTATAAAGAATTATTTCTTCTAGCTTGACATATTGTTTTGTATAACCCTTGAATGTACGATTAGTTTTTCTAGAATTATTTTTACAAAACTTGAACAATTTTTTAGCTCAAAAGACATCCAATTTAAATTAAAAGAAAAATGTTCAAGTTTAATTTTGGTTTATGAAAGTTAATCAAGGCTGATAATGGAGGGTTTCCATTAGCTTATGGTCCCTATATTTCTTTATAAAAGAGGCTGGAGAAGAGTGTTTGGTGTTGGTTTTTCTGTATTTTTTGGAAAGATTTTCTACAGGAATTTTAACTCTTTTTTTACCTGATTTTCCAGCATATTTTTTTTAAGCTATATTTCCTTTTAATGTTCCTCTCAATCTAGAGTTTATGATTAGTACTTATAGAGATATCTCGAGTATTGGTTATTTGAACATTGTTTAGGGGGGTGTTTGTTTGATGAAAATTGATTTCCTGAAAATCACTTTCCAAACTTACCTGTATTTGTTTTTCATAAGAAAAGTTGGTTAACAGAAAACACTTTCCTGTCAAAAGAAAATTTAGTTTAGTTTTTAGAAGTTTTCCTTTTATTTTAGACGGAAAATACTTTCTGAAAGTTGTGAAAAATTTAAAAGTATCATATTATTTGCTGATTATATCAAATTTGATACTCAAACTTTTGATTGTTATATAAAATTTTTTTGAATATTTTTTTTTCAATTTCATATTTTAGAATTTAAATTTTATATTAACTTTGATCATCATTTTTATCATTTTTATTTGCTTTTTCCTTATCAATTTTTAATTGAAATTTTTTATCTATCAAATTTGGTCCTCATTCTTTTGATTGTTATTTATTTTATTTGAAATAATTTATGAAATGATAATTATTATTATTTTAATTTCTTCATCTTTTATTATTTTAATTTGTTATATTTGATCTCTATTATTTTGATTATTATTTATTTTATTTGAGATAATTTATGAAATTATATTTTTTTTTCAATTTCATTCTCATTCAACTTTTTTATTTGTAAGATTTGTTCCTCATTATTTTAATAAACTTGAAAAAAATAAAAAATTAATAAGTTAATTTCTAGTTTATTTTTCATAACATAACCAAACACTAGAAAGTATTTTACAACTTAATTTTTATTACTCTATCAAATATCAAAAAATAATTCATTTTTTCTGAAATTTATTTTCTAAAAAAACTACTTTCTAGCAAACAAACAAGGTCTAGAAGTATACTTAAACATAATAGTGTTGTTGGAATCTTAAAAGACTTATTAAAAAAAATATTTTTTTGCACGGAGTGAGAATTAATAAATTTTTAAGAATAAATAATTATTCATCGACAACAACAATAATTCCAGCTTAGTTATATTATAAGAGTTTCAATAAATATCCTTGATTAGTTTTGTTTAAGTATAAATTCTGTACATATTAGCACGCATGCTAAGAAGATTGTACTCGTAAATCTTATGCAAGTCTATATATTTGTTTAGATTACAAAGTTCTTATATTTTTACATAATTATAAACTAATGCTC
The DNA here is from genome assembly GCA_018804465.1 of Populus tomentosa. Classification (NCBI taxonomy): domain Eukaryota; kingdom Viridiplantae; phylum Streptophyta; class Magnoliopsida; order Malpighiales; family Salicaceae; genus Populus; species Populus tomentosa. The sequence goes on from CM031991.1 coordinate 8,367,221, forward strand.
TCTTGTTTAATAATCTATTTTATCTAGTAATTTTGGACGACAGAAAATTAGTCACATTGGCCCCTTCACATCAATTTGATCATGCGCGGTCCCTTCATCCAGATGTGTCACTAACATTGTAAGAGATCTATTAATGATGTTCATTTCAAGAAATCAACGATTTGAATCATGCCATGTGGATGGATTAAAAAAAAAAAAAAAAAACCTATTAAACGTACAAAAAATAAATAAATTGATTACTCTATTTTCTTATTGAAAAAAAAACTTGAAGAATCATAAATCCATTTTACCCAATTAAGAAATCTGTGTTGCCAAAAATTGCAAACTGTTAAAAGAGCCAACCTGTACCACCAAGCTACATGCCAAAGCAAGAACAATGGTGGGTATGGGTTTGATCTGACTCATTTCCGCCAATGAATGATTCTCATGCCTTGTTTTTCAGACGCAACATGAAGCTAGCATCCAAAAGCGGGCCAAGCAACTTGTTCATGAAATGCCAATATTTATGTAACATGACTCTAGCTTAAGATGAATTACTAGATAGTGTGAAACACACTATTATATGATCGGGTCGATTTTTTTTTAATATATAAAAAAAAAATTCAAGCGATGTTAATACTTAAAAAAAAAAACTTAAGATTTATTATATTAATATGATTAATTTTAATAAACTCGATTAATTTAACAATATGATTAAAAAACATTGATACTAAATAAAGGAAATAGTAAAAAAAAATTGATAATAATTAATTATAAAAAATAAATTATAAACATTATACTTGAGAGGAGAAAAAATAATTCATTAAAGATTCATTATTACTCTATCATGGACATCAACCCACCACCACAAAAAGCTCACCTAGATAATTATAACATCATTATTAAAAGTTGTATTGTAACATTAAAAGAGACCACACATATTGTCAAAACAGTGACATGAACAGTAATTCAAATAAAATATTATGAAGTGAGTATTTTATGTTTATATTTAATTAATTAATTTAATTTAATTAGAAAATAAATAAATTTAATAAATAATAATAAATAAAATGAAAAAAACAGTAATGTACCACTATTATTGTGATTGGTCGAAGGAAAAACAAATCCCCACGGCAAATGTTTAGGTGCACAAATTGATGTATAAATGCTTGTTAAATTGTAGAAATACATGACATGGTAATTTGGTGAGATTATTTTTTTCAACTGAGATGGATACTTTATTTTATAAAAATAATGCATTAGACACATCAGAAATGATTATATTATTTTCATGTGTGAGAATGTTTTTAATTTTTTATGTATATTTTTTTTTCTTTTATTTTGTCTGTATTATCTTTGTTTTATGGATGTGTCGTGGACTAACCATTGCTACATGACCACATTAGTCGCTGCTCTCCTAAATTTTCACTCAAAAGGGTCACTTTCCGCACCTTCTCCTCCATCAGTCATCCTTGCTGGTCTCATGTCACTCTAAAAAAACCCATCATAAGCAGGTGAAAAGACCACGATCCTTTCCATTTGATGTGGTGAGTGTACAGGTTATGCACATGATACGACATCATTTTATGCCCTCGTACAATAATTTTTATTTAACATCAATTGTTCATTGAAAAAATTATTGAAAAAGTTACTCGGTCCTCATGCTATGATTTCATTATTTAACTATGAATAGGGCGGTCGATTGCAGCAATAATTATTTTTTAAAGTATTTTAATTTAAAAATATATTAAAATAATATTTAAAAATTTTATTTTTAATATCAGTATATTAAAATTATCTAAAAATATAAAAAAATAATTTAAAATAAAAAAATAAAATATTTTTAAATTTTTCAAAATCATTTTTAAAATGTAAAAAACAAATATCCCTTAGTAAGATTGATTTTTAAAAACCTTGTTATTGAAACAATATAAAAAATTAAGTCTTAGCAACCTGAACCTTGTTTTACAATAATAAAACACAACATTATGATAGTAGAAAGACACAAGAAAATATTTTCTACAAACGATTTCTAAAGCTCCATTTTATTGCCTAGGCATACCATTACGTTAATAATTTATTAGCTAAAAGCAAATTACTACTTGCATGCACACTACAAATGTCAACTAGTTAAGAAGGTCGAATAATGAACTTGCATGCTTTACATTTTGGACTTAAGGCGTGGATTCCTTGTGTGCGTGTATTGTTTTAGTAGTTGTTCCATTAAGAATTAAAACAATTTAAAAATTTAAATTATTAAGTGAGATTTTAAAATATAATTTATATTATTTTTTAATATATTTTTTCAAGTGAAAGCTTTTTAAACTTAAAATTTGTATAAATATATATTACCTTATGTTTAATTTTTATCAAATAAATGACAGTCGTGAAATTGAAACTCGTGACCACTTGATCATCAAGGTTCTAATACCATGTCAAAGAATCAATTCAATCCAAAAGCTTAAGTTATTAGGTGAGGTTTCAAGATATAATTCATATTATTTTTTAACATATTTTTCATTATATTTTTTACTTGAAAAATATCAAAACAATAAAAAAAATTAAAAAAAATATAAAAATTAACCACCACACAAAAACAATCAGACCGCAAATTAAATCTAGTTGGATCATGAAAAATCTAGTCAGTCCTGATGGAGACACAAATATACATTGGCACCGAGGACTACGACCTTGCAACAAAATGGTCCCTACTTGTTTAAAAGAAGCTGTGCTCTCTCCCTGCAATCCTTCCTGGTGGAAGTGCTAGCTGCTGTACTGCATTGTTCCTTCATGAGACCGTTCCAAAGGTGAAGCTTTCAAACTTTACATCAATTATTGCGTGTATCCTGTCAAAATTGCTCCTATTTCCACCATCTTTTTCCCAGGGAAAGTTACAGCTGCAATAGGGCTTCTGATAAGCAAAAAGTTGATTCATGAAAAGCCACGCAGATCAATTTCTTTCTTTTCCTCTTAATCTTACGACTTATATCTCACCTACTTATTTTGTAGCTTTGTCCTTTTAGATTTCTGGTCATCATCGTCCTCCTTGTCTCGCTCTGTCATTGTCTTTTCCTTCTTTCTTTCTTTTCTTTCCCTTTCTGCTTTTTTCCTTTCCCGTGGTTGCATGGTCGTCTACATAAATGGCTCGAGAAAGATCTATCGTAACAATAATAAAGCGATTTCTTCTCTTAATTTATAAATTCATTCCATCAAACCTTAGTTTATGTATTTATGAATCAAGATGTGTATCTTCACAAATCAAGATATAAGATGTCTGGAAAGCCAACCGATTAAAATAAATATAATTTATATTCAATTTTTAGATCATGTTCAAGTTTTATTGAGAATCTAATATGTGTGCTAAAGAGAATCAACCATCAATAATGGTGGCATAAAACAACTGTCAAAATAATTATTTTTAGTGAAAGATTCTTTAAAAATTACAAGAGTTTCGTTATTAAGAGTCTCTTCTTCAGATGTATTGTCAAGAAGTTCATGAGTAAGAATTTTAAGAATAATCTATTAAGAATAGGTAGTAAGAAAAGACTCAATAGGGTTGGAATGTCGGTTTGACTGGATCATAAGTTAATAAGGATCATAGGAGTTTTGGAAGGAATCATCTGGTTTAACGAGTTCTGCGAACCATAGTTTTTAAACGTGATTTGGGTGGTTGACCGGGTACAATGATCGAGTCACGAGTACACTAGGTTGACCCAGATAAAAAAAAAAAAAGATTTCATTGCAACACTATAAACAAACAACATTATTCAATATCAAAAACACAAACCAAATACGATTTCTAAAGTATTTAAAACAAAGCATAAAACAATACAAATTCTAAAACAATAACACATTTATTTTTGTTGAATGAACGTATTAAGTTTTTCAGTGTTCATAGGAGCAATATTTGAATCACATCTCAATGGAATTGAGAAAATCTTGTAAATGCTAATAAAACATCATTATGCTCATTTGTAACTTTATCATCACAATCATCTTCAATCTCATTAGTATTCATGAAATCTACATATTTAAAACTTAATTAACAAATAAATATTACGTGTTAAACAATACTTTGTTTTAAATAATATTTTTCGCTAAAGGACCAATCATTAATTACCATAATCTAAAGTATTTTAAATGGTCATTGTTGATAGAAGATGATGAAAACTCTATACTTTTTCGGTTGTCAAAATTGACTAGTCATCTTCCACTATCTAATTTTCAATGTGATAAATTGTCTTAAAATTAATTGGATTATAATTTTGTTCTTTCCAATAATTTTTACCTATTCAAAGTGAAGGTAGACATAATATAAGTATTAGTAATGCAACTAAATAAACTAAAATACTTTTTTTTCAATCTCAAATTGCAGTGGACTTAAACAAGATCATTAAACCTTAGGTGCCTCTTACATCCCGAAGAACTACAAGTTTAACTTAATACTTGTATACCCAAATATTGTAAATTTGTTTTTATAATTGTTCAATTAAATAAAAAATATATTTCAAAAAGTAAGGTTATTAAACATGGCAAGGGTGGATTAATCGATTTGACCCAAGTCTATACAAAATATTGTTGTTCCTAGATTTTTTTTTTGCAAAAAAAAAACATTAAATCCATGTCATTTTTAAATTTTTTTTAATAAAAAAAATTGAGTTTTGACCGAGTTTACTAAGTCACGAGTGCACTTGCCAAGACATTTAGATCACACTAAATCAACTCCCACCCAATTAACTTTAAAACATGGCTTGATTTAGAGGCTAGATCAATAGATCACTATGTGAGCCTAATGGACTTGGCTGAGATTAATAACAATTAGAGAGTAAACAATGATATCTTAAAAATTTAGGTTGATCTAAAACATTATCGTCTCAATATTTTTTAAAAATAAAATGATAGTATCTTTTTTTTTTTTTTAAAGTCTAACCAGCTTTTAATTGGGTTAAATGAATCAGTTTTAGACTTATAAAATAAATCAGATCACATCAAGTTATCTTTTACTAGATTTTATTTGAAAACATAGGCTAGGCAAGGAGTTGAGTTAAGGGTTAACTCACCAAGCTCTATCAGGTTTAAAGATATTACCAAAAAGTTCACAAAAATATGTAAATAGTGTATTCTTAAGGTTTTAATATATTTACATCAAAATTATTGTACTTCCATGATTGTGATAAGATGTTTTCTTAAAAAAAAAATAATTATTGTGACAAAAAAAATGATTTATAAATTGAGGACGTTAATATATAAAAGTCCTTAATGTTTATCCTTACCATTGTTTATTTATTTTTATTTTTTTGTTTTAGTGGGAAGGGGTTACACAGCACAAGCACTCATCAAGTATTGAGTTCAAAGTGCATCCGCACGGAAACACAATAGGCCAAAACATCACTACAGGATCTGCAGTCTCTTGCTAATACAGTGCTTGACAACTCTGATGTATTTGAAAAAGAAAGAAAGGAGCAAGTGGCCATATTCTATGCAATGCGACGATTAAGACAGGTCCTCATCAGAGCCCCTCCAGATCTGGGATCAAAGGTGACATTTTCTTTTTATATATAAAGAAAATGGATCGATTGAAATCGACTCTAAAGTCTAAAGGGACGTTTTAGGCTACTTAATATCTAAGAAAATTGACATTCGAACGTTGCTTAGTGACGACTAAAAGGTTGAGAGAGCTTCAAGATTTCAAAGTTTGAGGCTCTGGAAATCATTGTTCAAAGCTTGGATCTTCCCGATTTTGAAATATCAGCTGATCCCCTAAAAGATAAAATCCTCTCGCAAGAAAATATATGTCTTCAAGTTGAAACAATGGGCAGCATGCCCCTGGATTTGAAGGATTTAAAAGAAAATATGTCTTCAAATTATTTTAATACATTTCTGAATAAAAATCAAACTCTACTATAAATTATGAATTAATGAGTCGTGATTAGTATAGAAAAAGTCTACAAAAATAGCTAGTTCATGAAGAAGTATCTATGGACTTGTTTAATCTATAATTCATTCCTTAACCTCTTCTCATTTTTATAAATTAATTCCTAAACATTACTTCTCAATGAATCAAATAAAGTTATTATAAAATTATACATTTAAGATCAGCTCAGTAAATCTTGAACTATTTATTATCTTAGAATATTGAATGTCAAGTTAATTATTGTTTTTTTTAGATTAATATGAATATCCGGACCAATTTGCACGTATCTCGATTAATCCCATGAATCTTGAAGTTAATAATCATGTAAGCCTCCAGTGGCTCTGAGGTTCATAAGACTTGAATTGTTGACCTCTGAAAAACAAATTCAAAACCTGATCAGTTGAGCTATACGTCTCAGGGTTTAATTGGTGCTTTCTTTAAATGTGTTAGTTAATTATATGTAGTTTTTTTTTTTTTTTAACACATTCAAGACAAGAGCCTGAGCTCACAAGATAATAAGACTGATCTACTTTGATCTCTTTATATAATATGACATTAAATTTAAATACTCGAAAGAAAGGAAAGGAGTTTGAACCGGTAATAATCTCTTTCTAAGTAGTAAGATCTCTCACAATTACAGGACTTGAGTTGATGTTTTAAAGTGAAAGGCAATATACAAATATGATGTGCTGTGTGAATAAACTCGCTACTTTTGTTACCTCTTCATGTAAAGACAATTTCTCGAACATGCAGGAAGGTTTCTCAGATGGAAATTGTACAAATACTCGGCTTCCCTGCATGTTATAACTTGGTTTTGTTTTTATTTGGTATTTTAATAAAAATAATATTTTTTTTATTTAAAAATATTTTTAAAACATAAAAACAACTACATTCATCATACCAAGTTAAATGTCATTTTAATCAGCCTCTGTTATATTGCGTTCTGGAAATTGAAAAATATCTCGAGTTGACTGTTGAGCTGAAAACCAGTAATTATTAATTTATTGTTTAGAAAATCTGCCATTGGAAATTGCCAGGCTTCTTCTTCTTTTTTTTTTTTTCCCCCATTAAAAAGCTATAGAAACTTGTATTAACTACAAAAGGGAGGATAAATCAGTTTGGAGAAGTGAATAAAAAAGCTGGCTCTGGTCTGGACTAGAAGCCGAGCAATGAGCTTATCTATCAACTCAATGCGAATACTGCTGCAACGAAACAGCTCACAGTTCACAAACCAAACCAATTATGGAACAATCAAAATAATTGAAGGGCCAAGAAAAGACTTCAACAATTATGACTAATTGTAGAAACGTCTGATTTTCTACTGGCATGGATAGTTGATTATATCAAGAATTCATCAACTAACAAAGAACCTTAGCACCTATGTTCATAAGTTATGCGACCTAAAGTTAAAATCACATGCATATGAATTTGCCAATACATGAATTCCTAAACTGTACCAGTTCTGGGATTCTTACTATGATTTTTCAACCCATCTCGTCAAAACAAAAGATCAACACCAAGGCAGCAACCACCACCGCCGTGATGGTTTTCCTAACATATGGTAGACTCTGGAGAAGCTGCTATTGTTCATTAAATTACCAAGGTCTACGAGCACCAAGAGGCACAGTATTAGATCCTGAAATCGAACCCCTGTTGCCAAAGCTGCCTCCTCGTCCTCTGGAACGGAAGTTACCTGCAGAACCTATGAACAAGAGAAATAGATAGAGATTCATAATCCTTGTATAGACCTTACACTCAAGCCTGAATTAACAAATCCATATATTTTTACCTCCAAAAGAACCAGATGACCGAGCCAAAGCAGATAATGATGGAGGCACAATCTGCCCTGACTCTTGCAGAATTCTAATTAGACCCCTAGCAAACTTTGCATTTGAATCCGTGAAAAAGGTAAAGGCAGTTCCCCTAGCTCCTGCACGACCAGTTCGACCTATCCTGTGAACATAATCCTCGAGGCTGGAAGGAAAATCATAGTTGATCACACATTTTATGTCCTTCACATCTACAAGAAATTGGAGTAGAAGTCAAGTGAAAAGAATTAATGCATAAAGTGCACTGCATGCACGCAAGTGTAGGACTATAGGACACAAGACAAACTCAGATATGAAGGGTGGTTCATTCTACTTGAGATCATTTGCACAAAATGTAAATATTCTTTGACCCTTAACCAAAAGATAACTCTGCTTTCAGGATTTTCAATCTCAGAATTAAAGCTATCAAGCTTCAGATTAGATAGCTAAATAAAACTCTGGACCAAAACCTCCTAGGATGAGCATGCTGAGTTTATGAAGTTTTTTAGCCACTATGACACCAGATTCCAGCCCGTACAAACACGCCCTTATCCCTGCACCTCTAACATCCAAGTGATCAATTTAAGACTACACATTCATGAAATAAATGTGCCCACCTTAACCTTGCAGGGATAAGGAGCAGCTTCACTGCCACTATACTCATATCCAACAATCTAGTAACCATATTTCAGTCAACCCGGCTGCCAAGATAAACCAGCTTCATAACTGTGGATGGGCGACAATTGCTAGCAAACATGTTACGTAGACACCTGTTAATTGGAGCCGTGTCATATTAGGCAATTCATGCAAATTACCGCTTCACTAAAGCCAGATTTCTAGATTATTACTTCCATTGAAAAACAGAAATGCAACTTCCACAGCCCACAGAATACAACGACATCTCCATGAAAAACAGACACTCCACAAAATCTTAAACTGCTGTCCACAATACCAATGGACAGTGCTCCCTGTGTCCATGTAACATGAGCTGTAAAATTGCAGTAGCTCCAAGCAAGGCAAACTTATGGGATATTCTAGTGAAAATGAGAAACCAACATGCCTCTCAATCCAACTTTAAAATCCCTTCGAAGTAAGGAACCATGCTTACAAGTTAGTACAGCAATCAGGGGGTGATTATGCATATTGGCAGCTCGCTTTGCACCCATACCACAAATTATATTCAGGGAAAACTGGATAGCAGCCGGCCGACTTGCCTATCTTCAAATTTCTAGACAGATGCAAATAGACCTAGGACTCCAACACATAATGATCCTACCAAGACCCCGTGCAGCAACATCAGTGGCAGTCATTATTGCACTTCTGCCACTTTTGAATTCTGCCAGGACCCAATCCCTTTCAGCCTGGTTTTTATCACCATGGATGGATAATGCTGGCCATCCATCCATTCTCAACTGCCTTGTAACTTGGTCACAGCCTTTCTTTGTCTCCATGAAAATCAGAATCCGACTTCCATCCATCACTTCTGTCAGCAATTTGATCAGCCTGCACAGATAAGACATTAAAGCATCTACATCAACATGCGAAAACATCAATTTTACCCTGCAACAAGCTGATGTGACAAACCTATTATACTTCTCCATGTCCATGACGACCTCAACAACTTGGTTTATAGATTGGTTTGCTTTTAAATCTGCCGATCCTATGATTACCTAAACAAGGTAAAATTTTCAACAGTAATGGGTGAACATGTGTCTATACTAAAAGCAGACCATAATAAACTCAAAACAATTATATGACAGTAATTGAGAACAGCTAAAACTGAGACCTTGTATGGGTTGTGCAAAAACTGCCTTGCTAAAATTTCAACCTCCCTGGGCCATGTTGCACTCCAATATAATGTCTGTCTATCTGGTCGAATCTGCAACAAAAATAGACCTCTTAGAACTCAGTGTCAAAGGACTTCCTGGCTAATGAAATTCCATTTTAATAACAGTTTCTGGGTTGGCATTCTGGCAAAACATACAATTCAGTTCAGCATGAATTACTTACCTACAAAATTCAATATCCCACCAACATTCAATTTAGTTCAGTAAGAATATTTTTTAAAATCCAAGTTATTCAGTGTGAATTTTGAGATACACAGAAAATGACACCAGAACCCATGCTAACAATGCAGTTCAATCTAGAGGCGAAAGTCGCATTAACTTGTTCAAAAACGCTAGCAGACAAATCAAGCTTTAAATGTTTAGAGACATTAACATGACTACCTTCAAAGCTCCAAGCCAACAGTTAACTTATTTGGAAATGATTACATGATTATCAGGAGTTAAATTCAAAAACTTAATAGAAATCATTACTTTGTAAGGCCATCATATTAAAAGATGAAGCTAAAGATAGATGGTTACTTGAGATATAATTTTCCTAATTTGAGGCTCAAACCCCATGTCCAACATTCGATCCGCCTCGTCCAACACGAGGTATGTGACTCTTCGCAAATTTGTGTGTTGAGCTTCCAGCATATCTATTAGTCGACCAGGGGTAGCGATGACAATTTCAACACCTGGCATAAGACAGATCTTGAATCATTACCACCCTCCACCAATCTCAATCTGGTTCGATTTGCAGATAGCATAAAAACTACACAAAAAAGTTAAATACCTCTTTGGAGATCACGAATTTGGGGTCCCTTGGGAGCACCACCATATATGCAGGTGCTCCTAATATTAGCATGTGAACCAAACTTTAAACCTTCTTCTTGAATTTGAACTGCCAGCTCTCTGGTAGGTGCTAATACTAACACAATCGGACCATCACCTTGTACTACACGGCGAAAAAGTATAAAACAATAAATACCACACAACTAAATACGATAATGCAATTTTAAAAATCCAACTTAACCAACAAGGAAATCAATACTAACCCAATCGAGGCTGCGCAGCAACATGCACAAAAGCTGGTAGCATGTATGCCAATGTCTTACCAGAACCGGTCTCAGCAATGCCAATTAAATCTCTACCCTTTAGAGCCATCGGCCACCCTTGAGCCTGAATTGGTGTTGGCTCAACAAAACCCAACTTAGAAATCACCTGTAAGCAGTAATCTAGGACATAAAACCATAAAAGTCAGTCTAACAAAACACAGTTTTCAAAATATACCACGTTAGCATTGATGTGAAAAGATTGAATTACCAGGAAAATTGGCCTCATGAAACAGGCGAATAGGCTTAGGCACATCATGGCCTTCAACAGTAATCTCTCTTTTTGTACGATACATCACCACTTCATGCTCAGACAAAGCCCTAATCGAAGGATTCTCAAAGTAGAAATTCTTCTCGAAAGGTACCAAATTCCCAAAATCCTGCTTTGGAAGTGCAATATTATCCAATTCTCCTTTTGAACCTCCCCCTCCATGCCTCCCTCCTCTTCCACTACGACCACCATACCCCCTCCCACCACGGCCACCACCACGGCCACCATCCGAATTCCAGCCTCTCCCGTGACCAGCATCAATTCTTCTATCCCCAGTATAAAAATTAGATCCACGGCCACCACTGAACCCCCTTCCCCTTCCTCCTCCTCCTCCACCACCTCCGCCGCCACCTCGTCCAACACTGAATCCACCAGCAGGGGGCTCAAACGCAGGATAACCTCCACCAACTGGAGCAGGACCTCCTCTACTCGCAAAAGACGGCGGAAGAGGACCACTTCCACTTCCATAAGGAACAGGTCCCCCGCGTCCGTAAGTGGCCCCCAGTGGAGGCTGTTGGCTCATTAAATCACTGAAAAAGAACTGATTAAAATAAGAATCCAATTTTTTTTTTAAAAAAAATTGAAACTTAAGAGTAGAAAAAAAAAAGAAATAGAAAAGGAGATTCGATTAAAACAGAGAGAGAATGGAATGCCTGCGCCGGTGACGGTAAGAGTCGGGGTCGGTGTACCGATTATCATAAGGGTTCATCATTCACAGCGATTTGATTTCTGCTTTACTGGCTTAGCTAGGGTTTATTCGATTTTCTTCTAATTTTTAGGGACAAGTGAAGACGAAGATTGAAAAAAAATTGTATTTATCAGATCGCAAGAAATAATAATTTATTTTTCTCAGTATTTACTTTGCTCTTCCGATTAGTTTACTTTTTAAAGCGACCGCTTTGACGCTTTCGCCTTTTTGGTTTGTAAACTATACGTAAGTGTTTGTTTGGGCAATGGTGTTATGAAATTTTCATTTTTTAAAAATTAATTTTTATATATATTTTTAGATGTGTTATATTAAAAATAAATTTATAAAATAAAATAATACTTTAATATATTTTAAAAAATAATTTTTATCATTATCACACTTGCAAGTCGATTCAAGAATGATCATTAATCATCCTTTAATTGTTTATGTTTTGTTAATGAGACACCTCTGCCCAGTTTTTTTATTTAGGTTGGAACTGTATTTTAAAAAAAATTAGATTTTTTTTAACTTTTAATTATTATTATTTTATATTTTTAAATTGTTTTGATATAATATAAAAAAATAAATTTTAAATAATTAAAAAATAATATCAAAAATAAACTTTAAATAATTAAAAAATATATTTTTTTATATATTAAAATAAAAAATATTTTTAAAAACAACATTTATCACACTCTTAAAAAAATTATTAGTTATTCTTTACACAATTTTTAAATATGGTGTGTGTATATATATATAAACTTAAACTTGTATATTTTTCAATCACGTATGATGATATCATAAAAAAATTCAAATAATTCATAAGTAAGGTTTGTATTTTAAATAATTGGTTAATTTTTTAAATCTAAAAATTAATAAATTTCTCATATTCAAGGTGATTAGAGACAGGTAAAAGAGCATGGACACAAAACTAGTCTAAGAGAAATCAACATCATTTTATACATCCTTAAACCAAAGGTTCCTCTTTCCTATCTTAGTAGTATTACCCAACTTACTGAATTAATTTAGTAATTAGTCGATGAACACTTGATTTAGACTGGGTTTTATTGAACTAAATGAAAATTGATTTAGTTAAATCTTGTTAAAATTTATGTGGAATCTGATTTAACTTATTAAAATTTTATTTTTAAATTGATATTACTTTAATTTCTTTGGGAAAAAAAAATCTTAAGACAAATTCATTTTAAATTCATTCATCCAATCAAGGTTATAAGATTTTAGAAATATGTATACCTCATTGCCCTTGGTGCCTTTTTATTGTGTGGTTAGATTTTGACACATCTCTTTATAAACTGAACCGGATTTTATGTGCACCTTATATTTGCTATCAGATTCGAATATCAGGACTTCCCTTTTTCTTTTTTCTTTATGATTCGTTACGATTATGGAGATCGTATTGATTTTCCATAGACGAAGATATGTACCTTGTTATTATATGTTTAATTACTCATTGTTTGCCTTATCTAATTTTTTTTAGAAAAATAAATAATCATGCTGCAGTAAGCCTGCAATGTATATCTGTGAGAGAGAGGAAAAAAAAAGTACCTATGAGAAGCTCATAAAAAAATAAAAAAATAAAAAATAATATATATTTCATAGATTAAACAATTTAAGAATAATATAAATTAGAAATCTCACCGTTTAAGTTTTTAAATTAAATTAATTTTTTGATATGGTATCGGAATTTTGATAATCAAGTAGTCATGAATTTGAATTTTAATATCTCATTCATCAGATATTTTTTAACTGTTAGATAATAATATAAATTAAGATCTTATCTAATCATTTAAATTTTTGGATTGAATTGGTTTTTTAACATGATATTAGAGCATTAAAGACTAAGCGATCACGAGTTTAAATCTCATCATCTTATTTATTTGATAAAAATTAAACATAAAATAGTATAAATCAATGCAAGTTTTAAACTTAATTTTTTTTTATTTAAGATAGTTTGTTAGAAAATGATATAAATTATGTCTTGAAATTTTATATAATAGTCTAATCTTTTAGGTTAATTGATTCTTTATAATAACTTCCACATGTTGTTTTATTTATTTATTTAAATTTTTTTGAACGATTATGAGTACAAACACTGAGATTAAGGTGGTTATTACTGGCTTAATAAAGTTGAATTAAAAAATGTTTGCTACATGACTTTGAGTTTGCTGCAGCTTGCACACTGTATTGGAGAATTATTTCTAATGCCGGCCTTTTTTTTCGGGCATGATTATGTATTTTGACCTGATAAAATCCTAAGAGTCCATGTTGAATCGTACAAGACTTGGAATATGGGTTAGAAGATTAATTTAAATAAATCTAAAAATAATAATCTTTTTAAAGATATTAAAATGATGTTGGTTTATGATTTATTTTTTTATAAAAATCAATAAATTGATAGTTAAGTTCTAATTGGGTAAAGTCCAAGTCAATCAAGTCATTAGGTCTATTGGGATTTTGATCCGGTATATAGTATTTTTTGTTTTTTTTTTTTTCATATGAACTTAATCAAGATTTTGATTAGTTAGGTTAACCGGTTTTTTGACCCCTTAAAATCCCAAGAGTCCATGTTGAATAGTACAAGACTTGGAATATGGGTTAGAAGATTAATTTAAATAAATCTAATAATAATAATAATTTTTTAAAAAATTAAAATAACGATTGTTTTATAATTTAATTTTTCAAAAAAAAATTAATAAGTTAATAGATAAGGTTTAATTGGAAGAAGTCCAAGTCAATTAAATTACCAAGTCAATTGAGATTTTGACCTGATAAATCAAGTATTTTTTATTATTTTTTTTATTTTTTTGTATGAATTGAATCATTAGTTAGGTTAACCGGATTTCTGGTAGACTTTTTGATGAGTTTGGGTTATAAAACAATGAATGAGATAACTGAATCATTTCTCGGTAGAAACCGAAACCGAGAGGAAGATCATTAAATGGAAATCCGGCATTTTTTGCACGATACTAAATCCTAATTAAATAAGATTGGTGGGATAACATTATTATCCATATTTATAGCTTCAAAATCCCATTTCATGTCTTCTCACAGGCTCTCTCTATCCAACCAGGGAAAAAGGAAAAAAGAAGCAGCTTCGAGCCTTCAAGTCCTATACATTAAGTAAATACTAAACTGCTTCAACTTGTGCACAATACATTAACATATATAATCTTCACTTCAACTTGCCCGAAAAGCATGCAAGCTCAAAAAACTTCTTTTCAGAGTTGCGGATGGCATCAGGTCTTTGGGGACAGGATGAAACCGGCTGACCATCCATGATCTTCTTGCTTTCATGAATAATACTGACCTCACAATAGTCTGGAGCATTCTTCTTCACAACTTCTCCTTTTGCCAGCTTCTTCCTTAGTAGCCTGCAAGGATGGAAGTGGAATCCTTGAATGAATTGTTGATAATTAAGGTCTGCGAGTAGGTGACAGTGTCACGTAGAGTTGTTCTTCTCAATTGGTTTAGTTATTAGCATAGATCGTTTTTGCTGATTATGCCTTGTTGATTTAACCTTGAAGAGTTCTCTTTCGTCACTGCAATGAACCATCTTTCTCTGCCCGTCTAGATTGTTCAAATCTCAGAAAACACAAGAAATATGTCACGGGGGGCTGCGTAGAAAGCAAGAATCTGTACCTTGAGCGAGGCAAGCGTTTAGTTCCCATGACAAGGTGTCTAATGTTGAGAACGGGAATGAGCTCTAGAACAGCTTTGGCAGTGGAATTGCTCTCCAGGAGCATTGTATCCACTGTCACCTGTCACATGAAAGAAGTTCTGATCATATCAATGCTATTGGTGCATGAATGATGTGTCACTGAGTAGCATCATAGAGTTGCCATTAAATATCTGCACCTTGGCATCAGCACACAGGCTAATGTATTTTTGCAAATGGTTTCTTCTTCTGTTATTCTCTTCATTAATGTAAAATCTCATCTGATCTTGGCTCAATTGGCTCCTAGATAGTCTTCCAACTGTCAACAAGCAATTAGAAAGGCTCAAAGCTCTGCAAAACAGTACTTAAACCCGCCATGTTCTACAGTACTGGGGAGTGGCAAGTGAGAGAATCGATCACCCTGCTTGTTCATCCAGTGCATTATTTATGGTCAATATAGCCAACACAGCCTAGCAGCTTAATGATCTCTAATTATTCAAATCATCAATGCATTAAGGGAAAATAAATCCTGTTAAGTGTTAATTAACACAGCTTTCAATGGTTTCTTCTTAATCGGATAGCAATCTGATGGTCCACACAATATTGCCAAAGTCTGATTTGCATAATCAAATTTCGCCTACATTAATTCTGGCCAAAAGTATATTCAAGTCATCTTCATAAATGGTCAATTGCATAAAAAGGGTTTCCAAATGGGGACTCAAGAATTCCAAAGTCTTGATTTAAAAAATCTGAACAATATCCCTATCACTCAGTTATGCTAGCTAGCATCATCAATACATTGAGTATTGTGACCTGTTGAGCTGCAGATATTCATAATTTTAGTTGATCAGATGTGTTGTTGTTACATCATGTCACTGGCAGAAGCATAAACATCCTTCCTTCCTCAGAACAGCAAGAATTTAATCCCTCTAAACTTGATGATGGATTCTATCATAAGTAGAGCATAAAGTTTTACCTGGTGTAGGAATATATGTCAGAGGAGGAAAAACATGGACTAGAAAAACTCGAGCTCCAGGTAAAACAGCATGATCTAGAGCCCACTTGAGCACATCTGTGTCATTTTTACCAACAGCTACATAAACATCATGACTGACTCCATCTATGCTGTTAGTAATAGTCTTGATATCGTCTCCTATCTCCACAATTTCCGGCGACATGATTCGCGCACCGTACCGCATAGAACTTGCCGGCACATATTTCTCTTCTTCCATCTTTTCCTTTACGCTTTGTATTATTACACAAGCATAGATTAGAGAGAAATGAACGACATAAATTGTGTGACAGAGATAGGTGGTCTTTTTAGAGCGAAGATTGGCAGTTAAAAAGGAAGTGGTCGTTGCTCTCAAGGCCACAAAATAAAAGGAAGACAAGAAAAGCAGATTCTTTTTTGTCAAGCTTTGTAGGCAATTGGATATGTCACGCGAGACCATTGCTCTTTTCTTAAGAGCCTTTTTTAGAGCAAAAGAAACCTTTCGCTTTCCCCTCCTCCATAATCTAGCCATGAGGATTAGCCTTGCTCTGGGAAGATAGCATCTAGGGTGTTATCCTCACATTTGAAATAACTATAGTCTATGTTTGACCTATTGTTAGGCTCATAATGAACCTCAGATTGCAATCAAAGAAGAATTTCACATGAATAATGAGGTCTCATTACAAGTTTCGTAATTTAATTGATCTGCTTTTTTCTACTTCTGATTTTAAAACATAGAATGAAAGAAAAATAACTTTTTGTTCCAACCCTGTAGATGGAAAAAGATGATTCAATGCATTCCATTGATTGTTTCGTATTGGAAAAAGGGTTGTGGTGTCTATTTCTCTTTGCTGCTTTCAGTCTGGCAGAAATGTCCATTTCCATAGGTGCTGCACAGCTCAGCCATCTTATTAGCAGCATATAGTTTCTGTAGAAAATTCCAAGGTGATCTAACTATTTTAAGCAGCTTTTGTGGGTATTAAACAAAGTCATTCAAAGACTGGCCCTGAGTAAAATACAAGAATCTGGATCTGGGTACAGGATGCCAACTTATACAGGTTCAGTTGTTCTACTGTGCTTGTCTTTTACTTCCCATGCAAAAAAAGGTAGTCCCATTGCACAAGAAGGAGTCGATCTGGTCCCATGCTGCAGCCATTATAGATCAAAGTAATGATTACTTTTCGCAGAGATTTTTAGTCGTTTATTAAAAGACTTCAATTGATGAAGATGACAAGCTGAAGGCATCAATGACCACGACATCGCAGTATGGAAGCTGCACTGGAAGTACATTTTGGTAAAGATGCATCCATCCATGTTGAAAATTACTTGGAGCTGCAATGCTGCAGTACAAGCAATGTTGAAATCAAATACTAATCAACAGCTTACCAGTCCGAATCTTATAGTCTAACCAAAATGAAGTTGCAAAATAGGGCTCTTACAATTTGAGTTTGCTTGAGCAATACATGGAAACTCTCCCAGCAAGCTAATCAGCCACAGAAGAGAAGATTAGAATGCCGTAATGCCACAGTCCTGTATCTTCTGAAGAAGATGATATTTGAATTTGTCAATCTATATGACACGATTAAAGTGAATTGGTTCGCCAACACAGAAGCAAACTGTACTGTAGTGTTCTAAGTCAATATCACTTTTTTTATTCTGTGCTATCCTTGTAAGCCTGCACCATATAATACCTTATGCTTTTCGCGGGCGCGCACTTGACATACATACAGGATGTAAATTGCATATGCTGCTATGACAATGGAACCCTAATTCAATCTGTATGTAGGCATGACGCAGTGCTTCAGTATTCTAGTAAGCGAAGGACACAATCCATACAAGGAATCGAAGAAGAAAGATAGTAATTAAAGAGGTCATCAATGAAAGCCACCTAAAGAACCCCTAATTAATGAAAACGAGGTCTGTATAGTATATACTACGATTAAACCTCAAAGTTAGAAAGTTCACGAGGAGAAGCGCTGAAGCTTCAAAACTGATAAATTTATTGATTTCAGAAAAGTTAACTGCTGCAGACCAGCTTTAAAATTTCAAATCAATTTACAAGTAGAGAAATAATGAGAAAAAAAACAACCAATCATATTAGAACACATAAGAAATTTATGTAGTTCAGTAATTTAGATCTATTTTACAAGCAAAACAATTATGAAAATTCACTATTAAAAAAAAAAAAAAAAGATAGGGTGACAATAAAAATTACTCTCTCAATCCCAAAACAATCCAAAACTCACATTTTTCTTTTTTTTCTAGTCGAGAAAGTATAGAGAATAAAGATATTTTTAAATAAATCTTAACCCTAAAATATAACAATTTCATGTTTTTATATGTGAACTAAATACATGAGTATTTATTTTTTTACTTCGGCTTATAATTTAAGACAAACCTAACAAATCTTTACCCCGACTTAAATTGAACCAACTTACAAAACTTGAACTTCTCTCTAATTGTCTTTATCAAACATCTTTCAAGTATTATACAAATCAATCAAGTCCTAGCAATGCTTGAACTTGACTGCAAAGATAGGCTTCGTAAACATATCTGCAAGGTTCTTAGCTGTAACAATTTTATTAACTAAGACAACATCATATGACATGGTATATAGAATAAAGTGATACCTGACATTAAAAGGTTTGGTCTGTTCATGATACATCTAGTTCTTGATAAGATGCATAACACTCTAGTTGTAACAATGTATAGCAATCAACTCATGTGATAAACAAAGATTGTCAACAAAACCTCTCATTCATAAAACTTCTTTCACTGCTTTTATCAATGTCATATAGTCAATCTTTGCTATAAACAAGGCAATAGTGGATTATAAAATTTCTTTCTAACTAATGGTGCGCCTTGAAAGAGTAAAAACATAACATATCAATGATATTCTTCTATCCAAATAACCAATGCAATATAAATCTACAAAACCTTTAACACTACTTCTAGTACTACTATATGTATCATATACCAAGCCAACATATGTAGTACCTCTAAGCCATTTAACTATTTGCTAGTGAACTTTATTACGATTTCTTATAAACTTGTTAACCACACTAACAACATATAAAATTTTTGGATGAATGTAAACCATAACATATAAAATTCTTCCAACTGCACTAATATATGGAACACCTAACATGTGCTCATTTTCCTCCTCGATTTATGGTGATAAACTTAAAGATAACCTGAAATTGGTTGCAAGTGGAGTGCTCACTTGCTTACAGTCTTGCATACCAAAACACTTAAGTACCTTTTTAAAATACTTTCTCAATTATAAATATAACTTGTCAATGTTTTGATCTTTATATATCTCTATACCTAAAATCTTCTTAAGTATACCTAAATCTTTTATCTCAAACTCACCACTCAATTGATCATTAAAATTGTTGATCTTAGACATGTTCTTAGAGACAATCAACATGTTATAAATATACAATTATAAGTACACAATTAAATAATACGAAAGCTTCTTGAAATACATACAACTATTATAGTCACTTCTAAAATAACAATGTCCAAGTGTAAAAGTATCAAACCTTTTATACCATTATTTCGGTAAATGTTTCAAGTCATACAATGACTTCTTTAAAAAACACACATGGTCTTATTTACCTTGAGTAATGAAACCCTCTAAATGATGTATACAGATGCACTTATCCAACTCATTATGTAGAAAAGTTATTTTAACATCTAGTTGCCTAAGCTCTAAATCAAACAAAGCTACCATAGCAAACAATACTCGGATGGAACTATGCTTCACAACTAGAGAGGAAACTTTATTAAAGTCAACATCTTCTTTTTATGTAAAGCTTGTAGCAACTAGATGTGATTTAAACCATGCATCATCAACCTCTAGGATTCCATCTTTCCTCTTATAAATCCATTTGCACCCAACAAACTTTTGGCCTTATGATGGTTTAACAATCTCCCATATCTAGTTATTATAAAAAAGACTTAATCTCTTCATTCATAGAAAACATCCATTAGGATTATTATTTGTAACATTCAAGGCAAAATCAACTAGATCAACATAATTGTACTTAACTAATGCTTGTACCCGTCTTCTTTGTCTTCATATAACAATATTATAAGGTTGTTCTTCAAGTGCATTTTTAACAGCAATATCTTACACCACTTCCTTAACAAGCTCAGCTAGAACATCTTCTTGCATTATCTTTAAAGCTCTAACCTCAAGCTTTATTTGTTTGATAGTACCATGGTCCATCTCAATATTAATATTAGTCAACTTCCTTTCCTTATTAATAATAAACTTAGATGATTTAGGATTAAAAAAAAAACACACAATTGATATCCCTTCACCCTAGACTATATGCTAAAAATATATATTTTCTCGCTTTGTCTTATTTAACATTAGCATAAGTAAGATAACTAAATATTCTCAGTTTAAAGTAATTAACAAAAAAAACTAGACCATATTTCATATGGAGTCTTCAACTCTAAAACTAATGATAAGGATTTATTTACTAGATAACAAGCCATGTTAATTGCTTTGATAATCCAGCTTGTGAAAGTATACAACATGCTCTTTTCAAAGGTGTCTTGTTCATACATTTTGCAACTCTATTTTGTTATGTTTTATTCATGACAATGTGATGTTAGTAATTCCTTTATTCTTGCAGAACTTATCAAATTCACCTAAGCAAAATTTCAAACCATTA
Source organism: Populus tomentosa (assembly GCA_018804465.1). Lineage (NCBI taxonomy): Eukaryota > Viridiplantae > Streptophyta > Magnoliopsida > Malpighiales > Salicaceae > Populus > Populus tomentosa. The sequence goes on from CM031991.1 coordinate 8,388,174, forward strand.
TTAGTTTTTAAGCATTTGATCTTTTTACCAGCATACATCTCAATCAAGGTTTTTCACTGTTTAAATGGGATGAATTCATTACTCTTTCTCTTTATAAAATACACCCAAAGCTTTATAAAGTAGTCATCAATAAATATTATGCATCATCTTTTAACATAACAAGAGAAAGACCCTAAAGGTGAGAAATGAATATAATCTACAATATCTTTGATACCATGAATATCCATATTGAATTTTACCCTACACTTTTTACAATAAACATAATGCTCATATAAATCCAATTTATCTATTTCTAATTGCTAAGCAAATCTCGTTTGCTTAACTCTATCATCTTCCTCTCACTTATATATCCTAGCCGTATATGTTGTAACTGAGTAAAATTATTATCTGAATCAACCACAAATGATACACTAGCTCAATTGATAATTATTGAACCTTTAAGATGGTACAAGCTATTAACCAGCTTTCCTTCTATCACAACAAGAGCACCCTTACAAACCTTTAGTGCTCAACCATTAGTAGAATAACCATAGCCTTGAAAATCAAGAAGACTCAAAGAAATTAAATTCCTTTTCGTCTCTAGAACATGTTGATCCTCTATTAACCTAATAATGTTATCATACATCATAATTTGAATTGGAACCACACCAATAACAAATAAAATTTTGTTCTCTCCTGATAAAATAGTATCATCGACAACTTTAAGAATATCAAAACAACTTATATTTAGACAAATATGAAATATGTAAGTCGAATCAATTATCTACCACAAGTTACCAACAAACACAGCTATAACACTTTTAGCATCATTAGAAATTCCCCCTTCACTAGCAATATTTGTAGCATCAGAGGTTTTCCTTCTTCTTTCCCTTATCTTTTCACTTAGAACTTTGCTTTCTAAAGTGCTTTATTTCATAACATTGAATGCATTTAATTTTTCTAGACTATAATTTTGATCTAGACTTCTCTCTAAAACTTGAACACTTATAATTTGTTCTACCCTTATAATGAAGTCCTTTGTATAATCATCATTATGACTCTCTAACACTTAATTTTTTAACTCCATATAATTTTAAAAAGTTTTGACATCTTCTGAACTAAGACTATCATTTATATACAACAAATTATCAACAAAATTATCATAAAATAAGGGTAACACAATAAAATCAAAGTTTGATCATCATCTTTAACCTTAACATCAATATTTCATAAATAAGATTTATTATTTTTACTATCACCATTATTTGTGAAATTATTTTACAATCATTCTTCTTGTTAATATTAAAAATAAAGTATTAAAAAATTAAATTTCATTCTGATTTCTTGTTACTATTCCAAACACAATATTAAAATTAAAATGTCATTATGATCTCTCTATTTTGATTTTGATTTGAAGCTCCTCATTTCTAATAACCAAACACCATATCAAAGAGTTTTGGAGCAAATTATTGATAAACAAAAATCCACATCATTAACAAAAAGCTTGTATAATCTTTAAAGATCAATAATTTTAGATACATCAATGACTTTTTTAAAAACTACATAGATAATAAACATAATACTTTTCATAATAAAAAAAAATATTTTTTTAGAAGTTGTATAGTGTAGGTGTAGTTAACTACACCAGTTGTAAGGTATTCCAAAATTAATCATTTAATTGTTTATAAATATTTAATTTAATCCACGCACAGACCCACACTGATATATATATATATATATATATATATATATATGATCATTGAATTATTTAATAAAAGAAGCTAAGTTGGTTTCTTCAAGATTTTGTTCTTCTATCCTACCTCAATTATCATATTTTGATTTTATTTTTTTTCTATCTTGTCCTACATCACATGTTTTTTTCTCTACAGACAAGTTAGCTATCAATCTCCCACTTGAACAATTATCAACCACGTGTATATCGGGTGCCTACAAAATGCAAAAGTTGTCAGAATGGTCGGCGCCCGCCTGGCCAATGGCCTAACTCCGTCCCCTCTTTTTAGGAAGAACAGGGGAGATGATTGCTCCTAATAAGCATGCCTCTTTTATCTGCTCGTTCCTTCCTCTTCCTTTCCTCCTCCTCCTTCAAAGTTTGATGCCCTGAAAGGCAACAAATAATCAATAAAAGAAATATTTTGAAATTAATAGAAGAGTAAGACCGAAAGCTTTTAAGTGCCCTGCAGTTAAACTTCATTTTCATAAAAATAAATGTTTATTTTTTTATTTTTTCAAATAATTGCTCCAACACTTCAAAATACGCCATCAACAGAAGACTCCACCACCCACTTACATGAATTCTATTTCAAGTTGGGCCACACAGCATGTATGCATAGAATCCTCTAAACTGTAAACTTAATGTGCATCACAAATATTAATGCACGCCATTGTTGTATTTGCAAGTGATTATATATATACATAAAGATTTCAACATTGACCAAGAGCAGAGCAGAATTATGCGAGGAGATGAAAAGAAGAATATTCCCATGACAGAAATCGAAGTTGGTGTGGGTGGACCATCAGCCCACTATCTGATGTCAAGAGTCGAAAGATGATTATAACAGAAAGGTAAAGCTGCCATTCAACAACACAAGTGATAACTCATGACAATGTGCACATGAATCGAATCTATGGATGTCGTATGTATGAATTAAGATCACCTGTCATCGCTTCCATTAACTTCATCCAACTAAATCTTGATGCAGACTTCTTCTAGTGTTTGTTGTTGTGGAGGATATTATTAGACTGCTGAAATTTGAAAAATCATATAAACACACGTGTGTGTGTGTGTGTGTGTGTGTGTGTGTGTGTGTGTGTGTGTGTGTGTATCAACGATGTCAGAGATTGCAGATCATACTGCAGTGGAATCGGGATTGCACTTGACAACCATGACAAAATCGCCATGTAAGTGAGTGGCACTTGTGAGAGGTGGTGGGGCTATGCGTAATCTACTAATGGTCTTGAAGGTGAATTGCGCAATGTTCTTTATATAAGGAATACCTTTCAAACTAAAGAAGTACAGATCAGAAATAGCAGCCATGGCAAAGGCCATTCTTCTTGCTCTTCTCAAAGTACTGATGATCATAATATTTGCTGGTTGGATTGCTCTGTGGCTTCTAAAGCCTACTAATCTGTGGACTAGAAAATGGAAAGGAGCTGAAGATAGTGCTAGGCACACAGTGTTTGGCTATTACGGTATGTGCTTGGAGTTACCATCCGAATTGGTTTTTGCTTAGTGCTAAATCATCTTTTTTATATATATATTAATCTACACACTTATTCTCTGGCATGACAACATCAGCTATCAATTTATAGAATCAAGCAAGAGATGTCATTTGCGTGCTCATTCTTACAGAAAAACATAAAACATTCATGATTGCAATTGCAGATGTTGGTATCAATGCTTAAATTAGTATAATACTAAATGCACTGCAGGTCTCAACTTCGCTGTATTCACATTTCCTCCTATTGCCTTGACCATAATTGGATTAGTTTACTTGGATTTGGTTACGAAGGAGCCTCCTCGAAGCAGGTAATATAGATGTGAAATTAGATCTGTATCTCTAGAAATCAATGGCTTACTGTTCCTTGTGGTTAACATGGATGACAGACCAGCAAGGAGTGCAACTGTTGGTCTCTCAAATCCTGTAGTGGTAAACAGCTTTGTGGGAATTTTATCTAGCTTAGAGATTCTGGCAGTGTTTCTCTTTTTCCTCTTTCTAGCTTGGACTTACTATGCCCGCATCAGTAATGACTTCAAAAAGTTGATGCCAGTCAAGTCACTGAAGTTAGATTTGTGAGTTCTAATGATCCTAAATAACATTTGGTGGATACTGAAAATCAAGAGCAACACCATTACTGATGTTTACCTGTATTTCAGATGGCAAATCAAGTATCTAAGAGTGGCCACCCGATTCGGATTGCTTGCAGAAGTCTGCCTGGCTTTGCTTCTTCTTCCTGTTTTGAGGGGCTTGGCCATATTCCAGTTAATTGGAATGTACGATACCATATATTGCTTGGGACGTCAATGATATTTTTTTCCACAATTCATGGTGCAAGCACTTTGTTCATCTGGGGAGTCAGCCGCCATATTCAAGATGAGGTATTCTATTTCCTTTCTGCTTTCCCTCTTGAAACAAAACTTGTAGTCTGTTTCATTGGTTCAATTTGCATTTTTGTGATTGAATTTGGTATCTTTTGTTGCTAACATCCAACCCATCCTTTTCTTCTCTGTTTTAATCCTTTGCTATGAGTTTTCAATAACAGATATGGAGATGGCAGAAAAAAGGACGGATATACCTGGCAGGAGAGATTGCTCTTGTTACAGGACTGGTAATCTGGATCACGTCACTTCCTCAAATAAGGAGGAGGAGATTTGAAATATTCTACTACACACACCATCTATACATAGTCTTCCTAATATTCTTCTTGTTCCATGCTGGAGATAGGCACTTCTACATGGTTTTTTCTGGGGTATTTCTCTTTGGTCTTGACAAGCTACTTCGAATCTTACAATCAAGACCACAAAGTTGCATTCTCTCATCACGAATATACCTAATCCCCAGCAAAGCCATAGAGCTTACGCTGCCAAAGGATCCAGGTAATCTTTTCAGCCTTCCCGGTTACAATCATGCATGTTAGTGTTATGGCAGTAAAACTTCTCTCATCAAACATCTTTTTTATACTAATTGCAGGATTGAAGTATACCCCAACAAGTGTTATATACATGAAGATACCAAGTATTTCCAAGTTTCAGTGGCATCCCTTCAGTATCACTTCTAGCTCAAATATCGATGATCACACGATGTCTGTTGTAGTAAAATGCAATGAGGGCTGGACAAGTTCTCTCTATGACATGATACAAGCAGAGCTAGATTCAGATACCGGTGCTATGAGCTGTATACCTGTGTCAATTGAAGGCCCTTATGGACCTGCTTCACTGGACTTCCTAAGGTTTGCAAAAAAGAACCTAGTATTGCAGACAGAAGAAGAATTTACTTGAACTGATAATGAACTAAGGATGATTTTCGAGATTGTCATTTGTTAAGAATTTTTTGCAGGCATGACAGCCTGCTTCTGATTGCCGGTGGAGCTGGGATAACCCCATTTCTCAGCATCATAAAGGAAATTGCTTCCATAAGCAGCAGCAGGTATAGATTCGCCACACAAGTTCAGCTCATCTATGTCGTGAAGAAGTCGCAAGATGTTTGCCTGTTAAACTCAGTTTCTTCTCAACTTCTGAATCAGTCATCCACACAGTTGTCTCTAAATCTAAAAGTTTATGTAACACAGGAAGAGAGTTCTAATGCAACAGTGATAGGATTAGTGAATAACTTTTCACTAGCGAGAACAGTTAACTTTAGCACCGAATATTCAAATTATGCAGTGCATGGACTAGATAGTTCAATTTTGATGGCTGCCATGGTCGCATTATCCTCCATTAAGTTCTTAGTTTCTCTTATTTTCTTTAATCGCATTTTTGTCCCCACCGAAATGAAGAGTCCTACCTCACAAAAGATGGTTGTTCCGTCAGAAAACAAGGCCTCAAAAGAGAAGATCACTCCCTCTTCAGTTGTCGATCTACTTCTCCTAGCTTCTTTCATCGTAGCTCTAGCTTGCAACACTTTTGTAGCAATTATCTTGAGATGGAAAAGGCTCAAGAAAGATATTCCAGCAGCGTCTCCAAAACAAGGTAATAAAGCCACAGAACTAGCAGGTTCAGTAGAGGCAAGAAGTACTGTTGAGGAACATGAAATTCATTTTGGAGGAAGGCCTGACTTTCAAGGTATTATTATTCCATCTTTTTCCTACAATTCTGCAACATTCTATTATTTGAAATCTCTGCTTCTAATAACGGTTTGTGTTATTGCATGTTGTAAACAGATATACTGTCCAAGTTTCCAGATGAAACTGGTGGATCTGATATTGGAGTACTAGTGTGTGGACCAGAAAGCATGAAGGAGTCGGTCGCATCATTATGCCAGTTGAAGTCTCAGGGACTAAACATTGGTGCCAAGGGAAAGAAGCCATACTTCATTTTCCACTCTCTCAGCTTCACTCTTTAGCCTCACCATCCACACATACAAATACTTGACAACATGTAAACATTAGCATCTGGTTCTAAATAAAGGATGCCTTCATTCCACTTAGAACATATTTCATCGTGGCATCATTTTGCGAGAGGGCTTGAGCAGTTTTAGCTGAAAGCTTGTGCATTTAGATAAGTTGAATGGATTAAATTATTAAGTGAGGTTCGAGATATAATTAATGTTATTATTTAGATAGCCGCATGTTATTATTTAGATATAATTGATGTTATTATTTAGATAGCCGCCAGTAAGACATTTCTAGACAAGTAGCCACTGCAATTCTGGCATCTCCACAATACCATGAGCAACCCAATATCCAGATTTCAAAAACAATTAGCTTGAAGTTATGGAACTTGGATCATTTCCTCAACACCACGTCCCCTGCTCCGGCCATTAATCCCAAGCAAAGAAACAAATAAAAAGGACAATCATTCAGTTTTGGATCTTCTCTTTCCTTTTACCATGGACATGCCCTAAAAATCAAGTTAGTTTCACTATCTTGGGATATTCTTGAGAACAATTGAGGTATCTTGATCAATTTAGCTCCGCTTATTAATTTAAACCAGCTGAACATCGACAAGAGCTCATAACAGTGGGATACGGGTTCAAATCAAAAGCAGAGACACGGATACTTGCTTCCTTATCCTTGATTCTCTAGTGGAAAATTAGCAAACACAACTAATACACAAATGGAAGCAAGATAAAGAGGGCCATATATTATCACCAGAAGTCATAATTGGATTGACTTTTAAACAGGAACCCTCCTTTTCAATTGTCATTATATTTCTCTGTAGCCACTGCAAACGGCAAGGATAAGACAGTCACTGTTGCCAATGGGAATCTTGCAAGCAATAAATGATAAAAAAAAGGTATTAATCAGTCATGAGCTGGACTTGGTCCAGTCTGAATTATGCCAGGTTAACAAATGATCCACCGCACTACATACGCTGCCTTACAAAGTTGCTTGCCATTTAATTCATTGACCATGTAGTGAAAAATTATAAAGGCATATTTAATTTAAGATCCCTAAAAAGAAAATGGGACAGCCAACTTGCCTTGAAATATTATGTACAGTCAACGTTTTTATAGGAATGCTAAAACTTGATTGATCAAAGATATTATCTTCAGAGGAGACTTTTCTCACTCGATCCAAAAAAGCTAAACATGTAGGATGAGGATTACTGGGCCAAAGATCAAGTCCCACAAACTAATGGGATCTTGCACATCAGTAAACACACCTCTCACTTTGAGAGGGAGAGAGAGTGTTTTCTTACATGGCCACATCTAGCACCAAACAATAGGACCACACAAATGTTTCTCTTACAAGATGAATGGTGACTCACATTCTAATTTGAAAGCTCAAACAAGGAATCTGAAGAGATAGAAGGGCTTTTACATTGCATAGAGAGTTCCCTAGTCATTTGTCCACTCTATATTTCTATATATTTGTTTCTTTGGAATGGTTCAATTCTTATATTTTATTAGAGATGAGGATCAAAGACCATTGGTCGGAGAAAAGTTTCCGGGCTACTTGTCTGCATAAAGTAAAAACTAAGGAAACCTCCTCCAAATGTTTATTTACGTGAGTAGAACAAACTCATGCTTAATCTCAGACGAATGTTTTACTAGTCTTTATTAAATTACAAATGCTATATGAAAAAAGAAAAAAGACTAGCAGAAAATCTCCAGGGATACTGCTTGAGTTTGAACTCTGGACATTGCAGCCATAATTTACCAGCAGTGGATTATCAGAGGTTTAAAAATGAAAATTTTCAACATTTAATGTCAAAACTCAATCAAATTAAGGTGCCAAAATTTCAATACCTACCACCACAAATTCAACCAAGAAAAAAAAAATAATAAAAGAACTATATTCAGACCTGCGGTTCATCTAGCGTTATAGCCACCTCTCCACCGCCATGATTACTACCATCACCGACTCTGCCACCACTAGCCAAAACATTCAACAACTCAGCAGGTGCGGCAGCCACATCTTCCCCAACCAAAATTGCCACCACCTCCCGCATACTAGGCCTCCTTTGGGAATCAGGATGGCAACAAACCAATCCAAGCTTCAACACCAACTCCATTTCCTCTGCCACAAACTCCCCCTTCATTCTTTCATCCACTGCCTCGACCAACTTCCCTTTAGCATACAAATCTCTCACCACGTCAATCAGCACTGAATCCTCATCCTCGTTTGATCCCATTTCAACCGGCTTTCTACCACAAACCACCTCCAATATCACAACTCCAAAACTATAGACATCACTTGCGGATGTTGCTATAGCCATTGTTGCCATCTCAGGAGCCAAGTATCCCAATGTACCAACTACTCTAGTTGTATTAGGTACTTCATCGTGACTATAAAGTTTTGCAAGGCCAAAATCTCCAAGCCTGCCTCGCATATCTGAATCTAACAATATATTGCTTGATTTAACATCCCTGTGCACAACTACCTTTTCCCAGCCATGATGGAGATAGTTTAATCCTTCAGCTACATCAGCAAGGACTTGGCGGCGTTGTTGCCAGTTCAATAGCTTCTTAGGCTTGTGGAATATGTAACGATCGAGGCTGCCATTGGGCATGTAATCATAGACAAGCATAAGCTCACTGGCTTTTCTACACCAGCCTCGCATTTGAACTAAGTTCTTATGTTGCAGCCTGCCCATGCTCGATATCTCAGCCATGAACTCTCTTAGGCCTTGTTTAGAGTCATGATTCACGCATTTGACAGCAATATCAGAATTGTTTGAGAGAGTTCCTCTGTACACTTTCCCAAATCCACCTGAGCCCAAAAGCTGATCTATGGAGAATCCATTAGTGGCTTGACTTAATTCTCCATAGGAAAATCTATGAGGCCAATATTGAAGCTCCCAATCTTCAATCTCATCCTCTTCTGAATCTCTCAACTTCTGCTTATACCAAAACCAAGAAACCACAAACAAGCAAATCACAAACAAAACAGCACAACCAATTGTTATCCCAGCAATAGAGCCAGCTGACAACGAATTCGACGAAGATGGTAGGCTAAAAACAGGCAAATTCATGACATTTATATCTCTAGCAACACCTGTATCACTAAAACTCCAAGCTAAAATCCTTTGTGCTTCAACCCAAGTAGTTTTTGAAGCGGAAAACCCCACATACATCTCCTCAGAAGTATAATTCGCAATCACAGGATCTTTAAAGCTAAGTATAGGCACAGATGGGCGAGAAACACCAACAGGGGCTACAGTAACATTAATCTGAAAATTAGGCCCATCGAAATCAATCCACGCTCGGACATTCTGACCATTTCCCATACTGACAGGCACAAAGCCAGCAGAAGAATTGTATCCACCGGGCTTAGTTAAAGCAGACACAACGTTGTTCAAATCAATACCAATATGATTCCTATCAGGATCATTAAATTCTGGGTTCTGCCCAGTATCAAATTCAACAGCTAAAAGTGGCGCTGCAGAGGGTACAGTTGCATTGGTAAAAAGACCAAAGTATTGGCTAGCAAGAGCACCAGGTGGGTTAGTCCAGTTAGAGAGAACAAAAGCAAGACCAAAGCCAGGACTTGAAGCAATGTTAGGCAATATGGAGAAGACAAAAGAAGTTGAAAAGGAGGAGAGGGTCGTTGTTGAGTTCTGGGTTTGCTTCATCTTGATTTTTGTCGGATAAAAAGCACGTCCAAGTGAGTACTGGTTGGTATCGTTGAGGAGTCTGATCACCGGGGTGTCGACTCTGGCATCTGGGATTAGAGTGACTCCAGGGTTTGTGGCATTGAAGGAGTTAAAGAGGAAGTCAAGGCCAAAACTGGGATAGAAGAAAAAGAAGAGGAGGAGAGGTGATCGCAGCATCCCAATAGATTCCGGTGGCCGGAGGAGAGAGTTGAGGAGGGATGTAGTTGGGGTTGAAATTGTAAGCACAAGTATTAAAAAAAAACCCGAGGAGTCATTATTGACTATTTATTGATTAAAGGAACCGAGCGTTGAGAGTTAATGCTTTCTTTGTAATTAGGTGGGTTTTGACTCCCAACTTCTCGTTCTGTCTCGCTTTATGCTTTTCTCCATTATTTATTGTATTATTGACATTTGTGTTAATTGGATATTAAGTAGCTTTTGGTATATGTTTTGTAGGGTTTTTTATTTTTTATGTCTCAAGTTAAAGAATTTTAATTTTTTTTAAGTTGGGTATTGAATTCAATTTGTGTAATTTGTATTTCAAACTTAAATTTTAGCTTTTTTTGCTACAATTCTAAACTTATAGCAATATTAGAATATAATTTAATACACTAGAAGTAATCAAATACTTTAGTATTGTGAACGTAAATAAACACTTTAATGATTCAAGATTAAAGAATTCTATTTATTACAGCCTACTTATTTATTATCTACTAGTTAATGTCTACTATAAATATATTTTGAAATTCTTATAAACTTAATTGAATTGCATATTTAAATTTATTTTTTTAAATTAATATGAGTATTTGGGTCTATATATATATATATATATATATATATATATATATATATATATTGATTAATTACACGGATCCTGAAATTAACGATTATGTAAACTTTTAATAGCCATAAAGTTTATAGAATTTAAACTGATAATTTTTTTAAAAAAATAAATTTAAATTTAATTAATTAAATTATATTTCTCAAGGTTAAGTGCATATTTATTATTAATTTGTTGAGTTGATGTTGTGTTTCATCTTCTTCTTCTCTTTTTTGTTTTTTTTTAATAAAAAAATTGTCAAACAACCACCAATCATCTTCATTCTTTCTTATTTTAAAAATGCATGACCTCACCACAACTCCACCTAACTTGTTAGTTTTCCTTTTAACAAATCTTAACCATTTCTACTCTATATATAATCATCCTTGTATTTGATCCAAACTTCACCATTCTCTTGTGCAATATTAGTGACTGGTTATTTTTGTATTTTAAAAAAATTTAAAAAAATATTAAAATTTTTTTATTAATTTTAAATTAATATATTTTTAATATTTTCAAATTATTTTAATGTGTTGATATTAAAAAATAATTTTTAAAAAAAAAATTATTGATATTTATTTTGACAAGAAAAATTATTTAAAAAATAACCACAACTATACTGTCAAAAAAAATTTTAAAGCTTATAACCAAATCATGTTTTTAATTTGGTCTAAATTATATTATTAAATATGTTTTTCTTGTCTTTCAGCCTAGATTACATCTTTATTAATTTTATTGTATAAAATGTATTCCTCCTTTAAACACCCAATTAATGACATAAAAAATGGGAATTAATGGGTGGTGAGATTGGTTTTACTCTTCCCAATATAATTTCAAATCTCCATGTATCCATATCTTAGTAATCTTCATGTTAATTTAAATTTCAAGCTCTCTTTTTTCCTCTTTACTACATGTTAAAAATCTCATACTTTCTTTTTTTCTCCTTTTTGTTTTTCTTTACGAACCCTTAAGAATGTTAAAAAAAAGTGACCCCGAATCCTCAAATAAAGAGATCATGGATGAAGTCCCTCCTCGTCTTTTTGTTCCCCAAATGGCAGCAATCCTACACGCCTATAAAGCATTGTTCCTCTCTTCTTACCAAAAGTTCTTTCATCTTTAACTTCTTAATTCTTCTTCTGCAAAGCTCTATCATTCCAATCTTTATTTTATCTAGATACCCAACCCGTTTTGTTTTTGTTTTTCATCCTGTTTTTTAAAATATTTTTTATTTAAAAAAATATTAAATTAATAATTTTTATATTTTTATTATGTTGATGTAAAAAACATTAAAATCATGAAAAAAATCATTTTAATATTTTTTTAATTAAAAAACATTTTTGTAAAGTATTATATACCGTATTTTCAAACATACATTAAACTAAAACCGATAATCATGTCATAATAAAAACAATTTTTCATGTATATCACCCTACTATATTATATAAAAAAAAAACTTCATCCCTTTTGAAATAGTCATATCAATTGAGTCATAATTTAATTTTAAATCTAATCTAAACAAGAAGTTGGATTGGGGGGTTTCATAATGTCAATTTCATCTCTTTTTTTTCTCAACTTAATCATCATACTTTTGTTTTTTTACCAATCAACCCGAGTTGTATTTGGATTAGTCAAGTTGACTATGTCACATTGAGTCAATTCTCATATGATTTAATTTTAAACTCGGACTAGATAAAAAATCAGATTAAAAAGTTTTAAAATTAACATTTTAGATTGAGTTTAATAACAATATCAAATAATTTTTATTTATCTTAATATATTTTTTTTGTAACAATTAATTTTTTTATCCCATCCAATGTAGTACAGCCTATAAAATATAGTTAATAATTTAAACTTCATTACAACATCATTATGTTTGAATTCAAACCCAGAAACTCTTCAGCACCAACAAAGTCTTTGGTTCATAAAATCAAATAGCAAAATTTTTACGTTTTGTATTTTTTATTAATTTATTGAAGGAGATAAGGTGTGAAATCTTAAAAGCTAAATAATCCAAAACTACCCTGAATTCTGGATCAAACTAATCTTATTTCTTAAACTTTAATCTCATATTTGACTAAAAAAAATAAGATCTTTCTGTTCAGACTTTCATCCCTACTGGAATTTTTTTTTTCAATTCATGTATTTTCATGACTTGTGATCTATTGTTAAGAAAATTAATGAGAAAATTTTAAGGGATGTAACTCACTAGTTATATTTTAAATATATTTTTTAAAAGTTACCAGTTCGAATTTCACAAATTTCAAGACCACTGAAGGCTTATATAGTCGTTAACTTTAGAGCCCGTAAAATTAGTCAAGGTACACATAAATTAGCTTGGATATCCATATTAATAATAATAATAAAAAAAAAACCTGGCTTTTTCAGCAAGAATAATTCAATGTATAATTAATTGAATCAATTTTTCTAAGTTCCAAATGCTTAATCACAAAGTGATGATTTTGCATAATTGACAACCGATCTTTTATTTATTTAATTATGGTTACTTTTTATATGATTTAATTTTGTAACTTTGACACCCCATCTTTTGGTCTCACTTTTTTTCCAAGGGGTATAAATTAGACACTTGGATGTGCATGCATCGTTTACTAGACATGGATCCTGTGAAAAAGGAATTTAAGTTTCTTATCTTAATGCTGTTCTTTCTTTTTCCTTGAAAGGAAAAATAAAGTTGAACATGTTGTCTCCTTCATCAATTTGCAAATGAAAGCATCACTTTGACCACTTCGCATTGATGGCAAGAGGATACAAACCCGCGTTGAAAGCGTGTGCGGTCAACTTTTTTAGGGAATTATTAGACTTCATTTGTTTTAATATGTATAAAGTTGTTTTTAAAAAAAATTCAAATATTTTTTTTAATATTTTTATATTATTTTAATATATTAATATCAAAAATACATTTTAAAAAATAAAAAAAAAACAATATTTTAATGTATTTCCAAACAAAAATAACTTTTAAAAACAATTGTTTTTATAGTTCCAAACAGACTTTATATCATCAAACTTATTGATTGTTTGGATTGATGCTTATAATTTTTGGATGTTTGTGAGTATGATGCGGTTCAAAGTATTTTTTACTTAGAAATACATTAAAATAATATATTTTTTATTTTTTAAAAAATTATTTTTTACATCAACATATTAACATAATCTAAAAACATAAAAAATTAAAAATTAAACTTTCAAAAAATATAATTTCAACTACATTCCTAAACATTGTTCCGCAATAGAGCTTTTACATTACTAAGTTCAAAGAATAGCTCAAAAGGATTGGCTTGAATATTTGAAAATTACATCGATAATTTTGAAAAAAGAGGGGACCAGCTACAATTTAGTGGATGCATATTGTCATTTTGACAAACATGCTTAGCTTCTTACTTGCTCGACTCAATTAATGGCCAAAATAATGATCGGCCGTAGATTCCTCTTATTTTATGGTCGGATTGCAAATTGCCAAATTCAATCAATTTTTCTATTATATGGGTCTCATGGTACGTCGAGGCTTCTTACCTTATGGTCTAAGACTGAAAACCAGAATTAGGGCACCGAGCGGATTCTCATTATTTGAATTCAGTGACCATTACAATTTTCTTGATTCTCCTAATTACGGCTAAAGCTCAAAATTGGCACCTCATGACCTCTTTAAAAAAGCAATTAAAAAGGTTTTTGGCATACACTTCTTCAAGGATGTGTATAGAGGGATTGAGCGATCCATTAGTAGAAGTTCTCGTTTCCAAATCACCCCTGATCTTGGTATATATTTTCCGAGTCCCTATTATTCATAAGAAAGTTTCAAAGAGTACTTAGGTAGCGTTTTAGAACATGATCTAAATATTGTTTCGGTACCAAAAAAAATACCATCAGAATAAAAACGAGTAATTTTTTTTATTTGGTGTATTTTTTTATGTTTATAAATCTATTAGTAATTATATTATCAATAGAATAACTAATAAAATAAAAATTTTCAAGAAAAATTTTTTCTAATAAGTAGCAATCATCTATAAACTTGTTAGTAAAAATTATGTTGATTAATTAATTTTTATATTAACATGTATATCCAAGTCAGCTTGTACATACAACGATTAATTTTACGGGTCTTGAAATTAATGATTATATAAATCTTCAATATTACTGAATTTTGTAATATTTAAATTAATAATTTTTAAAAAATAAATTTAAAATTTAACTAGTTGTAACTTTGATATTTTTTAACCTGCTTAATATTTTTTAACTTGATCGGTTGTAACCTTTTAAAGAACCGGAATATCTATGAGATGTAGTGGAAGAATTACTGTCTAAAGCTAACAATCAAGAGGTGGCGGTAGCTAACTGCGAGTTGTATTAGGGATCTTCTTAATAGAAAGTTGAAGTTTAACTTCTGAAGAGTTGACTTTTGGTGTGGTCAGTGGAGAAGAAGATTCTAATCAACCATTTCCCACTGAAGAGTTGACTTTTGGTGTAGTCGGTGGTGAAGAAGATTCTATTCAACCATTTCCCACTGAATTTGTCAAGGCCATGGAAGAGGTACGGAACCAGAACCCATCCCTTGATTTCTTTTCTTCTCTTTTTTGGGCCCAAAGAACTTATTCTTGTAAATTAGCCCCTCCTTGAGTTCATTTTCTATATTTCCACACACCCATGTCAGTCCTTTTCATCTATGTGTCTTTTACTCTCTTTTGTTGCCTTTTGTTTTTTGGCTTTGTAGTGCCTATAATCTTCCATTTTAACGTTCTTCAGTGGACTATTCCTTGGCATACAATTCCATTCCTCGCAGAATTTGCTATATTTGTTGAATTGAAACCAATCAAAATCTCGGCGGCTGTCCAGTTTATGGCAGACTAATAAACATGTCAACACGGACCAGTCAGCTTAAAGAGGCAATTCCAAGCCCCCCCAGGGCACGCACGAATGTAAATGTAATAATATATACATATACATACATACATACATACATACATACATATATATATATACACACACACACACATCTCCTTCACTATTCATACTACCCCATTATTTATTTAATTAAAAAAAAGAGCTTTACCTACCAATTTTTTTATTAAATCCTTTTTAGTTTTTTTTTTACCTACTCTACTAAAGAACCGGGTATTTCACTGTTTGTATTTAGCCGCCTGCCCTGTTTTTTTCTTTTCTTTTCTTTTTAAATTTTATCTTTTGATTTTTTTATTGAATCTTTTTAATTATTTTTTATTCTTCAATACTATACTGATTTTAAATTTATTTTCATAATTTAATTTAATTTATTTTTTATAATTTTAATAATTTCAAATAGACATATCAATATTTAGTTGTTGCTTAATTTTATAAGCATTTATTTTTATAATTATATCATTAATAAAAGAAATAGTTAAGAAAACAAACAAAACTGCTAAACCTAGTAAAATCTATAACCCGAACCGTGTATTTGAAGGTTTAGCTACGAAGTTCAGGTCAATCTAATATGTCACCATTTTAATATTAAAAAAATATATCATTTTGAAAAATATTTAAAGTAAAACCATATTTTTTACTGGTTATTTGAGTTACCTTTAGATCCACCAAGTCGACTAGATTATGTTTAGACAACTTCTATGTGGATTAGTTTTAAACCCGAGCTAAATAAGGAGTTGAGTTGAGAGGTTTCAAAGTTAATCCGTAAAATCATACCTTTTTTCTTCTTTCTTTTTTTGTTATAAAAAATTCCATCTTTCAAATTTTTTTTTCTTTTTGATTGAATTCGTTTTTACTAGTTTTTTTTTTAATTTTATCCTTCAATATTTGATTAATTTTGAGTTGGTCTTCATATTTTTTTTAATTTGTTTTCTATGAGGTTATTACAGTCTCGAATAAATATCCAATATTTTGATTGGTGTTTAATTTTACAAATATTTATTTTTGTTCTCGTATTATTAAGTAAAAAATACTATAAAAAAATGTTAAACCTAATAGAATCCATGATCTGGATCGCGAGTTTAACAAGTTAAATCGTGAAGCACAAGTCAATCCAATATGTCATCATTTTAATATTAAAATTAAAAAAATATATCATTTTAAGTTTTTTTTTAAGTCAAACCATATTTTTTACTAATAATTTAGGTTGGTTTTTTTATCCAACAAATAGATTGGATCACATCAAAATAACTCTTAAAACATAAACTATGCAAGAAATCGGGTTGAGAGGTTTCAAAATTAATCTACCGGGTCGGATTTAATAACAGTATCAAATAATTTTCTATTATCTAAATTTTTTTTATATATATTTTTTGAAATTAATCTAACCTGTAACCTATAGTATATAGCATGGGCCAATAAACTAGTGCACACACCATACATGTACATGTAGTAAAGAAAGCATCACCATTGAAGGATTTTCTAGAAAATGTTATTAATTTTTTTTATATAAATTAATCTCATTGTTTCATTTAGTACTTATTTATATCATACAACTTAAAACTCTAAATGATATAAAAGAAACTTAAAATCACCCATTAGCTGTATCATAACTTATGAGCACTTTATATTGACTATATATAATTATAATATTTTTTAATATCAGGTCAATAAAAATAAATAATTAAAATTAAAAGATAATTAAATTATATCAAAATTTCGTCAAACTAACTTTATTTTATTAATGAAAATGATACAATATTTTTTGTCTTTAGACCAAAACTAAAGTTAAAAAATAATAAAATTATATCTAAATTAGTCAAACTAACTATATTTTATTAATGAAAATAAAATACTTCTTTATCTTTAGACCAAGACAATCAATAATTAATTTTTTTTAAAAAAAATAAAATCATATCAAAATTAGTCAAGCTAACTTTTATTGTATTAATGATAAAATATTTTATATAATTTTTTATAAAATGATAAAATATTTTATTTATCTTAAGACCAAAACAATTTTTGATATTCATGATGATAAAAAATGAACCTTTGTTTATTGAATAAATACAAAATTTTCCTATAATTAATAACATGATATGAAGAATATTATTTTAACTTCCAAGTAGTTGTGTCAAGTCACAGCACTCGTTGGATCGATATTCATCTTTCTTTCTTTTTTCTAGATGATTCCTTATGTCATGCGGTCTAATGCTAAGAATTGAAAATAAAACTCTCAACATTTGGATCAAATTCTTATCACTTATTATTCGAACGTTAACCTGTTAAAATCTAAGTTTGGTCCTCTAAGTTTGCTGCTTTTTTTAATTTAGTCCTCGAATTTTTATTTTTATTTTTATTTTTTGGGTCTATCGCATATTTTTCTCATAAGTTCTTTCAATTTTCCCCTAATTGCGCTTTTTTACAGTCCTCTCATCACTCTGATTTTTTTAGTTTGTTTTGGATTTGTTTGTTTAATCACTTATATCCTTTTCTCATTATTTCTATCAATTTTTCCCTTATTAACTGCACATTTTTTATTTTTCCTTCTTTATTTTTTGATTGATTTTTCACTTGGTTGCCCAGAAAAAAATATAAAAATTAATAACCTTTAAAATAATTAATTTATTTTTTGATTGATTTTTTCTTGATTGCAATTTTTATTTCTTATTTGGTTAAGAATGTTTTTTAAAAGGTTCAAAATTAGATTATAATATCAATTATATGCCACTGAGCATAAATTTTTTTTAAAATCCAAACTATACAAAATAGATGGTAACATAAAAACAAAGTTACAAGATTTATCCAACTGCAGCATAGACTTAAGTAGTGTTTGATGTTATAGTATGACTATTTTTTAAAGGTTTGTTTTTTAGAAATAAATTAAAATAATTTTTTTATTTTATAAAATTTATTTTAAACACTAACATATTAAAATGATATAAAATATATATAAAAAAAATTTTAAAATATTCACCATTTAGTGTTTTGTCTGCATTTCCAAAAAAAAAAAAAAAACTATTTTAAAATAACTAATATGCACTCGTAGATCCGTCCACGAGGCACTGAAAATAGCGAGGAAACTCTATTTCCCTTACCGACACGCGGGTATTAGGTGCCCCACAATCAACTTAAAATATCGTGTTGCCAAAGATTATTTCACTCAAAAACAAGGAAATTTGGTTTTCTTTCACAGATGATACCGCGTTGCCAAGATTATTTCAGCTTTATATATATATATATATATATATATATATATATATATTCGTCAAAAAAAAAAAAGCATTAAAAGTTAGTTGATGCAGCCCAAAACGTGTTGGACACGTGTACGCTATTAATATACGAGATTGGAAAGATATTATTATTAGATATGAGAGAAATTAGAGACCCTAAGATCTTATTACTGATTGAAATTTGAAACAAATATATACCATGGTCTTCTAAGAAAAATAAATGCCTTAATTGAGAATGTTTTGCTTTGTTCTATGTATTGTATCACGTGTTAAGCCCTTAGTGTTTTTAGAAAAGTGCTTTTTGTGAAAATTATTTTTTATCTTATTTTTTCATAGCATAATCCTACATTGTTTTTCAATTTATTTTTCATATACCACTTAAAAAAAAGTTTCTGCTAACAAGCAAATAATAATTAATGTTTTAGCCATGGCTCGAAAACGAAAATGAAAAGATGAGAGCTCACCGGGGGAGAACTAGAGGTTAGCTAGTTTAAGATTTCTCAACAAAAAACCAGAAAACCGCAGAAGCATCCAAAATGAAGGACTGATCAAATCTCATCCATTTTTTTTGTCTATAATTTTGATTTTTCTTTTCTGTTTTTGTCGAGTATAATTATGGATTAGGATCTGAGGACATTAGCAAAATGATCGATGTTCTTTTCATGAAAACCAAATCCATGCGTCACCCCACTAGGCACTTGCTGTCTTCTTCCTTCACCATGGATAAGGATCTGGGCCTTGCCGTTTTCTGATCAGTGGACGATGGGACAGGATATATACTGGAATTATTAACTAACTGTCGTCAATGGATCGGATCTCTAAGCTTGACTGCGTTAGAGAATCTTCACTGTTCGACGAGCAAGTGCCACACATCCCTCCACGCGTCCCTCACTGCAGCAGGCCCTCTTCACGTGTCAAACCCTACATGTAGCGAGGAAGAAGAAGACGAAGAAGAAGAAGAAGAAGAAGAAGAAGATCGGTGATGACATCATCTACATGTGGGCTTTAAACTGAACACTAAAGTTTAGGCAGAATAACATTAAGCGCCGTTACTTTTATCCTTGTCATGCATGTGGCCAGAAACTTATGAAAAAGAATATATTCTCAAAATTGTGTTCTTTTTACAAGTATATTTCAAGAAAATGGAATAAAGGGTGATCTGGGATTTCCTTGGCAATGTCTTTTCTTATAGCGTAGTTGATTGAAGAATTTAATTTCTCACCCGATCAACACTTGTGATTGAAGGCATTGTACTTTGCAAGGTTATTTTTTTTAATTAATATAGATATTCGGGTTAGTTTACATATACTTCAACTAATATCACGGATCTTAAAGTTAATGTAGGCCTCAAATGGCTATCATATTAGCAATCATAGGGTTCGAACCTGATACTATAAGTAAAGCAAATCTCTTAGTCCCAAACTTTTATTATTGGATTCCTTATTAAATAATTTTTGTAATTAACAAGTACTTAATTAGTAATATGATCTCTGAGGAATATTGTCTTCCATTTTTCTTAATCAACATTACGTGAATCTCCGAAATTCCTAGCTAATTGTCTCTTACAATGAAGTGTATGGTGACATCAAGTGTTGTAGAAAAGAATACAATTAAAGTCTTTTATTGGGTCTTATCATTTGGATTGTTTGTAAGATTATTTTTGTAGTAAGAAAAAGACTCTAAATTGAGGTTTTCTTGCATAAGAGGACGTGTCATTAATAGAGAATTAATCAAGTAATTGCAATATAATCTTGATAAATTAATAAATTTAATTAAGTAATATTTTTTTTATCTTGATTTAAATTTAAAATTTAAATAATATATTGATTAATTAAAAGATTTTCATGGTATAATTTACATAGGTTAAAATTTATTCATCTTTATCCTATCACTGACATTAATTTGACAACATAGAATATTTTTCATGCCTAAAAAAAAAAAACAATAGAGATTAGAGATTAGAGAAATAGAGTGATAATTCTTATTTTATATAATCTTATAAATGTGAGCGTACTCATGCCATCTCAACAATGCTTCTGTTTATAGTTTAATATATATTAATACTTATAAGTTTAAAGGCCATAAAAAGATGTATAATTCAAGTGAAATTTGAGATAATGAATGAACATAAATATAAAAAAGTGAAAGAAGACAAATAAAATTGAAATAAATTAATCAAATGTTGAAGAATAAAACTAAAATAAAATAATTAAAAATAAAGTTTAAAAAATAATAAAGCTCACTCAAAATAATTCTCCAAACTCGTGACCCGGGTCATCATAACATAATTATCTTATAGAAGGCAAATTCATAAAAATAAGGACCCAAGAATCTTAATAAACTAAATTTCGAGGGATGAAATTGAGAAAAATAACATTAATCTATAAAAAATCATAAAGAAATATAAATAAAAAAGTTTTTTGCAAAACCTGGCTTAACCAAGTGGGTTGAACTATAAACCTGTAACTTGATGCCTAAGATGGATTGATTTCAAAAAAAATAAAGGGAGAAATGACTTGACTTGATGAGGTCAAAATTGTAGGATGATCAAAGACATGATTAGCTTGGAGAACATCAAGTCAAAGCATGTTCAGTTTTTTTTTTTCTCTCTCTTTCTCTTTTTATCAAAATAATATCATTTTTACTTTTTAGATGAATAAAAAATCAAGCGGTTAGTTAAGGGAAAATCATATCAAAACCCGTTGATTTTTTTTGCTTTTTTTTTTAAATCAAAATAAATTTATTTTTACTTCCGGCACAATAAAAAATCTAATTGACCCCAGTAAACCTAGTCATTCAATCTAACCAATGACTAAGGACATGGTAGAGATCGACTCCCCTGTCGAGTTTTAAAAGCATGATAAAAAAATAAGCACTAAATATGATATGAAAATTCAATGAAATTAAATAATGAGGGATGAAATTGCTAAAAAAGAAAACAATTAATCAAGAAGAGAACTCAAAATAAAAGGAATTGCAATAATAAAAATGATGATTAAATTCAACAAAAAAATAAAAAAATCAAATGCTTAGGAATGAAATCAAAAAATAAAATTCAATAAGAAAAAAAGAGATTAAAAGTAAAATAAATAGGAATCAAAAGAATGAGGATCGAATATGATAAAAAAAAAACATAAAAAATCAAATACAAATGGATAAAATTGAAAAACAAATAAATTAAATTTGATACAATTAAAAGATTGAGGATCGCTTTGTAATTTTTCAAGGTCAACAACTTTTTTAAGGTGGAGGAGAGGAAAAAAAAGGGGGGGAGACAAATTGTCACAGAAGCTTTGTCAGGCCTTGACAACTGACATGTGTCAGCTCATTATGTAGAAGGTGACACAATACTTTGGACGCCACCTAGAAAGGGTATCAATATCCACCGGAAGGCGTCACACGTGCCGCCCAAAGAGCACAACTATCTCCTATTTGTAGGCATGTGGCCTGCAAGCACCAATTATTTTTTTATTTATAAAAGACCAAAAAACCCTTAACCCCACGTGATAATTTGAAAACAACCGATGTCAAAAAACCGAAAATCTCATTTGACCTTAGGCATAAAAAAGTTGACTCTAAGAGTTATTCGATAATTACATTGTAAAAAAATATGAAAATCTGAAAAACACCCCTTAACAATTAATTGTCTTTTTTTTTTTCAAGGACAAGAGCTTAATTATGTTGTGTAATAAAAAGAGAAAATTATATTTTATCCCTGAGTGTGTGTTCAATCTTTTGGTTTTTGAATGGTAAAATCATGATTATATTGTGGATTGAATTGTTCACTTACACAATAAAACATTAATGGAATTTTTTTTTTGTGTGGTATAAACTAAAAAAACACCGCCTCATAAAATACTATTCATTTTAATAGTATTGTTTTTTTTTGTTTTTTTTTCAAATCTATATTTATTTCTCTAACTTCATACTTCAACCTTTAGTTTAATTTATTATGGTTTACTTTATATATGGTTAGTTCGGTCTTATAACCCGTATCACGGGTTTATGGGTTAACTCGGTAGACTCTAGTTTTTTTGTCTTTTTTTAATTGATATTTTTTTTTATTTCATCATTTAACATTGGGTTGATTGAGAATTATACTTTATGATTTATTTTATTTTGCTTTCTATGAGGTTGCTCGGTCTTATGACTTGAGTTACGAATTTGACGGGTTAACCTAGTTGACTTGAGTTTTTTTTGTCTTTTTTAATAGTAATTTTTTCAATTTTATTCTTCAGCATGAATTTGATTATGAATTAGGATTCATGATTATTTTGGTTTTTTTTTTATGAGGATATCTTAATCTTGACTCAGATCACATGTTTTGCGAGTTAACTCGGATCGTTTTATTGTGTTCTATTTTTAGATTGAATTTTTTTAACTTTCAACATTTAACAATGAGTTTATTAAAAATTGAACTTTATAATTTGTTTTGATTTACTTTTTATAGGGTTATCACAATCTCATAACCTTGATCATAGGTTTGACATGCTAATCTGGATGACTTAGGGCATTTTTTTATTTACTTTCTATGAGGTTATTTTAATCTCATGATCCAGGTCACGGGTTTAGCAAGTTAACTTAAATCATTTTGTTTTGTTATTTTTTAATTAATTGTTTTGGATTTCATTCTTTAACATTGAGTTAATTGAAAATTAAGCTTCATAATTTATTTTAATTTGCTCTATATAGGGCTATCATGGTCTCATGATCCAGATTGAGAATTTAACAAGTTAACCCAGGTTGACCAGGATCGATTTAATATGTTATCGTTTCAATATTATTTTAAAAAAGTGATATTTTCATGAATACTTGTGAATCGAATTATGTTTTTATTGATCGTTCGAGATGCCTTCGAACTCATCAAATTGATCAAGTCAAGCTTCATATAATTTAATTTTTTTTATTAAAAAAATATTAGCAATATTGAGATGTTTTTTTTGTATGTTCAAAAAAATAATTTAATCCGAGTAGCATCACATCACCAACTAGTATATTCTAAAGAAAGTTCTAAGACCTTTAGGAAATTCTACTTTAGGGCTTTGGGCACTCCTACATTATGCAATTTTATAGAATCAAGCATCTCTCATTCATTGTGCTTTACCAAAGAAAATATGGATGCGTTACTTGGTTATGATTTTGTCTAATTATTTGGTTAAACGCACAAGCAAAGAACCAAATGCAGCCCTACAATTAAATCTTTCTTGCCATGCATGACTACATTTTAAAAGAATCTTAATGCAATTGTTAAGAATTAATGAAGTATATATTGGTATTATTAATTTTTTTTCTATGTAGTTTTGTTTTTGAAGGAAAATTAATTTAATTGTCTCGATTTCTAATGAATAGAAAACATATCTTAATGTGTCATTGAGATTTGATTAGCGCTAGCCTAAGAAGTCATGCATGTGTTTGTTACTAATCATGGTGAGTTCTTCCAATGATGATGTGTTAACTCGGAATTTAGTTTATATCAAATTTATTTTTGAATTATTTATGAAGTTCATCTAGTTAAATATGATGATTTGATGATCAATTAATATATTTTATTTTTTAAAGTAGCATTATTTTAATTTAAACAAAAACCATTTAAAACAATATTATTTTATTAAAAAAATCAATAAATTTTTAAATGTGTTTTGGATCGTTTTGATGCACTGATTTTAAAAATAATTTTTTTTTAAAAAATATTATTTTAATGCATTTCGTTACAAAAAATATTTTAAAAAATCACCATAATCATATTCCCAAACAAACAATACTTATAAGTTAAATTGTTCAACTTACAAGCACACATTATAAGCATTATAAGTTGAGTGGATCTTATTGTTATATTGGTGATTTAATGTAGGTTAACCAACACTTTGTTTTCCTGTATTATTTTTTTAAAATTATTTTTAAAATAATATATACACACTTAATAGGGTCATGAATATTATTTATTACTTGATAAAATTTAATTTAGTACTTTAGAAAACTTAGAAGCAAACATTGAAAATTAATAATATCAAAGGCAGACCAACAAAATCCCATGATTAACGAAACAATCAAGAACATAAGCAGGCGTCCCGCTAGGGTAAAGAAAAAAAATACAAATCTAAGCATATGATGATGGCTAATAAGTTTGACGGAAGATATTTAAAAGTTTGATAATGATTATTTTTTAAAATATTTTTTATTTATAAATATATAAAAATAATATTTTTTTTATTTTTTAAAAATTAATTTTTATTTTAACACATAATTTTTTAAAAAAATATAAAAAAGTAATTTTAAATAAAAATTTAAAGAAACGCAAAACTTAAGGCAGTACACCACACTTTCGAATATCCGAATATAATTTGAATTGATTTTTTCAAAAGGGTCCCCTCACTCACACTCTCTCTTGAAAGTTGGAACCCTTAACCCTACAACTTTCCTTCCTGTTTCCAACAAAATTCGTCCACATTTCATAAATTCCGAGAGAGTCCCTCCCTACCCTCCTATTTATACCCCCGACTTCGCCTCACACACCCAAACACTCTCTCCCCTCCCTCTTTCTCTCCCTAGAAGCCTCTCCCAGTTCTCTCTCTTTTCAAGTCGAGCTCCTCAGTTCCCTTGTCACCTTCACTCAGAAAAGAAAATCTAAAGAAAAAACAAGGTGATGAGTATTGACTGTAAAACAAAAACGAAACCAGAAACTCTCAAGTTTCTATGTAGTTACGGTGGTACAATTTTTCCTCGTCCCAGCGACGGCGTTCTCCGTTACGTTGGTGGTTTAACCAGAGTTCTGGCCGTCGACCGTTCAATATCCTATGCAGGTTCGTTATTGTTTTTTCTTAATCAACACTTAATTTACGTTATTTTTTTTTATCTAGCTCAATATTTTGATTATTTATTTATTTTTAAAACAGAGTTGATGGTGAAGCTAGGTGAATTCTGTGGATACTCGGTGGAATTAAGGTGTCAGTTACCAGACGGAGATTTGGAGACGTTAATTTCTGTAAAATCGGAGGATGAATTGAAGAGCTTGATTACCGAATTCGATAGATCTTGTCCTGGTTCGAAGATTAGAGCTATTTTGTCTCCTCCGAAATCGCTCAAGAAAATCTCTCCCCCGACATCCAATGCTTCCAGTATCGACTTTTCACCTACCAAATCGTTTCTCAATTATCATCAATCTCGCAGTTGCTCCCCTCCGATTGGATATAAGGGCCGCTACTCTCCAAGCCGTAGACAAGAATCACTGTGTTGTAGTTGTGATTACTGGCACTAATACTATGAACATTAGATTAGAATAATTAGATTTAATTTCCTAAACGCTGGAATTCGTTGATTTGTTCATTTCTTATACATAGAAAAGAAAGAAGATGATGACTACGAAGACGACAAAAGAGAAAAAAATACATGAATCTTTGTGTGTTTGGACTTTGAATTATATAAATCTGAGAAGTTGCTTGAATTATTCGACTTCACCACCACCAAATATGTGGCTGCCGACAGGGTTTTATTCATGACCTTTAAAACAGATTTGCTTGTGCGCCACTATGTTAGGCACCCATCCGTCCCTTTGTTGGCTACGAGAGACAAATTCAGTTTCGTGTTAAGTGCAACCTTTGACACGTACCGTTTAGTTCGTTGTGGCTGAGGAACAATTGGGGTTAGAAAGTGGGTGTAAGTTTCTCTCTTCCCTTGATTTTTAGGTCAAAAATATGTTGCTGTTCTAATTTATCTATGTTGTTTGTCTGAAGTGTTGCAGGTCAAGAAATTACGGTGGAGATCAGAATATCTGGTGGCGGACCAGCTGAGAAGTAATGGCTGCTGGACAGCTTACTTTTAACACATGCTCTATTGAGATTTCTTTGGCCTATGAGACACTGTCCAAAGAACAAAAGAACAAACTCATCATCACCTTCGTATTGAAACATAATTACGAACACCTTACTACAGAGCAGGTATGACCTAGCAAGCAGGGGATGATGACACGAGGGAGAAAGGAAATCACATATAGCAAAAATAAAAGGAAAGCCTTAATTTAGTCCTTAACTTAATACCCAGTTTTCAAATGGTTTCAAATTGATAGATTTGATCAATTAGGTCCGACCAATTTCAATATTTCTCAACAGGGTCTTTTCATAATTTTTTGTTAACACTTCCCCATCCAACGTGGTTATTTTATGCAATAAAAAACGTCGTTTAGAAACTGTAATGACAAAGTAATGAGCATTAACAAGGATCTAATTGAAAAGTTTTAAAAAATTGAGACCAAATTGATAACCATTATGGTTTGGGATCTAATTGAGAATGAAAATATAATCTAGGGATTAAATTGAGGTTTTTGAAAGAATAAAATATGGGATAAATTTGATGGAAAATCTAATGAACATTAACAAAGGGATCTGATTTGAAATATTTTGAGAACTTGGGACCAAGTTGATAAAATTTATGAATATATAATTTAGGGACTACTAAGTTTTCTACAAAAATAAATATGTGATCAATATAGCCTCTCTTATAGGACTTATAAGACTTTAAAGGTAATCAAAGTTGTGGGGTTATTCCAATATTCAAAGACAAGTCTTGTTGGCTTATGATAGTGTATAATTATAAATTCTCTAGTTTATTATATATTGATGAAGTCTTGGAAACTTCATATTAGACTAGATTTTCTATGACTATGATTTTAGATTAGTGAAGTGACTAGACTTGCCACTAGTTTAATAGGTTGATAGATAGGTTGATAGAGTGACTTTCATGATCTTTTCTATGAAATAAGCTCTTTGTCAGAACATGGGATCTTCAAATCCTTAAGTTAATAAAATGAGATGAAGAGGAGCATGTTGAGTATAGAAGTAAATGATGAGATGTATAATGCCATAAGTGAGTAGGAACAAGAGCGTATGAGTAGCGATATAGCTATATAGCCTTGTGTGGCATCCTCTCCTTTGTGTTTGAAATCTTGTTGTGAGGACTTGTTTTAAGTGTTGTGTTCTTGTTTGTGGAAGAGGTATTGTAAAAATTCTTTCCCCTTGATAATGATTAGCACTTTATTTTACTTGGTTCTCCTCTCAAATGTCCTGATAGGAGATTGATGGCGTTAGGGGATTTTGCTCTTTATGGCTAGAAATGAGGGTGTTCTTGTTTGATCATGCTCGTTTCCTCTACTCGAAGTGGTTTTTCATTGCTTGTTTCATGGTGAAAAGAGTTTTGATTAAAAAAAATAATAGTTGTATACTCCATTGATTTGGGTTTCACCGATAATGGGTTCAAGTAGATTCTCCACGTTGCGCATTTTCTTGTCAAACTTTTAGAGATATGCCTTGATGTTTTCATCTCCTTATTGTGTGATGATGAAGAGTTTAGTGACGCCTTCTATGGAGAATTAAACAAAATATAGTTCATTCTTGTTTCACATATATCATCAAAAATTCTTTCCATGTTTGATGATTTAAAAACTCTAGAAGATAGGAAGATAGGAAGGTAATTGACATCTCCACTGCAAGCACACTAACTTCTCTAAATCTTCAATAAATCACCCATCAAGTGAAAGTGTTCAATGATATTGTTGTAGCATTATTATAAAACCTAAGCCGGAGTAAGGCTCAGGTTATGAGTCAGGAAGGTTAAATTAGGTTGTCCCTAAATATTTTTCTAAGAAATAATCAAAACAACTTCGTTTCGATCATTTTTTAAATAAACATTAATGAGTTTAGGGCTGGGTTTTGACTAGGTGTAAACCTAGGTAATGGATCAATCTAGGTTTTTTACTAGATTAGGTTGAGTAACTCTTATTTTTTAAAAATGTTTGGCCCAATCTAAAAGGAAAGTGATAGGGAGAGGTTACAATAATAGAGTTGTTTGGCTATTGTTACAGGGAGGCTATGAAAGCAATGATGGCTAGGTTAATGTTGATCATGTGTTGCCATATTACATTTGAAAAAGAAGACAATAGGTTTGTTGTTGTGATTGTATTTTTATTTGGCAGAGAAATGGAGGAAGATGGAGGCTAGGGTTTGGTGTTTTAGGTTAGGTGACCTTTTTTTTTTTTTGGGTGGGGGGAGGATTTTAGGGAAAAAGGTTGAGTAATTTTTTTTGTTATCTTATGCTCTCCTAGTTAAGATCTATTGTCTTTTTATATTGTTAAATTTTATCAAGAAAGAAATCAATAAAAGATTGTTTTCTTTTAATAAAAAATTTGCTTTAAATGCACAAGATTAATTTTCTACACTATTTCTTTTATGAGAATCCTTAATTTTTGCATATTAAAAATTCAAATTTCTATTATTAAACCAGGCTAAATCTCTTCATTTCTTTAATCAAAATCAACCATTTTTGTAAGCTTAAAATCTCTTCATCCTTAATCATAATTATATATTTTTATTAACATCAACTGTCATTTTTAGTTGACTTCCTGTAATTTTACTTCATTTTTTTTCTTGCCTATCATTTTCACTTACTAATCATTTTATTATTTATTATTTTTATTTATTTTTTATTTTTTCCATTTTATTTTTTCTCTTTTAAAAAAATATTGAAAAATAAATGGAAAAAAAATTAGATTATGACAATTAGTTAAAGCACTAGGTTAGGGGCTAGAGCCACACCACGAGCCAGACCAATTCTTTTGCATTGTAAAAAAAGAATGCTCATGCTATAGTAGTGTTTTTAAGGAAGAAAAAAAAAATTCAAGACTTGGGTTATCGACTGGCCTGGATCTAATAAACTTTGTTAATCTAACAATTTGATATATACAAAAAAAAACATAAACAACTGTAGATAAGATTAAAAAAATAACAATAATTAATTATAATAAATGAGTTGTCAATATCATACTTAGAAGGGAAAGAAAGAAAAGCTTGCCAAAGACTAATTGTTACTTTGTTGCGAACACTGGTCTATCACCATAAAAAGTATGCTTGTATTTAATCAATTAATTCAGTTCAATTAAAAAAATTCTGAAAAAAAAGGCCAAATCTAACAAAGAATGACAAACAAAAATTACTGAGATAACCTGATTCAATAAGCCAATTTGTTTTTAAAATTAGTGACAAATTGTATAGGAAGCAAATAAAAAAAATAATGGGTCCCAATTTCTAATTAAATAAATGCTGAAAGATTAAACTGAAAAAACACGAGCTTAGAAAAATAATAATAAAAAAAAACAAAGAGAAACTTGGCTATTCTCCTAAAGTCGGTTTAATTTTTCAAACTCGTAACTCATGAAATTCTAGACATAGGCTTAATCAAGAAGCTCAATTCAAAACTAATTTAATATTAAAAGATAAAATTTAAAATAAATATCAATTTAAAAGATTTGCTAAAGTATAAAAAATAACAATAAAAAGAATAATGATCAAATCTGATATGAAAAAAATGTAAGGTGAAATTGCAAAAAAAATAATTTTTTTAAACAGTTTAAAATAAGACAAATGGTAATGAAAAGAATGTGTACCAAATCTGACAAATTAAAAATTAAAAGATGATAAAATTAAAAAAAAATCTAATTTTATAAATTAATTCAAATAAAATGGATTGTAATAAAAAGAAGATGGATCAAATTTGAAGAAAAATAAATTGAGGGGATGGTTTTAAAATTCAGAGATGATGTATGAAAATCAAGAAAAAAAGATAATAATAATAAAAAAAAAATCATCAATACCAAATTAGGGATCCATTCATCACATGCACTGTCTATAAAAGAAAAGGTCATTAAGATGATTTAAATATTGTCTTAGAAGGGTGTTTATAGCTACCAAAATCAGCTGCCCGAGTCACCTTAATCACTCATTTCAAGAGTAATTAGATCTTTTTATTGTTATTTTAAAATAAAAATGATAAAAAAAAAGATCTCAAACTCCTACATGCTAGTTAAAGAATTTTTTATTTCGAGAGAAGTCCCTCCCTTATAAATTTTGTTTTCAAAGTTATTTATTCAAAAATTAGATGAAAATACCATTATATCACGATAGATTCCTTGTGTAAAATCAAGGTTGTCAATTCCATTCTGTTTTGCATGGAATGGCCAAAATATTTCATACAAATTTAAAAAACAGAACAAAACGGAACAAATTTCATCTCATTTTAAATCTCGGTCTGTTTCGGATTTTTCAACTAAATTCTGTCTCGGAACGTTCCGGTTTCATTCCACATGTTCCGTTCCACTCTTGAAAAGTCATTGAATCAAATTAAACCTTGTTCAATTTAATTAATTACACCATCCAATTATAAAAAGCTCTTTTTCATTACTATTTTCAATAACAATAATATTATTAATAATATTAAAAATTATTATTACTATTTTTATTAATAATGATATTAATTTTTTAAAATTAGATTTATCACTAATATATACGATTTATATTCATGTTGTTTTTTTCATATTTATACTTTGTACGAATTTGAGCAAAATAAGGGATGCTTTAGATTCCATTAGTCTTGATAACATTGACCTAACTTTATATTTAAAATATTTTTATTAAAACATTTTACTTTCATAATATTTTGATATTTTATTTAAGTTGAATTACTTTAAGTTAAAGATTTATTTAATCTTGACTATTTAGAAATATTTTAAATTTTAAAATTATATTTGTTTGGCATTGTGTTTGTATTGCATAATTTATAATTAATTTATCTTGAATTTGAATTATGTTTGTTATACATACACACACACATAACAGTACAACCTCGAAACGGCATGCCAAAACATTTCAAAACTGAAACATTTCATTCCAATCGAAAAAACAAAACACCTACCGAAACAGAATTGACACGCTTTCCCAAGAATGTTAGATTAATGGTTTTTTCAAGGGCAAAATAGTAAAAATACTATTCTCATCTTCAATGCTTTGTGTCTAGGGAAATTCTCAATGGCTTTCAATTTTTTTTTTTTTTTTTTTAATTTTAATTAGAGAAAGTGTAAAAACAGTAGACTTTCAACTGGTATAAACTCTAGCAACAAGTTGTCGTACAAAGTTGATATTGAGAATTTTCCAAACCAAAATAGAAAAGAAATAATACTAGGGTTCGTTGATATAGAAGGGGAGAGGGCATCATCAGCTAGTTTCTTGCTCAAATTCTTCGCCTTCAGATTCCTCAACATTATCAGCATCATCATCATCTGCATCATTGTCATACTCTTCTTTATCGTTATCAACAGATGTTTTTCCAATCACAGCAAGGTTGCTATCACCCTTTCTAATTTCATTGCACTGCAAAAACGTAGTTATATCAATTATAGTTGAGCAAGATCAAGGAGAGAACGAAGAAAAAATTGGTGGCATGAATGGATAGTAGTCGTTCTACCATGAGTTTATACACACAAATGCAATAACATGCCTCTTAAATATGCCCAAAATGTTCCCCACATAAACAAGAGAGGCAATTATTACTATAAAAATTTGAAACCAACTTATAATTCAAAGAGCATTTGAAATCCACCCTCCAAGAATGTGAGCTGATGTAAAAGAACTTTTCATGAAATCAAAAGCACCAAACAAGCAGGTGTTTTTGACAGAAAAAACTTGCGAAACACTGACCAATTAAAAAATGAAAATATTACTCCCATTCTATGTTTGACAATCTGCTTGATAATCTAAAGGTCTCGAAAAAAAAAGCACCAAAGACAGCTATTAATTCACGATCTCTTAAATTACCAAGCTTTAACATTGAGGGCTTCATTGCAATCCTCTTTCAATGCCAACCCTAATTCACACAAGATTTTCAAACTGAAAATCTTAAACTTCCATACTTCCACTTGTCTCTCTCTCTTTTGCGTTGCAGATCATGTTGTTACGGCCCCAAAAATATGATCTCTCTTTTCCATGTTTCATAATGATTACAAATTAAAGGTTTCCAACATATAGCATAAATGACTGCAGATGGGTCACCAGGCTGCCCCCTTTGGATTGTCCAGTATAAGGATTCTTCACACATTCAAATAACAACTTTCGTGGGTCATCAATAAGTTAGATTAAATTAAAATGGCAATATAAAAAGATGCACAAACTATACCATGCCTTCTCGTTCTACTAATTTCATGGGACTACAATATTGCAATATGAAGACGTGTACTTTCATAAGCAAATCACCTGGCAACAATCAGAATTTTGAAATCTCAGTGCTTCAACAACAGTCTCTTGCACATATCGAGTCACAACTCAAGCTAAATCGAATATCTACCAGTTGATTCTTTAAAACTGACCTCTTATAAAACAAAGGGTCCTCAAAGATTAAACTAAAAACCTCGTAATGGATCACTAAATTGTAAATTTCTCCATTTCAAGGAGCTGCATGGTCTAATACATTGATCAAACTAAAAGACCCACAACAACAAGAGATAGAAAAGCACGGAAAACTATGTTATTGCACACATTATTAAATATATTGATCCTAACAAATCCGACCAAAGAAAAAATTGAAAGTTTTGATTTTGATGCTTCGACGAGAGAATACAATGGAAGATAATAAATGGGATGCTTTTCTTTTTGTTGAAAAACAGAAATTGAAAGAAAGAGACAGCGTAAAAGACCAAACCTTGTCTTCGAAATCGGATTCTTCCATGGCGAGGAGAAGCTCTTCGCTTTGAGGCTGAGGCCACTGTGAAGGTAGCAAATACGATGTTGGAATTGTCCTTGTTGAAACTGGGTACTGTGTCATGAAAGCTGGGAACTGTAACATTTTGAATTTTCTCTTTCCTCTATGGATTGTCTTTCTTGTTTCGAAGGAGCCTTCTTTCTCAGCTGGACCTGGAGGAAGGAGGACGTGACATTGTTTAAATATTGGTATTTAATGGTATCCAAGTTTACTTTAACTATACTAATGCCCCTTTTATTCTTAGAATTACAACTAACCCCTCTCGAGTCTTTCCTTTACATTTTATTTTCTTGAGAACTGCTATTCTTTTTTTCTTTCTTTTTCTCTGTTTTAGATCAGCTAAAGTGAAATTACATTCGGTTCCCTTTAGATTGGAAATGGAATGCAAATAATACTTTAGTTTCAATTAATATTTTCTTTTAAAAAAATAAAACAAAAAAAATCCACTTAAAGTTCATTTATTTTATCAAAATTAAATCTACATATAACAACCTTAGGAAAGAGATGATTTTTCTTAATTAAAAAAAAAACTAATTTAAGAACTAGGTGTTGCTCTAATGTGGAGACTTCATGAGTTTGGAATAGAGGTGTGATGAGATGTAGTTGAGTTTTTTTTTTTTTTTTTTTTTTTTTATGGGATTAAAAAGAAACAATAAAAAGGATGTATTTTTTTGCTTTTAGTGATGTGTAGTTTATGCTTGAAGGGGGTTGTTCTTCTAAAAAGGGGTTGTTTTTCTAAAAAAAACCAACCACATCTCTATCTCAAATACACACTAATAAATATCTATGCTCCAATTAGGGATGAGCAAAAAAACTAATAAATCGATTAAATAGAGAAAACTAGAAAAAAAAACCGAGAAAACCAAACTGAAAAAAAACTGAATTAATCGATTAAAAAATTATAAAAAAATTCCGGTTTAGTTCGGTTTCGATTTCTAAAATCTAAAACTGATTGAACCGAACCAGTTCAACTAGCCAACACTTAAAAAAAAAAAAACCAACTATAAATAGAATATTTTCTAACCCTAAAGTAACATCCCCCATCAGCCCCCCCTCCACCCCCCAACAATCTTCTCTGCATATCTCATTCTCGTTATCTCACTTTACTCTCCGTGTTGATTTTTTCTCCCATCCCTCTACTCTTTATGATACTTTTATCTTGTTGTGGCTTCTTCTTGGAAAGCACTGGTTCTTGATAAAGCACATATTAATTAACAATGGATTTTTTTGTGAGAGATGAGTGTTTGTTTGTTTTTGTTGGATCCTGATGGATGGAACCCCAATCCTCTCTCTCCTTTTCTTGTTGTTTCTTGTTCTTCCCTTTTCTGGTTTTTGGGTTTTCCCTTTCTCTGGTCCTTTTCTATCTCTCTAGTTTTGTGTCCCCTTTCCTCCTCTGATTTTATAAGGCCAAACCTTGAGAGAAATTCGATCCTTATGCTGGGATAGTGATCTTATATGTTGATTATTATTATTATTATTTTTTCTCTGTGTTTGGTGGGATAAGAACACCAACAGTCTTGCCATTGTTAGACTATTGGTCATGGGTTTCCTTAACATTAATGACACATCGTGGGGTGAAGGAAACTGGGACAAAATGGGATTTGTGGTAGACAACCTGGTCTATAATGTGGATTGGATTTGGTTGTGTTGATGGTTCTACAGAGGGAGGAATATTGCTAGTGTTGGTAGAGGACCATTGGGTTTGAACCGGTTTGGAAGGGAAAAAAATCAAACCGAACTGAACCGAAATTAATCGGTTTGAACCGGTTTTCAATTTGGTTTGGTTTAAAAAATTAAAAAAAAAATTTGATTTGGTTGTTTATTTTGGTTCAAAACCAGACCGAACTGGAAATGCTCAGCCCTAGCTCCAATGTAGTTTATGCTATAAGGGGCTGTTTCACTCTTACATAAAACATTAGCTATGAACTTTCACTTTGTTTTAGAAGAGGTTGCGAAGCATCAAATCCAAAAGTCTCATACTCATACGGATTTGATGACTCTCTAACAAAAAAATAATGTTAGCCCAATAATTGGTTTCAGCATCCCACCGAGATACTTGCACTTGTAGGGGCATTGTGATAGGGTGTGATTTCAGGAGTATAATTCTATTGATGAATATCATATATGATATGATCAAATCAAATATTGATTTTCAGCATACTCTTAAAGATACAAATACAATCGAATCTAATAGTAATCATAGCAACATCGGTATAATCACACATATACTATCATCATTCTAACTTTATTATTGACCTGATTGTATATTTTTTAAAAAGATTTCCTATTATATGATAGATGTATAATATCTTATCTAGCACCTATATTATATATATTTTGATCTCAAATTGATACAATCAAAACTACTTAAAGGATTTATTTCATTAGCTAATTAATTTTGGTAGCTAAAGATGTATTTTTTAAAAAGCATAGTTTTTTTATCAAGTCGTTGAATCAAGTTGAAATTTCACTAGAAGATTCTAGAGGCCTTGATTTATATTGGGTTAGAAGTTCAAGTAAATTGGACTTCAGGAAGACCTTACAATAAGGTATAAAAGATATTGTGCGAGAATTGTATTAATTTCTTAGTTGATTTAGGATTTTTTTCTATTTTATTTAGAACTTTTTTATTATTTTTCAACATTATTTTAGGTATTTTTATCTATTATAAATAGGGTTATTTAACTCTCTTTTTTACACATTTTGATTTCAAAATAATCTATTGTGTGATTGTGAGGGGATTCTCTTAATTTGATTCTTCATTGAATTACTCTGACTTCTTGAAGAATTAACCAAGCTTCATTGAATCTTCCATATTACTTGTTTACATCTCTTTATAGGAAATAAATAGGGGTTTGATTTCAATAGTTTTGGTGTCTTAATATAGGTTATCATTATGTCAAACTCAATCACAATCCTAAATTTAGCTTTCTTGGGAAGGGTTGATTTAACTCTGGGTTTCTAGATCTTTATATCCTTGAGGTTTGCATCGGTTAGTATCAAAGTAAAGCTCTAAAATCAGGTTATATCCCTTTATCTTTTAATTTTTCAAGTTATTTCATCATTGTCATCATCTATAACCAAGTTGTGGCAAAGCTTACAAAAAGGCATACTAATTATGATTTGGTTGTCAATCGCACAAAAACAAAAGGTAGGGTTTAGGCAGTAAAATTAGGATTTTTTCACAAAACTTGGATTCAATAACTCAAATATGAAATTTTTTATTGTTGGGATATTTTATTGTCATATCTTAAATTTTGGGTTGTTTAGGTATATTTTGTTGGGTTGTGTATGCAGATTACAGAAAAAAAAAATCATAACAGGTAGTTTTGCATCAATATTCTTTTTCTTGATAATTTTAGCTAGGTAAAAAAAAAAATTATTGTGTTTACTTAGTTGGATAAATTAAGTTTTGTATCATTAGTCCTTTTATTTTTGTAATTTTTTTCTTGTCTTCATATCGTTCATATTTCGCATAAATTTATTTTGAGATTTTATATTTATAATTTCATATTAATAGTTTTTAGTTCTTATTGATTTTTTATTCTTTATATTATTTTATATTGTGTTATTAAATGGTTATCTTTTTTCTAATTTGTTGTGAATTAGTTTCTTAAAGAACTGAAATTTTGAGATTGCATGGTAAAAGGCGAAAAAAGAGTTTATTATAGTGAAAAATAGGAAATTTATGTGAAACACGAAGAGAATGATATTTATTAAGTGTAAACACATGAGAGAATATGGAGAGTGAATTCAAAAGTCACAAATTCAAGTATTTAGTTGATAGAGAACTCTTGGTGACAACTCAAATATAAAATGTTTTAATCTTAGGATATATCATTATCATATCTTGACTTTCAAGGTTATTTAAGTATATTTTATAAGGTTATTTTTTAAAATTGTATTTTTTTAATAACATGTTGTTTTGTGTTAATATTTGCTTTCTTTATAGTTTCAACTAAGTAAGAAAAAACTAATGTCTTTACTTAATTAGTTGGGTTATTTAAGTCTTATTTCATTAGTCCTTTTGTTTTCATAATTTGTTTTTTAATGTTTTTGTATCTTTCATATTTCGAATGAATTTGTTTTTTTTATATGATTTCATACTGATAATTTTATCTTGATAATTTTTAGCTTTTATTGTTTCTTAATTTTTTATATTATTTTGGATTGCACTATCAAATGGTTAATTTTTCTAATTTTTTTTAATTAGTTCCTTAAAGAACTGAATTAATTAAGATTGAGTGATAAAAGCTAAAATGTGAGCTTATTATAGTGAAAAACTGAACATTTATGTGAACACATGAGGGGAATGACATCTATTGAGTGTAAACTCATGAGGGAGTGAGTAGGGATATATTTCTCTTGATACCAACATGATTTTCAGATCTTAATGATGTTAACCAAAAGTAGATCATCACTATCAAATGATAGAAAA
Organism: Populus tomentosa; assembly: GCA_018804465.1. Classification (NCBI taxonomy): domain Eukaryota; kingdom Viridiplantae; phylum Streptophyta; class Magnoliopsida; order Malpighiales; family Salicaceae; genus Populus; species Populus tomentosa. The sequence goes on from CM031991.1 coordinate 8,425,901, forward strand.
ATTCGAAATGAGATTATTTGGCTATGCAACAACAGTTAGAGTTGATGAAAATTAGATTTGAGGAGATTATAAATTGAATGGCTAGATTAAGAACCAAAGTAGCTAGCTCCTAAACATAGAAGGCGTGTGAGATGGGATATTTCACCTTAAGAGAAATCTATAACCGAAAATATAGATGAGGAGACTAATGATTTTGATCATAAATATGGCACTAGGTTATTGCAATATAAGACCCGTATAGAGCTATTATGATATTAAGATTCAATATAGATGAAATTGTGAAAACAAATCTTTGATTTCCTTTTTCTTGAGGGACTTTGGCCACATGATTATTTCAGCCATAGAAAAGAAGATAAGGAGGATGATTTTTGTAATGTTGAGTATCTAGTTGATAAAAAGGTTATGATGATTAGAAGATCATTAATATTTAGATTAAGGATAATGATGTGGAATAATAAAGGGAGAATATCTTTCATACTAGATGTTATATAAGTAAACAAGGTATGTAATATGATTATTAATAGTGGAAGTTGTGCTAATATATATTGTTGGTGTTACACTTGCTAGATAATTGAATCTGAACATTATTAAGCATGAAATATCTTATATACTCTAATGGTTGAATGAATATGGGGAAGTAAGAGTTACTAAATATGTTTTGATTTTTTTTTTTTATTGAAACACATGAGGATGAAGAATTGTGTGATGTGATCTGTATGAATGCTACTTATTTTTTATTGCTATATCCTTGGCAATTTAATAGAAAAGTCAAGCATGATGGATTTAAGAACAAATATTCTCTTGAAAAGGATAAGAAAATTTTCATATTTATACCATTATCACCTATAAGGGTTTATGAAGATCAATTAAGACTTACGGAGGAAGGTGAAGTCAAAGGTTCAATGCAACCATGTGAAGATGTGAGGAAGAGTAAAAATAATGGGAGAAATGAGAAAAAATATTAAGGCCAAGATAGAAAAAAAAAAAAACAGGAATTTGGCCAAGAAATTAGAGAAGAAATAAAGGGTGAGAAAAGAAAAGTGGAAAAAAAAAGTTAGTTTTTATGTAAAAATAAATGAGATTAAGAATGCTTATTTTTTATATATACTGATAGTTTTACTTGTCTATAAGGAGACATACTTTAACACTTATGAATTTGATCCTTGTATTCCTAGTGTTTATGTTTCTTTATTGCAGGATTATAATGATATTCTCCCTAATGAGGCTTGTAGTAGGCATACCAAGTGGGTTAAGTTCATAGAAATGTTCTCATATATGATAAAGTATAAGCAAGGTAAGGAAAATATGATGATGTATTAGCACTAAGGTATGTTATACTTTCAACTTCAAGTGCTGGATTATTAGGGTTTTAGTATGTGAAAGATTTATACGTTGATAATAATAACATCAACCAAGTATATAAAGCATGTAAGAATTAACATTTGATAATTTTTTTAGAGTTGATGGTTTTTTATTTAAAGGAAAAAAAAAATATTGTGTGTGCCTAATTGTTCCATGCATGAATTTCTTATTCATGAAGCTCATGTGGGCGATTTAATGAGATATTTTGGAGCTGTTGAGACTTTAGATATTTTACATGAGCATTTTTAATAGCCTAAGATAAAAAAAAAAAAAAAGTGTTCAAAGAATTTGTAATAGGTGCATAACATGTAGACAAATTAAGATTAAAGTTTTGCCTCATGATTTTTATACTCCTTTACAAGTATCTAGGAACCTTAAGTTGATATAGCTATGGATTTTTTTTTAGGTTTGTCTAGGTCAAAATAGAGTAGGTATTCTATTTTTATGGTTGCAAATAAGCTTTTTAAGGTGGAACATTTTATATTTTGTTATAAAATCGACGACGCACTAATGTAATATATTTATTCTTTAGAGAGATAGTTCAATTTTATAAAGTTCCTATAAGTATTGTTTCTTATAATGATGTTAAATTTTTTAGCTATTTTTGAAAGGTTTTATAGGATAAGTTAAGATCAAAATTGTTATTTTTTACTACTTGTCATCCATAGACAGATGGTTACATTAAAATAGTTAATAATACCTTGACTATATTGTTAAGAACTATCATTCAAAAGAATTTGAATAATTAGGAAGATTGTATATTGTTTATTGAATTTGCATATAATAAAAGTATATATTTTACTATTAATTATTCACATTTTAACATTGTTTATGACTTTAATAATTTAAGTCCTTTGGATTCGATTCCTCTACTTGGTGATGAAATAGTTAGTCTTGATGATAAAAAAAAAAAAAAACATGTATTTAAGGAGTTTCATGAGAGTATATGACAAAAAATACAAAAAAAAAAAAGGAGCAATATGAAACCAAAACTAATAAAGGCGGAAAAAGAATTATCTTTGAACCAGATAATTAGGTTTGGATGTATATACGTAATGAGAGATTTTCTAAACGTAGGAGATATATGTTAATGCTAAGAGGAGATGGATTGTTTCAAATCCTTAAAAGAATTAATAACAATACCTACAAAGCAAATCTATCATGTGAGTATAGTGTTAGTACTCTTTTTAATGTTTCTAATATCTTTTTATTTGATGTAGTTGATAATTTGAAATTAAATCCTTTTAAGGAGAGAGGGGATAATACAATTCAAATTATACCAAAAGATCTATTAGAAGTTTCATATGAGCTAATTGTTAGGTCAATGGTAAAGAAACTCAAAGATGTATTCAATGAGCTTATTCAGAGTATTTAAGTCAATGTAAATTTTAAAAAGGTTATATTTTCAACAAATGATGATTAAACCTTAATCAATTTAATCTATGTACAAAAGGAGCATGATTCATATACTTCATGGGCTAATTAATTTTGACAATTAAAGACTTATTTATTCTGATGCATATTTTTACTCTAACAAGCATAATTTTTTATTCGATAATTGATTTGGCTGAACTTGTACCAGAAGATTTCAATGATCTTTTTCTATATTAGATTAAAATTTTAAGTCAATCGTACATCAAGGAGGCCTTGCGATGGGGTCTAAAAACTATTGGGTGAGAATTGTATTAGTTTCCTAGTTAATTTAGGATTTTTTTTCTATTTTATTTAAAACTCTTGTATTATTTTTCCAATATTTTATTATAGTATAGATAAAGTTATTTAGCTTGTAATTAAGTTTTTTTTATTTTAAAATAATTTATTATGTGATTCAAGAGGATTCTTTTAATTTGACTTTTCATTGAATTACTCTGATTAATTGAAGAATTAATCAAGCTTAGTGATGCCTTCCATACTACTTGTTCACTTCTTTTCATAATTATTGGATGAGAGTTCAATTTGTATAGTCTTAACATTTTGATATAAATTATCATAAGTTTAAATTTATCTTTATTGAAAAGAGTTGAATTCTTTATATTCTAAAACTTTATATTCATCACGAGTTTCACAAATGCTTGGTATAAATTCTTTTTCTGCAAGCAATGAAAACAAAGCCTCTTGGTTCAATATTCTTCTTTATCTGTCTACTCTCTTCTCTTAGAAGACATCCAAGTACATCCTCCATCACTATCATTCGTGGGTGCTCCTCTGGTCATAGTTATGCGTACGAGTAGAGGTATTGATGCAAGGCGTTGGGAAGAATCATAGGATGAAGAAGGTTTTGCTAAAATACTACGTTCAATCATCTGTTTCGTTCAGTGTCGCCAGTAGGTTCAGTGAGATCAATGATTTTTGTTCCATTTCCTTTAATGGAGCTGATATGATTCCTGAGCATAAAGCATAAATTGCTGAAGAACAGCATAAAGATGCAGAAAAAGGGTCCATCATGCCTGAAGATTATGGATGCTTTCTGGATGCTGAGGAAGCAAAGATGTGCAAGATGTGTAAGCAATCAATTCCTGTCCCATTCACCTCTCCATTTCACTTATAACTAATTCAATCAAGTAGTGGAGTGTTTAATCAGAAGTTTTTCGAAAGGAGATGCATCAAGAACTTACAACGGATGAGGATTATGTTACTTCTCATATTACATCTGCTTATATTATAAACTACGAGTGAGCCATCAGCCATGTATTAGGGCTCTTTATGTATAGTATATCTGATCTGATGGCTAAGACATGACATTCAAGTATTGTTTGTATGATATGTAGCATGATCTCGGGAAAGCAAGAGATATGATGTGTATAATTTGCTTAGCTACTTGTAAAACTGTTGCTGAAAGCTCTGGTGATGCTGACATGTGATCACCTAGTTAAGAAACAGCTTGTTCTAACAAAGAGTCACTCGAGACATGGCTGAGAAATTCACACATGGAGTGAAGGAGATTTTCGAATTCGTTGAGAGAGAGATACGTTTCGCAAATCACGATTCCATTCGACGGCCTGCAGGTACTATTATGAATATTTGATTCGCTCTTCAGAAAACATATACATAGCTTCTTTGTTCATTTTCTTCTCCAAGATCAAATTCATGTTTTCGGAAAAGTATGAGAAAAAAACCATACAATTATAAGAATTTGTTAAAAAGTTCTTGATGATTTGTGAGAGCAATGACATAGATAGTTTGAAATCTGCGACAAGAACGTAACTTCGAATTTGGGCCCTGTCTCTGATGATGCCATAGCGTATTAATATTAGTCTCTGTTAAGAGATTTGCAGAGAATGAATGATTGAGGAAATTGCAAAAGAATCGTCAAGGGATCAGGTTTTATTTATAGGATATTTAGGGAGTTTTATCCCTCTCAACGGCTTGCGCGCATATAGTGCTTCTTGTAAATTGATCACTGGACACTTTTTTAAGCAAAAAACTAATGTTCAGTTAAAAATATATATATAAAAAAATATTTATAATAAATATGTAAAAATATTAATTAGAGTTAAGTCCGGGAAATTTTATTAAATCAACATTATATAATTAAAATAACTTGATTAAAAATTAAAAAAAACTATAAATTTTTTTTAAAAAATTATATTAATTTTTTTAAATTCGTGATTCAAGTCATTAAATTTAAAAAACTCAATCTAGAAAAATCATGAAGTCCAATTCTAAAATAAATAAATTTTAAATAATAAAATTGAAGGGAAAAAAAATCTAATCATACAAAAAAAATTTAAAATAACAATTAAAAATATAAAAATAAAAATTATTATAATCACTATTATTAAAAAATAATATCATTATTATTATTATTATTATTATAGCAGCAGCATCATCACCAGAATTATTTTTAATATTATCATTATTAGTAATAATAATATTCATATTAATATTATTTTAACAATCAATATTATAATAATAATTATTAGTATTATTAGTAGTACTACTATTACTATTACTATTACTATTATTGTATTTGTAATTTGTTACTCTTTTCTAGTATTTATAAAAGCTAGTAAAATCTAAATAAGCTAAAAACTTAAAATAGATAAATACATAAAAAAAATTATATATATAAAAAAAGAAACATAAAAACAAAAGAGAAACCATGATAAAGAATTCATAAACCTAAAACCATAAACATAAATATAAGAAAATCATAAAGCTAAAATTAAAAAAAATAAAAATAAAAATTTTATATTTTAAGAAAAAAATAAGTAGAAAAAAATATTTAAAACTAAAAAATAAAATAAAAAACTTTTTTTTTATATCTGAGTCAATGTTATTTTTTAAAGTATTTTTTATTTAAAAATATATTAAAATAATAATTTTTTATTTTTTAAATTTATTTTTGAAGTTAATATATTAAAATAAACTAAAAATATTAAAAAATATATTAATTTTAAAAAAATCAAATTTTAATTAAAAGCAGCTCAATATTAGTTTCAAACTTTAGTATTTGAATTGTAGACCCCACACGTTCGCTAAAAAAAATAAACCATCAACACCACCGTTTTGGGTTTTCGGTTGCGTTTCACTGATACACATTAGACAGAACATAAACCCTAAACCTCCAAAGTCCCGCATACTTCATTCTATCTTTTTATAGCATAATTTCATACTGTAATTTAGAAGAGGAAGAGAGATGCAGCACGATGAGGTCATATGGCAAGTTATCAGACACAATCACTGCAGTTTTATGGCCAAGTAAGACCCTTTTTTTTTTTTTAGCATATAATAATGTTTTGAATCTGTTTAAATTATAATTAATTGTAATTTTGTTTTTTTTTTTGTTGTAGAATCACAACTGGAAATTTTTGTAGAAACCCATATAACATTACTGGGGTTTGTAATCGTAGCTCTTGCCCTCTAGCTAATAGTCGCTATGCAACTATCCGTGATCATGATGGTATGTTTTTATTCTTTATATTTTATTTTTTAGTTTTCTCAAACTGGGTTTTGTTTGCTGGGAAGAAATGTTGGGCAAGATGAGTGAATGTGAATAAATGTTTGCTTTTTGTGGTGAAAATTACTGGGTTTTCATGCTTATTGGAATATAACTATAAGTAGCAAATGGTTTCTTAATGAGGATTGAGTTAGTTCTAAATTGCTCAGTTCTAATTCGGGATTGAATCCTGAGTTGGTTTCTAGAACCATTTAAAAGGGATTTTAAGGTTCTTGTGGAGGTTTTGATCATATATGTAGCTTATCATTGGTTGGTTAGATATACTATTGCGTCTTGTAATGTGATATATTTAGATACCTATCTAATGTTGGGTTCTTGTTTGTTACAAATTAATAATCTTGTCTATTACCTAGATTTGTTTTCAAGAATTTGATGATTAATTTGCTTTTGACAATTGCGTTGTGTGTCATTCTGCACAGGTGTCTTTTATTTATATATGAAGACCATTGAGAGAGCTCATAAACCCAATGAGTTATGGGAAAGAGTAAAGTTGCCAAGAAACTACGAGAAGGCACTTGAAATCATAGACAAGCATCTGGTCTTCCATTTTTTCTTGCATTCTGATGTTGGTTGTGTGTATTTTTTTTTTAACCAAAAATTATTTTTAATTATTTTTTATTGTTGATCCGTAAATTCCTTGGAACTTGAAGATGTACTGGCCAAAGTTTCTTGTGCACAAAGCTAAACAGCGCCTGACAAAAATGACTCAGATGCGTATACGTATGAGGAAGCTTGCTTTGAAAACAAGGTTTTGCAACTGCCTTTCTTTTGTTCTAATTTATTTTGTGTAACTTATTATGGTTCTAAATATAGTTTGCTGCATCTACTGTAGGATATTTCATTATAATTGGTTGTGATGATGTTCATTAACAAACTAAATTTGCAAGTTTCTTTTCCTCTTTTTTTTTTCTTTTGTTTTTGGTACAATTTATTTGTCATAGTTCAAGTTTACTCAGACTGATTCATTAAAATTGCCGCATAGCTTCTTGCAGGGCTTGGCTCATTTTTAACTATCACATCACATTTAGTTTCTGGCCTCCTTATGTCTATAATACTTGACTTTGTAAGGCCTGGTGACTAGTTTCTGTCTATTATTTCTTTGGCAGCATGATAGTAGTCTTTCACAGGTGGGTTTAGTGTTGGAAATTGAAAAGAGAAACATTGTTCAGAGTGAAAATTGTATGATTGGGTGTGGTTATAGTCTTTTATCTGCAGTATAGATGTTTAACACGCTGATGTGAACAAATTCTTAACTGTTGAGATGGAGATATTAAGACACTTTTTTCAACAAGATTAGTGTCAACGTCTCTAACCAAGGTTGTAAGTTGATAATATGTGGATTTTTTGGTATTTCCCTGTAATTTTATGGTTACTATACCATTTGATTTAATTTCCATTTCCAGTTTTCTTTTTGATCTACCCACATATTGAATTCCTCTTGTTTCCCACCATGTTGGAAATCCATGGATCTTGTTTACTTCTTCAGTATATTTTACTTAAATTTTTGTTGCTAGGGAAAAGATAATGACTACACCCAGAAAAGAGATAAAAAGAGAGTCTAGAAGGGAGAAAAAGGCTGAAACAGCTGCTGAACTGGACAAGGTTAGGATTCCTTCCTTTTAATATATTTGTCTCAACTGTGTTGTTGATCAGTGTTAGTCCTAACTAGTACTTTCAACAGAGTATTGAGAAAGAGTTGCTTGAACGACTCAATGGAGGACTTTATGGTGACATACATAATATTCTGCCAGAACATTTCAACAAAATTCTTGACGAAAATGAACTACATGCTGTTAGTGAAGATGAAGAATATGAAGAGGTATGTTTTCTGGTAATATTAAGTAGTTAATCTTGTGTAATACACGAAGGGCTTTTCTGTTTTGTATATTGAGGAATTTTGTGAATCAGCAGGAACCTGAAATAGAATACGTTCAAGGCTATGATGATCTTGAAGAGGAAGATGATATAGAAGATTTTGGTGGTTTTGCAATCGACAAGTCTCTCAAGAATAATGGTAGAATCTTTGTTTCTTTGTTGCACATCCTTTGTTTATAAAGGACCTAGTGTGGTTTGGATTTCTAATGTCATCTTTCTCAGTTACGTGGTGATCACTGCCATGATTGCGTGCACATTGGTTTCCCTACTTGCTATATGATAACTGTATTCCATTTATATGGATTATGTTTGAAGTTGCTTGTGAATAGATGCTAATAACTATGACAATCATTGGTAGAAGAAATGTGAAGGTTTGATGTGGTCATTGATTTGTTGTTTTTTCTGGAAAACAAGATTCAGATTTAACTGAGCATGTGATGTTATTATGACAATGCTTGTCATCTCAATCCGTGATTAAATTGTTCATGTTTGAAAGATGTTTATGAAATTTTATACAGATGATGCACCTGAGGATGAAGAAGAGATGGACTCAGTTGATGGTAAGAGGGTTAAAAGAAGATCGGAGTCTGCTCATCAAAAGACGGAGGAAGATGAACGTAGAAAGTCGAAAAAGAAAGCAAAGGTTCTGGTTGAGGTCAGTGATCAACCCCTTCTTTTAGATATTTTTCTTTTAAATGGAATGGTGAACTCCAATTCAAAATGTGTTTCTGTGTAAAAAGTTTGAAATCTGTGATTGGCATGACATGCAAGTTACTTGTGGTCAAAACATAAATGGAACTTTTGAAATGTCACTGATCTCCATGCTGTTTGTAAACTGTATCATCTGGTGCTAAGCAATTGCATCTCTGGTTTTGAGCAAACGTTGCTCCTCAATTTTAAATCAGGGTTAGTTTTAGCTCCAAAACTCTAACCAGATGGGTCAATTGTTCGCCTTTTCATGTTTCCAGCAACAGATAAATATGTGCACTTTACCATGTTTTGCTGTGCTTTGTATCAGGTCGAGCACGAAGATGCTTCTGAAAGGCAGAGGGCAACCTTTTGAGAGGGTTTTAACATGCTTTTTAATTAAGGGGTTGACGTCTGCGTGTAAAATTGTTCTTCACATCAATTTTTCTAAGTTAGGTTTCATAGATAGGAAGTTAATCTCTATGGGGGGATCTGGAGTCTGAAGATGCAGAAGGCCATGATGTGATATTATCTTTAACTCTCTTCTGTTTCCTTTCTTCCTTTTTCTTTTTTCTTTTCTTTTTTACCTCTCGTCTGAAGATTTTAGTTGCCTTGGCAGTCACTTAAATGGTGAAATGATTCAAGGAAACAATTAGAGGTTCTCTTTGAATGTATTTTTAATAACTTTGATTGAAGGTTAGTGTTTTTTTTTTTTTTAAAAAAAGGTTGATTCTTGAATGTTGATGAACTATCTTGAGGATGGCATATCTAGTTTGGCCCAAACTACTAGTTAATTTGGAGGGATGATCTTCCTATATGTGCATCCATAATTGATAAAAATTTCAAGAAATTTGGAGAGATTATAATCTTATTCCCTATTTATAGTAATGCAATTAATAATTGGGAATATGAAAATTTATTAATTCATTGAGATGTTATTTAAATTTTAAATTTAAATTGGGATTGAATAAAAAATTATTTAATCAAGGTTATTAATTTATCAAGATTATAATGTAATATTATTATAGATTATAGACAAAAAGAGGTTGGCATTTCATCGTAGCCTATCTTATAGAGAACTTACTATATATATATATATATATATATATTGAACATCAATTTAGGTTTGATCTTTATAGATGTTTTTTTAATTTCATGATGTTTTAAAGAAATTGTTATACTTATCTTCAATTTTTTTCCCTTTTATATTTTATATAAATAAGTTGTATTTGCATAATATATTTGTAAAAACAAAAAATTATTTGTTATTAGAGTCGTTAATTAATCTCTAACATAAAATAAATAAAAACATATAAAATAAAATGAAAAGTCGTTGTCAAATATTTGTATTTGCGTTTTCATTTTGTCTTTATTAGGAAAGTTAATTTTATTATTTTATTATTTAATAAATGTTAATGACTTTTTGATTTATTATTTTATTTTATTTTTAATTTATTTTATTAAGCATGAATAAAGTCCCTTTGTTTTTCAATTAAGAAAATCATAATATTCATAAACACATTCTTATTGTAGGCATTTTATTTACCTATATTAAAAATTAATCTAAAATTATACACATAGCATACAAAACAATATCATATAAAATATCATTAAAAATAAAATTATAAAATATCATTAGAAATAAAATTAGAATTGCAATTAAATTATACAAATACTATGTTATCATATAATATTTTTTTTAATTTATGTAGTATCATTAAATAATGTTAATTTATGCTAGTTTTTTGAATAAAATATAATTAAAAATAACAAAAAATATATTTTTATTTTATTTTACTGATCGAACTCAATTTAATACATTTAAATTTAAACTAGAACTGTGAAATCATTCTCCACCATTCTCCACTTGTGGAGAACAACAAAAAAGAAAGAAGTAATTTCAAGCTGTTTTTCGCTGCTTTATGATTTAAACACAAATTATATTGCATCCCACAAATAATAAATTACATTTCCTCAGTCACCTTTTGTCTGTAATTTGTTTCAAAAGTACACAGACAAATATTCTCTAAGAAGACTAGCTTTCCATCTTGCCATTCCATTCTTTATGCCAAAAATGGATTGCCTTGCACATAAAAACTTACAATTCGTTTTTATCATTTTCATTCAAAAATAAATATTAATCTTGGTTAAAATTTTTTTGTGAAAAGAATAGTTAACTAAATAAAAAAACAAGGTAGTAAAAAAGAATAGAAACTTTTTTTAATGTAAATTTCACAACATGCCTACGGAATTTTACAGGTCTCACCTGTGTTATGATTATGTTAAATTAAAAATTATTTTTAAAATAATTTTGTTTTTACTGTAGTAATAAAAAAAGAACTGATTAAAGTTTTATTTATACACCTCTAAAAGTGTCACATAACACCCTGACCATCCAATACTGTCTTGACAAGTCATCATTAATTACATCACCCGGATGTAACCACATCAAAACACTCTTCGATTATCGTTCTCCACGCCGAAAACCGGCCTCTACTTCCGCCAATCTCATTTCTATTTATAACAAATTCTATTCATCTTCACAAGAGGATCTCTCTCCCAGGAAGAACCCAATAATGGATCCGAACCCGAAAACCCACCCGATTCTCTCTTACGTCATGGCCCGACTTCCCTCTCTCGGACCCAAACCCCCTGACCCCTCCTTCGACATCGAGCAACCTCCACAGCCACCACCACAACAACAACCACCACCGCTTCCCCAATTAACTGATCCAGCCCTCCTCTCTTCTATGAGACGCGCTGTTGGCGATGTAGCCCAAACCCGATCGGTACTCCAAACCCTAGGCCCCCGACCCGACCACGAAACTGTCGACGCTGCGAAACTCAAGGTAAGCGAAATCGAGAGCAATCTATCGAAAGAATTGGAGGATCTTGTGCTTTCTCAGCGGTCAAGTGAGATTGATAGGTTAGAGTGGAGGGTGCATTTGGCTGAGAAAGAAAAGAAGATTCGAGAAGAGGCGGAGAAAGAGAGAGGGTTTTATAAAATGGTGTTGCAATTGGATGAAATGCACGAGGAGTATGAGAAGTTGTTGAAGGAAGCGGAGGAAAGATTGGTAAAGATTTATGAGAAGGCGGAGCGAGGAGGGGAGGAAGCAGAAGAGGTGGTGGTGGAGGAGGAGGAGGTGAGTGAGGAGGTAGTGGGAGTTTTGAGAGAGGGAAGTGGAAAAGGGATGGAAAGAGTGGATTTGTCGAATCGGAGACTCAGAATTTTACCTGAGGCATTTGGGAGGGTTGTTGGCTTGAAAGTGCTTAATCTTTCCAATAATCAACTTGAGGTTTTTTTTTTCTTAAATCTAATTTTAAATATTGTTTAGAAATGTATATATCTTCTATGTGCTGTGAATTAATTTTGATTTTTAATGTGTGAGTTGATTGGATAGAGTGCAGTTCTGATATAATTTGTGTTGGCACGAAGGTGGATTAAGAGGTTTGCATTTGTTATCGAAATTAAAGGATTGGTAATGTTAAAGGATTTGTGCATGTTAAATCTGTCATTGAAGTAAAATAAACAAATATTGAAATCCAGGGAAAGCTAATTTGGTAAGGTATCTTACTTTGGCAATGTGTAGAATTAATTTGTGTGCTACTAGCTATGCTTCTGATATGGGTTTGTTTTAGATCGTAGATTGTCTCGAACGTAGCTGTTCGTTTGAAAATGCATTAAAATAATGTTTTTTTAAAAAAAATTATTTTTGATAACAACATATTAAAACAATCTAAAAATACAAAAAAATAAAATAATATGAAGCTAAAAAATAGTTCAAAAAAATTTCAAAAGGACGGTCTAACTGCAAAAACAAACACCCAGATGAAATTGTCTATATCAGTTAGATACATGTTATGCCATCTCGCGGAATTATATAGGTGCTTGAAGTTGCTAGCTGATTATTTCTTCAGTATTTTGTTGTAGGTAATGGAAGATTTATCTTGCCTGAGGTGGATAGGAATAAATATGCTTTTTCAGACCATATTATAGGTTCTGTTAAAGTGGTTATTTCTTAGTATGTGACAGTTCTAATGTCCAAACCTTTCTCATTAATGATCATACTGGTTAGAGTTTATAGGTGTATCTGGTGTTAGATTTTTACCATATTATTGCTTATGAAACATATAATGAGTGTGCGATCTGCAAATCTTTGAGAACCAACCTGATTTGTTAACTGCAATATGAAACCTCTTATCCTTGTTTTGCTTCATGGATGGATATTTTCATAAGGTCATAAAAACAGTGTTGTAGGTTTGTGTGTGTGGTAGTGAAAAGTTTTTTTCTTGTTGTGGCCCCAACTTAAATTATGACCATCTTGCTAGTTGGATCCCTTTTTTTTTTTTTTTTGAATGGTTATTACTTGCATTATTTTTCCTATTAACTGAGTAGCCTGTATGAGTGAAACAGGTCATTCCGGATTCTATAGCTGGGTTAGAAATTCTCGAGGAGCTCATTCTTGCTTCAAATCTCTTAGAAGCATTGCCAGATTCAATTGGATTACTGCAAAACTTGAAAATCCTGGATGTCTCTAGCAACAAGATAGAGATCTTGCCTGACACCATTTGTCATTGCAGGTAATTGTAATTCATTTCAAGTTTTTCCTTAGTCCAGAAATCCTTTACAGTGGACTTTAATATTCATCAATGATCTAGGTCATTGCTGGAATTGGATGTGAGCTTCAACCGCCTGACATACTTGCCGACTAATATTGGATATGAAATGTTGAATCTTCAGAGGCTTTCGATCCAGCTGAACAAGATTTGTTTCCTTCCCACATCTATTTGTGAGATGAGATTTCTGTGCCACCTGGATGCTCATTTCAATGAGCTTCGCGGCCTTCCTCTTGCTATTGGGAAACTGGCAAATCTAGAGATCCTCAATTTGAGCAGTAATTTCAGTGACCTGAAAGAGCTCCCTGAAACTTTTGGTGATCTGATGAACCTCAAGGAACTTGATCTTAGCAACAACCAGATATCTGCTCTGCCTGATACTTTTGGTCGGCTGGATAACTTGACCAAGCTCAACTTGGACCAAAATCCTCTCGTAATTCCGCCAGCAGAAGTGGTTAAGGAAGGGGTCGAGGCTGTGAAGACTTTTATGGCTAAGAGGTGGCTTGACATATTGGTGGAGGAAGAAAGGAAGAGTATGCTTGAAGTACAAGAACAGGCACAGACTGGATGGTTGACACGCAGCACCTCTTGGTTGAAAAGTTACGCATCCGGTGTTTCCGAGACTGTTTCAGGAGTCTTGAGTCCGAGAGGTCCTAGAGATCCTTATCTTGATCAACTGCTTTGACTTCCCAATTTCCTGATATTTCAAGATCCATTTCTTCTCAACAGCATGCACATTTGATATGACTGGTGAGATGGATTTCTTCTGCTTTCAATTGCTTTCATTCTAATGCCGCGACAATGTCAACTAGAATGAGTTGCGAGTTAAACAAATTTTGTTCTTCTTCCACTCAGTCCTCTTCTGGTTTTGCCAGTTTTGCGACACAATAAATAGGTAGATCCTTGGCTGTTCTGTTATCTGAACTTCACTTTGATTTCAGTACATTTACAGCTGTATATCAAGTTGAACGACAGTTTCTTTTGCTCACTGTTAAATTGTACGGAACGGAGCAATGTTTGGAAGTTGCTCACAAATGCCACTCCACTCCCTGTTTAAGGAGTTTATATTCAGCAATATTTTGGGATGGGGTTGACGGTACACTTTGGATGAATTGTATTATCTTGCTATGGTAGTTGATTTTTAAAAGTATTTTGTATTTGGAAAAAATTAATTTGAAAAAAAAAATTATTTTTTTTAAAACATGCCGGCAAAGACAAGCGGGCGTGGGCATTTTCTTTATCGACACCACTTCATTAGTGAAGATAATGCCACACTGGTCTCCATTTAACTCGCTTAGAATAAAACATCATAAGCAATATACACAGGAGTTCGATAACATGACCCGACTATTAATAGTGTCTACTACCATCATGTTGATGAACCACCGGTGGTAGGGAACTATGAAACAAGTGTTTAAAATTTTATTGGATAGATCTATGTGTATGAATTGTATAGATCTAGAATTGTTTATATATTTATTATATTAAGATTTTATCATATTTTATTTTGAATAATTTTTTAAAAGCTAGGATATTGTAAATCATAAGCCTTTTAATTATCCAGCATTCAATGATGATCTAGATAAACTACCCATGAGAAATCTCTTAACTCTCTATTTTGGAGAGAGGAATTGCTATATTTAAAGTGCTAGCTTTAATATTGTATTTATATAGTTTTTATGTTTAATAGACAACTACTCTTAAAATATATTAACAGACATAGTTTACTATTTAAGTAAAATTTGAAAAACCCTAGACATTGGCAAAATATCAATTTTTTCCTTGAATAATTTTCATATATTAATTCAGGATAATTTTAGAAATTAGCTCAATCAAGTCATTACTTGATTTTTCTATGTTTATGAGTATAATTCATGTATTAATTACATTATAATCCTTAATTTTTAAAATATATTTTAATCTAGTCATACTTAATTAAATCATCTCGGTTTAATTTTTGAATAGTGTTTTTTAATATGTGACTCATTAGGTTCCTAATATATTAGTCCAAATACAAATTATAATTCCATTAAATAAATTAAATAATTTAATTTATTATAAATTCAACAATTAATTAATTTATATTTGAAGACCAAGTGTATCGTGTAACGTGTTATGAGCCTCCAAATATTAGAAAAGTTGTTAATGATTTGACTAATATTTTTAGTGTTTGGTTTTTCAATGCAATTAATATTCTTTCATCAATAATGTTCTGATTTAACATTAAAGTATGAAGAATGTCTGCCAAGTTAAATCATGATTATTCTCTTTATAACAGTCATTAATCATTTGAATAAGATTTGAAACTCTTTTCAAATCTTATTCTACATTGGCCAATGATTTTTCAGTTAATATTATTTGAGAATAGATATAATACTTTTTTCTAATTCACCTAGGGTAATGAATCATTTATTAATCACTGAAGTACTTTCATATAGTTCATGCTAAGCTCAATGTCTACCATTTCGTTACCTTGATAAAAATAACATGTAATAGGATCAAAGCATAACATTATATATATAAGATGACTTAGTGATCTCAAGTCTAAAGATCATTTACGCAACCGTCACATGAGCCTTTTCATAGATATAAGTGATCTCTTTATATAGAATTCTTATGCAGGTCAGCTCAGTATACATATCTTATGACAAGCACTTATATATTGGTTCAAAGTATCCTTATACCTCAACTTATGAAAATAGTTGCTTCCTTTCATAAAAAAAAGAACATAATATGTTTAAGTCTTTACGACTCTAATAAATATCTAGTATTTAAAAGAGCATCGACCAACAATATTTTAGGAACAATTTTTTGATGCAATATGAATCCCATAATTATAACAACTTTATAATTTTCTTTACAAAATATTTTTGTTTCATGAACTTTATCTTCACTCTAGATTCATTAATCTAATATTATATGAACATTAAAAATAAATTAAGCATTTATTAATAATAAATATGTATTTATATAAATATAATAATTCCATGTATAACCAACCGATTGGCTACATGCATATTAAACTAACATACGATACCAACAATATTTGATCCCGAGGTCGTTATGGAAGAAATCTCGAGATTATGATGTGTCTGAAGAACATATTCTATATGCCAACTGTATGATCCCGAGTCTTGAGATTGTGATATGTCTGAAAAAACTTTTGTATTCTATTCCAAAACTTCTTTAATCATAAAAAGGTGTTTTAGGATAAGAATAACAAGCATTAATGCATGTTAGTTCTAGTATTAATTAGATTAAAGGTAGGTCAGTTGTAATTTAGAAAGAAGCAACCCCCACGCCACTAGACTACAATGCTAATAGTGATAACAAAATGCATTTATTATGCTCTATATCATGTGTCTAGCTTTGTCTTTAAACTACTAATGACTGACTGTTAGAGTAAGACATTGAAGATGTTTTGTTCTTAGTTTGACGATTGGTATCATCATCCTGAAGACAGTTATGAAAATTTGTATGGCCATTGCCCACTATAGGCGGTGCACATACTATTTTTACAGCCACATGTGATTGAGAGTAATCCATATCTAATTTAATATTAATATCCCTGTACATTTTTGATCAACCAAATTTTTATCAATATATTTTTACCAAAAATGCCAAATAAAAAAAGATTTACGGTTAATTTTTTTTTTTGGAACACAAGCATGCCTCAATGAAGGTGCACAGACCCAACCACGATAAAGCTTAGAAATGTACCAAGCTTCGTGTACGCCTAAGAAAATAAGCACCCTCCTCTAGGCACACCTAAGGGACCCTTGACACGCCTAAAAGAATGATTACCATGCCCAAGGGAATGACCATACCCTCCCTTGGCATGTCCAAAGGAATGAACCTCCTTACTTGGCACGTCCAAGGAAATGACCATACCCTCCCTTGGCATGTCGAAAGGAATGAACCTCCTTACTCGACACATCCAAGAGAATGACTGTCATTCCCTTGAGATGCCCAAGGGAATGACCATATCCTTCTTTGGGCGCATCCTCCCTTAGGCACCCCCAAGGGATTGGCCATCCTCTATTGGGCCCTATCTAAAGGAATGACCCTATCCTTTTTTAGGCATGCCCAAAGAAATTCCCATCCTCTATTGAGACACCTAAGGGAATGACCACATCCTTCATTGGACACACCCAAGAAAATGATTGTCCTCTATTAAGGCCGCCCAAATGAAAGACCACATCCTCTCTTGAGAACGCGCCAAAGGAATGACCATATCCTTATTTGGACATGCCTAAAGGAATGACCACATCTTTTATGGATAGGCCCACCATCTTTCCTTAGGCATGCCCTAAGGAATAACCATCTTCTTTTAACACGCCCACCATCCTCTTTGGAGCACCTCTAATAAGATGACCCTCCTCTATTGGGTCTGGCCTAAGGGAAGAACTCAGCCTCCATGAGCTAAGCTACATTTGATTTCTTGAATTCTAATCTCCATATACTTTTTAGATATATAAAAGTCCTCTAGGAACCCACCATATTTTCATCCAATTTAATAAAGATGTAAGGGGTATTTATATATCATCAAATGCTATTAGGATAAAATTACACTCCAGACCTTCCTCTTCATAAAAGGACAAGACTCATGAGTTATAAATATACCATGAGACTTTCAGAATAAAGGTTCACAATCTTCATTTTCTATTGCATATATATTTTTAGAACATCTCTTTCTAGAATATTCTTGTATTTTTTCTTTCTAAAAAGATATTTACTTGAGTATCAGAGAGTCCCCACCTCCACCAATTTTTTTTTTTTTTTGCAAATACTAGCCACAAGCCATATTGTTCTACCAAACACCTAAGTATAAGATATCAACCTCTTTGGCTAGAGAGAATGAATGAAACTGCTACGACCAATTGATTAATTAATTATCCAACCTAAGAGCTTTATTTCTAAACTAGGATTTTTATTACTTGGATTATATATAATACAATCCCATAATGCCAGGGATAGTTATTGCCTTTGATTTTTTTCAAATCCTAATATTCTATGCATTTATGGGTATTATATCTCTATCACTATAAACAACTATTGTTTGATGATATCCCTTATTGTCATTTGATATATATATATATATATATATATATATATATATATATATAAAAGGTACATAGCTAAAGAATCACATATATACTAATGAATTTACACAAATTTCCTATCTCTATTTATGTTTAATTTTAGTTCTTCCTCGTAATTTATTGATTTTCCCAAAATTCTATCAATTTATTTTTTTACTACATCAAGAGTTATATGAAGGTAATGAAAAGTATAATGAAAAATAACCATCTAGTAGGTGGCCCAGTAGTAAGAGCTTGGTCTCAAGGGGTTTGCTTCCTCTGTGGTCTCAAGTTCGAGCCATGTGGTTACTAATATGATGATCAATGGAGGCTTACATGATCATTAACTTCAGGGCCTGCAGGATTAATCAAAGTGCACATAAGCTGATTCAGACACCTACATTAATAATAATAATAATAATAATAATAATAATAAAAAAGAGTAAAACAAAAGACACATTATGGTGTAAATTCATGTTTATATTTTCAATGATCAGAGACTACTGTTCAGATTCAAGTAGGCCAAGCTAAACATAAAAGACTATTCATATGCATGCATTTTACTTGTTGAGTAAATAATTATAATGATAATAATAGGATGCAAAACAAATTCATTAAGAGAGGTGTGTGGGTGTTCTTAAGGATATAGACATTGAACATTTCTTGTAAAGATGAATCTTAGAGTAAATTGAACATTGAATAAGGGACATAAACATCAAAATAACCCATTTATCTAGGTAAATTAATCCCTGTCTCATTGAATAGTAATTAATATTCAAATTCACCGGCAACAAGGAAAAAGACATTACCAGAATGAATTCAAATCCACTGGCGACAGATAAATGATCCATTTTTTAAAATCATTTTATTATTCTGATGTAAAAATTAATTTTTTTTTATATTAATATAGGTGTTTAGGCCAGTTTACGCACGCTTCGACTAATCTCATGGACTCTCAAGTTAACAACCATGTAAGCCTCTAGTTGCCCTAAGATTTATAAGACATAAACTAATAATCTTTAGAGAATAAATCTAGAACATGACCAGTTAAGTTACAACCCCTAAAATTTATAAAAATTAAATTTTATTTTTATTGATAGCGGTCAAAAACTGTGCTCCCATGCTTTCCAATCCCTTTCCACTTTTCAATCCATCAAGGCATTTCTCATCAATCAGAAATAACCCTTCAAGAAACTGTCATTTTCCTCTCTCTTTTTGCCGATGGTTTTTTTGGGAAGAAGACGAAGCAGGCATATTGCTGTTCTCGTTAATGCAGGCCATCTTTGTTTCCTTTATGTCCTCCTTCAACAACACAAGTAGACCCAGCTGGGCTGCTTTTTTGGCTAGGTCTTTTCAGTGAGCTTTACTATGAAGTGATTTTTTTTTTTATTTTAAGTTTTTTTTTATATAATTTAATTGCTTGTTATTGCTACCCTTTGCTATGGTGTTGACATGGATGATTTTTAGTACAAT
Source organism: Populus tomentosa (assembly GCA_018804465.1). Lineage (NCBI taxonomy): Eukaryota > Viridiplantae > Streptophyta > Magnoliopsida > Malpighiales > Salicaceae > Populus > Populus tomentosa. Next base: position 8,445,956 of record CM031991.1, read on the forward strand.
TATAGCCCCCCCCCCCCTCTTTTTTTTCAGGGAAGAGATTGATTAAAAGTTTTTAAATTGAATTTAATTTAGAAATTTTAATAAAATTTTATATTTATAATTTTTTTAAATGTTAAGAACTGGATTCTAAATAAAATTTAATATTTAAAAATATTACAAGAATAAATAAAAATTTAACCCCTCTAATCAAAGAAAAGAAATGAATATTAAGATTAACTGTAAAGATTGTGCTTCGGGCCATAGAGAAACTAATCAAGCTGTGAAGGGAAATTGAACTATTTGAAAGAATTTCTGTATTTCTTTTGTACTTTTTTTTTTATATAAAAAATTTGCAAATCAATATCTTGATAGATAATCTTTATTTTTGTTGTGTTTTTTAAATGTATTTACATTAAATTAATATTTTTAATGATATTAATATAATAATATTAAAAATTATTTTAAAAAAATAATCTAAACCATATTAAAAGACGCTTGGAAATGCAATGCAAGTAGCGTTACACTAAAATTTAATTTTTTTTGTTAAAAATTATATTTTTTATATATTTTAAATTGTTTTGATATACTAATTTAAAAATTAATTTTTAAAAAATATTATTTTAATATATTTTAATATAAAAACATTTTAAAAAACAACCATAATCATACTCAAAATCAACTCACATTAAACAATCAATTTCGTAGCATTAATTAACTCAATTAATACCACTCCTAGTTAGGCGATTTTTTCCAAGTCTCCACTTTGAGTGTGTTTGGTATTGCGGTAGCTGTTGTGGTTGTAGTTTGAAAAAAGTTGTTTTATAAAAAGTACTTTAAGTTGAGGTTGATTTGAAAAAATGAGTGTTTGGTTAAAACTGTGGTTGAAGAAAAAGTAGTTTAATGTGTTTGGTTTAAAAAATGCTTTTCAAATTGAGGTTATAAAATAATTTTAAAAAATATATATTAATATTGATGGTTTTAAATTTAAATATTGTAAAATTAATTACTCCTATTACATCATGAAAAAAATAATACTTTATATAAAATATTTTTTATTATTCTATTAAACTATTTATAATTTCATTACGTACAAAATTCATTCGATAAAAACTACAAAATTAATATTACTGTGCGAGTAAATTTAATTCACTCTATACTAGTTTTTCGAGAAAAAAAATATTGTTCATGTCGCGAACGAATTTAATTCTGCAAACTAGTTTTTTTTTTTTAAAAAATAAAATACAATTAACAAAAAAAAAAAAAAAAACCCTGCGGACAGTGCAAGTGAATTGCACTGTTCACGTGAACAGTGCAATTCACTTGTGAACAGTGCAATTCATTGCACTGTTCCTTATTTTTTATTAGCCACAGAGAACGAAAAGCATGTTTTCGTTGCTTTTCCGTTTCAGCGTTTTAAATGTAAAATTCATGTGGGTTCCATGTACAGTAAATCATTTTTTTTATTATCAAACGACTGCGAACTGCGTTTTAAATAAAACGCAGCCACAGCCGCGTAGACAAACGGACTCTTTATCTCAATTGGAACGCGGCAGCTATGCAACCAATAAGATACACCCACGTAAGCATCCACAAATTCTAACAATATTTTACACCATAACCTTGAGGTTCCTTACTCACAAAGGTTCCCCTTTTCTTTCTGAAAAAGAAACGAAAAAAAACAATTTATATTTTTGACTTATCCCATAAGCCAAAAAAAAGATATAAATATTAACACAATGAGAGACGAAGCTTATTTCAGTAAAATCGACTCCTTCTTTTACTTTCCACGCACAAGCGGCTAACAGGAACGCTTAGTAAGTGATTCTTCGTATCCTCTCCGTTTTTTATTCCTTTACAAATTCTGAACAATTCTTCCTCTCCTCTAAAAACTTACTTCGATAATAATATATGATTTGGGTTTCTTAGGGTCTCTGTTTTCTTCTTCGGTTTTTCTCTTACTGCGCGGCTTACTGGAACGCGATGGATTCTACTATGGTCATCAAGGTTTGTTTTATTCAGTGTTTTTGTTGTTGGGTTGTTGGTTCTTCTTGGGTTTGTTGATTAAATATGAAAAAAGTTTGGAAATTGGGGTTTTGTGTTTTGTTTCTTTTGAACAACTTGGATTTATATACAGTGGTTTATTGCTTCAATTTTACCTTCTAAGGGAAAGGATTGATCTTTTTTCTGTTTTGCTTATCGTTTGATCTTAGTAGTGTTTGATCGAGGGTTACTGATTTTTTTTGTCGGTATGTTGGGTCAAACATGAGAAACTTGGAATTTGCGGTTTCATATCTTGGTCCTTTTATAACAATCTTGGTTTATATATTGTGTTGTAATGCTCCAATGAGATAAACACTTTTGTGTGTTTTTATGAGCTGTTTTGTTTATTATTTTTTCCTTTGTTTTGAGAGTAGGATTCGATCAAGGGTTCTTCTTCTTCTTCTTCTTCTACTTCTTCTTCTTCTTCTTCTTCTTCTTCTTTCATGATATGATTGTTTTTCTTTATTTTGTTCAGACTAGGGTTTAATGAGGAGCATAAATCTGACGGGCTTACTTTTGAAAGATTTTTTAACAGCTTGAACTTTGGCCTTGGTTGTACAAGGAATCTTCTTTGGATTTTTTATTCAGTTTTCCTCTTCTTTTTTTTTGTTTTTTTTTTTTTTTTAAATATACCTTGTCAATGGTGCAATTTTTGGTGGTCTCAAACTCGTGAAGGTTGTCTGTGTTGATGCTATAAAGGATATGTGGATCAATTGACCGCAAAAACTTGTATATCATCTCATCTTTGTTGAGGATTAAAAGGTTTATGCTGAAATATGGAAAAAATATTTTATTTGTCTTTTAAATTTTTTTGACAAACAAATGGAATTATATGCTACTCTGCAAGTCTTCGTGTATTTTTATATTCCATATTGTCTCCCCATTTATTCATTTATGTTTTCTGGTGTGGACACAGGTTAAATATGGTGATACGCTTAGGCGTTTCAATGCTCATGTAAAGGAGAATGAGCAACTCGATCTTGACATGACTGCACTGAGGGCAAAAATCCTCCGTCTTTTTAATTTTCCTGCTGACTGTGATCTCGCTTTAACTTATATTGATGAAGACGGGGATGTGGTAACACTTGCTGATGATGATGATCTACGTGATGTGATGAGGCAAAACTTGAAATTTTTGAGGATTGATGTACAGCTTAATAATGACAAGTTTGGTAAATCTTGTGCCAGATCTAGTGGCAGTTCCACCCCTATGAGTGATGTGATGAGGCAAAACTTGAAATCTTTGCGGATTGATACACAGCTTAATAATGACAAGTTTGGTAAATCTTATGCCAGATCTACTGGTAGTTCCACCCCTATGAGGTCCCCTCGAGTCCAGAGTCCATTACCATGTCTCAACAATGGTGTTGCTGAAGTTTTGAAATCTGTGCCTGAGCCCCTACAAGGCATACTTTCCAAGATATCTCATGACCTGGCTTCAAAAGCTGTGGCATCCAATGCAGTGCTTACTGAGCTTGTTGACTGCGTTTCAAAGATGGGGCAATCCCATTTGAACCCAGCCCCCCAGTCTCAAGATGGTTCAGGTTCGAGTGTCCAAACTGGAGCTGCAGTTCCTACAGTTGTTAATGTATCCAAGGATGTGGGTATGCGAGAAGACTTGCCAAATTCAAACTCACCTTTCAAAACCAGCCAGGAAGAGGGCTTTGAAAATGCTACCAGGACTTCAGCGGCACCACACACGGCTGTCTCTGCTCCTGTTAATCTGAATCAGAACCCCCAAGCTTCCAATCCGTTTGCACATTGTGCTCCCCTTGCATCATTTGTCCCTGCTGGTGATGATGGGAAGGAAGCCGAGGAACAGAATACCTGTCTTCCAGCTAGGAAGCCTAATCCCTTTGGTTTGCCCACCTTTCCTATGAATTACGGCTTTCCTTCACACACTGATTTTCCATTTAGTGGAGTGCCTGTGGAAAATGACTCAGCTCTGCGTTCTCCAAAAAGTCATGCAATTAAGAGAAGCAACTGTGTCAATAATCCCATGTTTGGCATGTTTCATAGGGGTGTTCAATGCGATGGATGTGGTGTTCATCCAATTACTGGACCTCGGTACAAGTCCAAAGTGTAAGAGATACAGTTGAACCTTTGATGTTGTGCCTATTCTTATAAAGATGATGGCTGTTGGATTGATGCTATTTCCTCTTCTTTTTTTGGCAGGAAAGAAGATTATGATCTCTGCAGTATCTGCTTTGCTGCTGTGGGTAATGAAGCTGATTACATAAAGATGGACAGGCCGATGTCTTGCCGTAATCCTTGGTCGTCCAAGTGTTTCAATGATCCTGTATGGGGACTTTTTATCTGTGCTGATGTTTAAAATATTTGTGTGTGTTTTCTCAGTTGATATAATCATGCTTGCTTTTTTCATTGCTGACTCATCCTTTTCTATTTTCCGCTGCCGGCAGACACCGAAATCTTGGGCCTTCCCACAGCCTCTCTACAAAGGCTCCTGTGGATTAAAGGGAGCTCAACCTAAGCTAGACAGCCGTTTTGTTTTGGATGTCAATGTCTCAGATGGTACTGTGATGCCTTCATCTACACCCTTTACCAAGATATGGCGAATGCGCAACAGTGGTAGTGTTGCATGGCCCCAGGGAGTGCGGCTTGTGTGGATTGGTGGAGACCAGTTCTTCAGCGCTGATTCTGTTGAGATAGAGGTGGGCATCTTCAGTTTGCTGTTGTTTAGCATCTGCCTTGGCTTAAAACTATTCTTCTGACCTTTTATCATTTTGTGGCTTCATTAATCTGTCCAGATTCCAGTCAATGGCGTGCCTACTGATGGTGAACTTGATATTGCAGCTGATTTTGTATCTCCTGCTCTGCCTGGTAGATACATATCATATTGGAAGATGGCACACCCATCAGGTGTGAAATTTGGACAGCGCATCTGGGTTCTTATTGAGGTACTGGCATTATAGGTGCTCTCATTCTTCTTTGTCTTATACTGTGTCTCTTAGATTAGACACGCACACACACACCCTTGAGAGAACACTGTAGTTATTCCTTATTTATCCTTGCAGGTTGATGCTTCCCTGAAAGACCCATTCCTCAAAGATCTGAACTTGAATGAGTCTCCCAATTGGAGTGGTTCTAAATGCGATGAAGATTTAGATATGAATGCCCAGCCTGCTGATGGCTGTTTTCCTGGGCCTCAGAATACTACATCGGTTTCAGAACCAGTAGAGCCCGTGGTTGACAAACAGCCTAAGAGCCAGGAATTGAATATTACTATTGATGATGCCTTGCCGGTTGGGCATGGTGTTTTAGCCTCTGCTCCTCCAGAGCCCAGCGCTTCATCTGTTCCTGTTTTATATCCAATGATAGACATTTCTGGAACAGCGACTACTGGTCCTTTTGAACCCCTTCCTGCTGTGGATGCTCCAGCTTCGTCTGAAGGAGTCAACATGGAAAGTGGTGTTGAGAAGACCCTCCTAAAGGATCTTGAGGAAATGGGCTTCAAGCAGGTTGATTTGAACAAAGAGATCTTGAGGCGAAATGAGTATGATCTAGAGCAGTCGGTGGATGATCTTTGCGGCTTTGCTGAATGGGACCCCATTCTTGAGGAGTTGCTAGAGATGGTATAAGTTGATTGTGGGGTGTGTTTTTTTAGCTTGTAATGTTAACAAGACTAGGATTGTCTTGTGTTTCTGCTGTTTTCTAGACATGTCAAGTTTACAGAGTGTACAATGTATGTTGTTGATGCAGGGTTTCAGTGACAAGGAAATGAACAAGAAGCTGCTAAAGAAAAACAATGGGAGTATCAGGGGTGTGGTCATGGATATTCTCACCGGGGAGAAGGCTTAGTTCAAGAATTTTTATCATCCTTTACATTGTCTATAGGCGGTATTATACATAAATCTTGTGTTAAAAGGGGGTAATTAGCTTTTGCTATGAACTGCCAATGGTTTATGTTGATCTCCATATTGTAGTAGTAATTCGGTGCAACAACCGAATGCTTTTGCTGGCTATGTTTTTCGTATCAGGTGAACCTTGAAGTGTGAAATAATAATAATTTATCTGTTATATGGTTTATTGTGATGGTCTGTGTACCTGTGCCTGCTCTACTTTATCGTGCATAGCACTCAAAATACAAATAAATGCTCCTGCGAAATAATATACTTTTAGAATATCAGTTAGAACAATATATTTTTAATTAAATATTGTGGTTGTGAATCATTATATCGATATGGATTAGAACCATGATTGTTACATAATTGTCAGATAAATCTCAGCAGGCCGGTTTATATTTTAGAATAATAATATTTAATTAAATATTATAATTGTGAATTATCATGATTGGTATAAAATTTTAATTTAGGTAGTTTTTTAATATTTAAGTTGAAATATATATATATATATATATATATATATATATATTTGATTAAAAATATTTGTAAAAATTATTTTTTTTTGAATTGATCAATCATTCCAAACAACTAAATCAATTGTTTAATTAGTTGAGTCAAATAACTAATAATAATACTACTATCTCTCTTACAATAAATTTCTCTAATATCTTAATATAACAAAAAAATATATATATGTTATTTTATATAAAATTTATTATTTACCTTATTAACCTAACATCTAATTTAATTAATAATTTTTTAGAATTAAAATTTTTATAACTTTAATAAAATTTGGGTAGAGCTTCTTTTTTTTTTTTAATATAAGAATTATATTTAAAATTTTGTGGTGTTTAAAACAACCACAATAACCAAACAAAACAAATTTTTATATTTCATAATCACAATTAGCCCGTAAATACAAACACACACACACATTTAAATACATGCATGCATAATAAATCTCAAATACTTAAATAATACAATATTCAAGTAATTGAAATCTCAAAATATACATATAACTTTTTCTATTTATCTACATCTACAACGTCTACTGGATGATCTATACTCATCAGTATTATGACTAGATCTAGCTCCTACACCTACCTGAGTGGCCTCGTTCTGTTATGGCATCATCAAGAGTTAACCTCTTTCCAAAGATATTAAATCCAAAGCGGCAAACATTTAATCACCAGGATGTAATGGTTTGACATTTGTTGTCTTTATCAGTATTACAAAGATAAGATGAGACCTCTCGACCTTCTCGTAGCATAAAATCAACCTAATATGAATAACACCTTAATGTTAAATTAAAATATCACTAATTAAACTTAACACTTAAAATATATTAATTATAAAAATATTTGATTACTTATGAGATTTTGAATCTGCTAAGCATGTTGCTTGTATTACATATGTCCAGGTACAGGAACATGCTTGGGATCCAGAGAAATGACCTTACGTGTGATACTCATGTACCAAATCAAATACTCCTTATGTGTAATCACATGATGTATCTCTATAAATATTTCATTCTTCCATGCATCTCAATACATAAAACTCCATGATGGCTTAACCAATTATAATCATCATTTTTACCCCTATAAGTTACGGCATGCAATGTATCACTCATAACTATGTTAACTGTAATGTGTTTTTTTTGTAATTGAACTGTTGCATTACCTGATCTAGGCAATGTAGCTTGACCATCTTAAAAAATATTAGCGGGACCACTAATATCCACATGTCCATCCTGCTAGTGCAAACAACTAGAGCAACTGTTACTCTTTCATTCGAATAAGGCGTTCACATGACCAGTAGAATATAAGTTTTTTAAATATTAAAAAACAATAATTTAATCAAGTGTAATGATTTTTATTAAACAAATGGTTCAAAAAATATATGGGTAGCATGTTGCTTGTTTAGCTCGCTCCAATAAAATGCCAACATATATGTTGAATTATTTTCAAATACTCTACCAGCCCACCACCTAACATTAAAAAAATGTTAGTTTAATTGTATTTTTTAAAAGTTACAATTACACAATATAAATATGAATAATTGCAAAATAACATCACAATACTTGCATCCTAGTGGGAGATGAAGTGTAACTCCTATAGTCGGGACAATCATAGGCGACAATCTATATATATAGGGCCTACCCACATGAAGACGTTTCTATGAACATAACTGTTATTAAATAAAAACATTTTGATTATTATAAGGATTGATATAAAACATTTAAAATCTAAATAGTTATTTAAAAGTTTTCGATTCATATATGTAGAAATAGTAAACATCCCTCAACCTGTTTGACCCTCTTCATACATGCAAGACATAGATGTTTGTACAAGCATACCAAGACAATAGATTCCCCAATTATATATAAGGCTGACGTCAAAATCAACCGAGAGCATCAAATAAATTAAGGCACATATCTTCTTATTAGGTCCGTGAACACTACCAAACAGATGGAGTATAAATGCCCTAGAATACCTATATAACATATTTAAATTATCATAATCATTCACATAAATTTAACAAATAATCAACACATTCAAATCATAATTTATTTTATCCCCCTTCAAAACCTCCTCATTAACATCATATAGTGATGTCGTAAATGTCTCATCGATCTACTTAAGATGTATGTTACCCTCTTCAATTGAAAAAAAAGGTGTCCATCCAAATTATCGCTCGCATAATGCAATCCTATTATGAACATCAGAAGATATGGTTGCCCATCCATCAATAGGCAACCTAAACAAAACCGCCACATCCTATAATGTTAGTGTCATCTCTTCATGCTGAAGATGGAATGTGTGTGTCTCACATCTTCATCGCTCAATCAGTGCATGAATCAAGCCATGGTCAAGCTTGATGTGATCTAGACAATTAACGTACAAAAAACCTGTGTTTGTACAAGCAGACCAAGACAGTAGATCCCCAACTATATATGGGGCTGACATCAAAATAATTAGGAGCATCATTTAAACTAAGGCACATATCTTCTTGTTAGGTTCATGATTAATACACCGCCAAACATATGGAGTATATATACTCTGACATACATACATAACATATTAAAATTATCATAATCATAATTATTCATGTAAACTTAACAAATAATCAACACATTTAAATCATAATTTATTTTATACCTCAGTAAGACCTCCTTATTAGCATAATCTAATATTGTTATAAATGTCTCATCAATCTACTTAAGACGTATAATATCCCCCTTTAATTCAAAATAAAAGGGTTTCAATCCAAATGATCCCTTGCATTATGCAATTCTATTATGAACACTAGAAGATATGATTGCCCGTCCATCAATAGGCAACCTAAACAAAACCGCCATGTCCTGTAATATCGGTGTCATCTCTTCATGCCTAAAATGGAACATGTGTATCTCATGTCTTCATCATTTAATCAGTGTATAGATAAAGTCATGGTCAAGCTTTATGTGGTCTAGACAACTAATGTAAAAAAAACATGTCTAGAACATATATAATTGAACTCATTCATGTAGTCACATTCACCTATGTGTGCAACAATAAAAAGTGGTCTCATCCTCCATAAAAATTTAAATTATAAGCATCTACTCATATAATACCTTTAATGATAAGTAAATTAAGCATAAATTAAAAACATATTAAAATTAAAAATTCTTACAATGTCGGCGAATACATCTTCTGATCGATGTTAATCCTATAACCACAAGATAGAAATGTTGGCGAGTTTGGTAAGCACGTACTGTGACTATTTTCCTATTATGACGTATTTCATTGCATATGCCACACCTATAATATGCATAACCTTCTCTTGTATTCATCTTGTTATGTAAATGAGTAAACATTCGTCGACCAAGCCTGAATTCCCATCTAGATGAGTTTGCTTCAACTCGAGATCTTGTGTAATTAGTCCATTCTAACTCTTCTGATAATAGATAAAATAACATGTCATATGCTGATCAATAACTTTGAATCGTGTAATGATCATCTACAAACTATGTAAAATCTATGTGATTTTTTGCACAACATTGAAGAACATATGAACATGAACATTAAAATGTTTCTTATTTACCACATGTGCATGTTCTATCATTCATACTGATTGCCTGTATGACTTCTTTAATAACACCCAATTTAATAGGGGTGTTGACTTGGAACACCCTTTGTTCAGAGTCAAACAACATTGCAGTATAATCTCTTAATATATCACTACTCATTGTTAATTCAATCTTAATTGTAGGGGGGTAAATTTTACCATGTTAAATAAAATCATTAGCTTCACGTCTCCACTTAACCTAATAACTATTATACCAGTAAAATGTTAATTGCACCAGAGCTGAAACAGGCATTGCACTAGCATCTTTCAGAACATGATTAAATGATTTGAAAGATTAGTTATCATGTTACCATACCGGTGACTGTCATCGTAATATAAAACCCAATTTTATCTTTGTTCCAATTAACAACTGTTTTAGAATTTGATTCTTTTATTACCAACAACAACCTAGGTAATTTTTCAAAAAACTCCTCATATGAACCAATAAGATTCTCAATCACTTTTTGTTTTGCAACCCATGCTTTTTTCATAAGAAATATTGTACTTGTAATGCAATTTTATTTCATCTTGTATGTTTGCAACCATCATTAAAAGCTTATTCATTACTAGGGTTAATATAGCATTAGCAATAAAATTTGCATCAAACTATTTTAACAAAGGTTAAAACACATATGTGTGACACTTTTAACTTTGTTATTTAAAATGAATATGATCTCTTATTATATCCCCTATGCAAATACCATTTACATTCAAGTGCTTGCACACATTGTAATTGAACAAATATAGAGTTCAACTGTTCGACTCGGTATTTAACCAAATGTGTAATGTCATCGTTTAATTGTATTAACCAATTTATTTTTACTAGTGGATGTTTGTCTAACCTCTAAATCAGACCATCCTGAAATGCATTTATGACTAAGTGTCTAGTCATTAAAAACAATAAAACTAGACCTAGAAGCATCTCTAAATTCAGGAACAGGAGATATGATTTCATCATCAACATCGTCATATTTACCATCTCATTTGAGTTTAACATGTCATTATCTTCATTGTCACTAGGCTCAGAATAGTCAAATCTATATTAATCATTAAATGAATTGTTAAGCATAATATCATCTATCCTTGATAACAAATCATCCGACAATAATATTGTATTTACTTCTAGTAATTAAATTTGAAGGATCAATAGAAGTTGAGACATATAGATTTTAGTTGACTACTTATATATAATATCATTATGTTCAAACCACTTTTGATGTAAGAATCAATCGTTATCTTACAACTATAATCACATATAACAACTACAGGATAATACTGATGTTCACCAATCTGACACTTCTTGCTATTTAAATATCAATATCATTATAATTTCACTCAAGTCCATGATAAATGGTTTTTTTTCATTTCTGCACATGACATGCCTAAATAAACATTTAATAACAAACTACTCTAACCATTGTATGTGATAATATTGTTCACATCATGAACAATAGTACCACTGTAAAGACATAATATAAATATTTTATAAATCATTTTGTAAAAAAAAAAAAAAAAGATTCTGGTCAATTGTTCATAATTGTAACTATATTATTACCCCAAAACCAATTGACAAAATTCATATCAAATTCTCAAAATTTAACATTAAAGATAATTCACCAAAAATTAAACATAATTCTTGATATAAAATCTAATTGATATTTTCAAGCTCAATCACATTAAATCAAACCCAAATTCATATCAAATTAATATAATTCAAAGAAAATACCAAACTTGTCAACAATTCAATGAAACATGTAATTTGTCATAATTCTACCGCATTCTTGCTCTCTTACATGAAATCATCAAGCGCATTTAATTAGATTATTAGCTTATTCTAACAATATACACGAAATCCTTAATTCAACAACTTAACGACAATCGAATGTAGCACATAATTAATGGAAATAATTAATTCATAATTAATTTAACTTATTTTCATGTTCAACTATATCAAATCAACCCTAATTGATGATATTTTTAACTAATTTAATATTAATTCAACAAACTCTAAATTCACCATAAACTCTAAATTCAACCTAAATAATTATTTCATTTCAACCAAACCAAATATAAATTTATAGAAATATGATATGTTTACCTTGTTTGTAGGATTAGAAAAAAAGTTGGGAAGGTGGCGGCATCAATGACAACAAAGGAAATAGTCGATTTTGAATACAAAACACGTCTAATGAAGCTTAGAGACTATGATAGGTTTTATTTTTGTTTGTTTTGAGGGCAAAATAAAAGTATTTGATGGGAATTTTTAGAAAAATTATAAGGGCGCCATTTGGTTTTCAAAGAGAGAGGGCGTCTTCGATTCAAGGGATAACTTAAATTTTAATTGATGTTACGCTTTAGAAATACAACAATTACCTTGCGCTTTTTAATAATGAAATTTATGAAATATCAAATTTCTAAAATACAACAATATAAAATATATTATTTTACCAAATCATTTTTCAAACAGTATTATCCTACCAAAACTTTAAGTTTAGTGTTCTAATTGATTATTTTTTTTAAAAAAAAAAACGTTTCTCATTGTACATGTGTCCTTTTAGATGAAATATTTGTTTCTCATCATGATTTTTCTCCAGCGTTGTGTTTTCTATGAAAATCAATAGTTTTATCCTAGGTACTCTGTACTCGAAAGGTTTTTGATATCTTCTAGGCAAGTTTTTTTTTTTTTTTTTTTTTTTTATGTACATAGGGTTTTTTTTTTTTCTCTTTTTTTTTTCCGCTTCAATGGGAAGCCTGAGAACATAATACGAAAATATTTTTGCAACTTTTGGTGAATTTATCTTTTTTTTTTCTTACATCTTTGAAAAAATTAACATATTCTTCTTTTTCTATTTTACTAGCAATATTGTCGTTTATTTGTTTGTTGTGCTATGAGGGAGAAAACACAGCCCAGAATGCATATTGAAGTTGCTGCCACAGCATAAGCTTCTACAGTCTTTCATTAATTTAAAATATGTTTAGGTTTAAGGCCTCCTCTTCTGATGAAAATTACAGCTGGGAAGAAACAATGGAAAAGGGGAGAAAAATTTCCTAGTCAGGATGTTGAGAAAAGAAGGAAAAAGGCCTTGTTTTCTGTGTTAGATGTGATTTAAGGATTAAAAAAGAGAGAGAGAAGGATATGGTGGTTATTTTATTATAAATTGCATGTATATTCATGTAGGAAGATGGGGATGACGATCCCCGGTTCTATCGAAAATGGAAAGGTCATAATCCACCAATGGTTCTGAGGAGGTGGGCATGGACTAGTCTTAGGCTTCGGTTTGCTTTGCACTGTAGTAAGTTTATGGTGATGGGTCTCTGGAAATTAATGGCTGATTAGGTCATAATCCACCAATGGTTCTTCTAGAGGTGTGCTTGTTTGGTGGTTCTGAATTTGTGGTCTAGCAGACGAGATAAGAACAAATCGCTATACTGCTCTCCAAATCTTAATAACAAATTCAAAACAATACCTTCGTTTCCAAACATGCGCTTAGTTTAATATTGTGGTTGAGCCTACAGTACTGCAGCTAGGGTTTGTTTTAATGTAGCATGATATATATGGCATCTAATCTCCGAATATCTATCATGAATTCATTAGTTGTGGGTTATAATCTTCTTTCAGGAAGGACCAGAGACTTGGAATAATACTGTATAGGTGATGTGAATCCATTCAGGCTCTCCACTTTCTAGGCATTTATTCTCTTTTAAAGAATGTGGATAACTTGAAATCTGACAAGAGATAAGGAATTAGATGCAACTTTACCATCTTCAGAGGATAAATTCGCAAGACATGGGTCGATAAACTTGCAGCTTCTCTCAACTAATTGTTGTAAACTGAGCAGCAAAAAATGTCTCAAGGCTCTGCCTTCCAAACTAGGCAGGGGCAAGGCTCGAACACCACGTCCGGTGATTACCATGACTATATTTCGAGGTTATCAAAGATGCCTAGCATTATCCATGGTGCCCCCCAGTACCCAAGTGTTCACAAGGCCTTCAACAACAAGGTAACTCGGGAAGAAGAGGTTGATGAGGCTCGCCAAGACAATGTCAACAAGAAGAATCCCACCAGGTCTACCAAGAAGGTTCGGGTGAAGGAGCAAGTGCAAGTTATCGATCAAAATGGGAATCGGAAACCAGAAGATATCGAAGAAGATGTTGATGATGAAGCTGATGGTTTCATCAAGCAGAAGAAAAGGGGCTTTGAACTGAGCAAATGGAAGACCTTCAAATATCCATAGGCTAGGGAGCATGTCGATCGGTTGTGTTTAGATTACTGGGAAACTATATCCCAGCTGCTGTGTGAACCAACACAGATATTTAAATAAAATGCCCGTCTTTCTTGTGTTGGCAGAACTTCTTTCAGGGTTGTTTGGGTATAGCATGTCAAGAAAATTTTAGTATTTTGTCTTTTAATAAGGCAATATAGTGTGATATACTATAGCTTTTCATTGTTGGTATTCTGTCACGAAAGATTTTGCCTCGCTGCTTATTTGTGAATCCAGGGTTTCATACAGTACTGCATCAAATTCTTATTACAGCGATTAAGCATTTAACAAAATAAATTGTCGATTTGATGAGTGTTACAAAAGCTAAACTTCGGAGCGAATTGCAAATGATGCTTTGCCAGATTATAATTACTACATCAAATTCTGAATCGCACAGTCTAGATTGGACAATCTATTGTTGATGCTCGAGATTTGCCGACTGCATACATGATATATGTTGCCAGAATCAACTATATATTAGATAATACAACATCTTTAACCCTTTGGTTAATGTTTTATAAGTTCTCTTGCCTTCTTTCTTTTGCTGTATCTAGGCTTATGCTGATGCAGATAGTTTAAAGATATGTGAAATGAAAAAAACAATCTGAACTGTATCAGTGAAAAGGAAATAATTATGCAATACCTGTAGAAATAAATGCTTGGTAGCTTATTTAACAAGGAACTGATGGAAACTGCTGCTGCTGCTGTCATTCCATGAAGCTAATTCGTTGTTTTTTGCTGACTGCCTGACTGCTGTTATGTCTTCATGTTCGGTTGCAGATTTCATAAATGAATCATTGACTTTGGAGGTTATGCTGGAAACAGATGGTGAGTGATATCTGAACTGCAAAGAAACTCTTGTGGGAAAACGTTCATAAATCAATGGTGACGGCTCCGGGATTTACCCCTAATCACCATGCCACTGACACAAATCACGATGAAAAATCCATGTATCAGTTCAAAAATCCAATGGGCCATGCATGAAGCATTCGGGGGATTAATCTACTTAACCTTTGTACTTTTGGCATAATTAAACATTAAATACTGTAATGTCCTCCTGTCATAACTGGGCTATTAGAATTACATGAGGGATGCCTCTACTAAAAGAATAGCACACATGAGATTATCCTTTCCACTTAACAATAAACTACTGACAATTAAGGCTTGTTATTCCAAATGATGGTTTTAAGACAAGTGTCATATGTGGGAATATTAATATTAATGAACATATGGACGATGGCTTACCCTGTTTCTTCGGCACAATGTCGTGACAATCCAAAAGAAAAGGGTGTCAATGGTTTGCATAATGGAATCCTACTATGGACATCAGGAGATGTAATTGCATGTCTATCAATAGACAACCCAAGCAAAACCACTATGTCATGTAATGCTTGTCATCTCTTCATGCCTAATATGGAACGTATGTGTCTCACGTCTTCATCGCTTAATTAGTGCTTGGATCAAGCCATGATCAAGCTTGCTATGGTCTAGGCAAATAACAAATAAAAAACTCAAGTCTGTACAAGCATGCCAAAACAGTAGATCTCCAACTATATATAGGGTTGGCATCAAAATTATCGAGAAGCATCAGTTAAATTAAGGTACATATCTACTTGTAAGGTCTATGAGTAATACACCACCAAACATATAAAGTGTATATGCTCTAACATACAAACATAACATATTAAAATTATTACAATCATAGTCATTCATGCAAACTTAACAAAAAATCAATAAATTCAAATCACAATATATTTTATACCTCCGCAAAATCTCCCAATTAGCATCATCTGGTGGTATTGTTAATATCTCATCAATCTACTTAAGACGTATGATATCCCCCTTTCAATTCAAAATAAAAGGGTGACAATCCAAAAGATCGCTCGCATAATACAGTTATCAAAAGATGTGATTACACGTCCATCAATAGGCAGCCAAAGCAAAATCATCATGTCCTGTAATGTCGATGTTATCTCTTCATGCCTAAGATAGAATGCAACTTTATTTCATCATGTATGCTTGCAACCATTATCGAAAGCTTATTCATTACTAGGGTTGATATAGCATTAGCAATAAAATTTGCATCAGATTTACAATGGTCTTTTTTAACAAAGGTTGAAACACATATGTGTGACCTTTTTAACTTTGTTATCTCAAATGAATTTAATCTTTTATTAAATCCCCTATGCAAATACCATTTACATTCAAGTGCTTGCACACATTGCAACTGATAAATGTAGAGTTCAACCATTGGACTCAATATTCAACCGAATGTGCAATACAAGATTTAATAGTTTTACCGATGGAATTTTTTCGTCGGCGCAAGACACATATTTCGTTGGTAATTAATTTACCGACGAAATCACTACCGGAAATGCTCCGTCGATGAATCTTTCATCGGTAATTTTTTGTCTGTCAGTAAATCTATTGGTAATAAAAAAATATATTATTACCGACGGATTTACTGACTAAACAAACGCGTCGGTAATAATATTTTTTTATTACCAACGGATTTCTGACGGTATATCCGTTGGTAATTATTTAAAAACATTTTAAAAAAACTATTTTATAAAATTATAAAATAATTAAATTAACACTGTATAATATATACTAAAAATGCTTGGAAAAAAGAATAAGAAAATAAACTCAAACAAATTTGCAACTAAAAAATAAATTCAACTGAAAAAATTCATATGAAAAAAATGAAGTTGCAATTGCTAAAAATTTAAAAATCCTATAAATAAATCAACTAAAAATTGATCTCATAGGAAAAAAAAAATCTCACAACAATATTTATACAATTATTAAGAACAAAAATAATTAAAAATAAAATAAAAAACAGATATAGTGAAAAACATCATGAAAAAAAAAATCTTACCTTAATATACTTGCAAGTGAAGCTAAGAAGAGAGAAAAAATTCGTAAAACATATTATAATTTTAAAAAAACTAAGAGGATAAAAGAAGAAAGAAGAAGAAGACATACCCGAGCATGGAGGAAAAGAGAAGGAGATGAGGAGAGAAAAGAAGAGAAAAAATAAATATTGATGTTTTTTACATATAGTGAAGAAGAAGAAGAAGAAAAAGAAATGAGTCTGTCTCTTATAAAATAAACAGATTCAGGTTTTTTTATTGGGGTGCATTAGCGACGGATTTACTAATGGATAATTGAATATTAATATTTTTTAATTATTCTTGCAGTAATTCTGTTGGTAAAAATAACACGTCATTATTATTATTATTTTTTAATTTTTTTTCCACTGTAATTCAAGGGAATATTTTGGTCGGTAAAATTCCTCGAAAATTTATTGATAAAAATATTCTCTCTGTATTTTCATTTGTATTTATCGATTTTCTTATAGTGATACATTATTATTGTTTAACTTCATTAACCAATTCATTTTTACTACTAAGTTCAAAACAATACCTTAGTTTCTAAAATGCACAAAGTTAGATATTGTGGGTGAGCCTACAGTGCAGCTAGGGTTTGTTTTAATGTAGCATGATATGGCATCTAATCTCCAAATATCTATCACGAGACTTGGAATAATACTGTGTAGGTGATGTGAATCCATTCAGGCTCTCCACTTTCTAGGCGTTTATTCTCTTTTAAAGCATGTGGACAACTTGATAACTGACAAGAGGTAAGGAATTAGATGCAACTTTACCATCTTTAGAGGATAAATTCGCAAGACATGGGTCTATAAATTTGCAGATTCTCTCAACTAATTCTTGTAAATTAACTGAGCAAATCAGCAAAAAATGTCTCAAGGCTGTGCCTACCAAACTGGGCAGCGGCAAGGCTCGAACACCACGTCCGGTGATTACCATGACTATATTTCGACGTTATCAAAGATGCCTAGCGTTATCCATGGTGCCCCCCAGTACCCAAGTGTTCACAAGGCCTTCAACAACAAGGTATCTCAAGAAGAAGAGGTTAATGGTGAAGCTGATGGCTTCATCCAGCAGAAGCAAAAGGGCTTTGAACTGTGCAAATGGAAGACCTTCAAATTTCCATAGGCTAGGGAGCGTGTCGGTTGTGCTTAGATTACTGGGAAACTACATCCCAGCTGCAGTGTGAACCAACACAGATATTTAAATAAAATGCCCGTCTTTCTTGTGTTGGCACTAGGCAGAACTTCTTTCAGGGTTGTTTGGCTATAGCATGTCAAGAAAATTTTAGTATTTTATCTTTTAATAAGACAATATAGTGTGATATACTATAGCTTTTCATTGATTGTATTCTGTCACAAAAGATTTTGCCTCGCTGCTTATTTGTGAATCCAGGGTTTCATACAGTGCAACCTTATTACAGCGATTAAGCATTCAACAAAATAAATTGTCGATTTGATGAGTGTTACAGAAGCTAAACTTCGGAGCGAATTGCAAATGATTACATTAAATTCTGAATCGCACAGTCTAGATTGGACAATCTATTGTTGATGCTTGAGATTTGCTGACTGCATACATGGTATAAGTTGCCAGAATCAACTATATGTTAGATAATATCTTTAACCCTTTGGTTAATGTTTTATAAGTTCTCTTGCCTTCTTTCTTTTGCTGGATCTAGGCTTATGCTGAAGCAGATAGTTTAAAGATATGTGAAATGAAAAAAATAATCTGAACTGTATCAGTGAAAAGGAAATAATTATGCAATACCTGTAGAAATAAATGCTTGGTAGCTTATTTAACAAGGAACTGGTGGAAACTGCTGCTGCTGCTGCTGCAAATCGATTTTCCATTACAATGAATGACTTTCCATTGTCACCCTTTCCAATTACTTTTCAAACATTTCAAATAAGCTGTCATTCCATGAAGCTAATTCGTTGCTTTTTGCTGCGACTGCCTGACTGCTGTTATGTCTTCATGTTCGGTTGCAGATTTCATAAATGAATCATTAACTTTGGAGGTTATGCTGGAAACAGATGATGAGTGATATTGATCTTTAAAACTGGCATTGAATATGGCAGACACTAATTGATAATGGCATCGTTGGAGTTGATATATAGAGGTATAAGTCCTGGTTTGTTCCACCACCAGATATCTGAACTGCAAAGAAACTCTTGTGGGAATACGTTCATAAATCAGTGGTGACGGCTCCGGGATTTACCCCTAATCACCATGCCACTGACACAAATCACGATGAAAGATCCATGTATCAGTTCAAAAATCCAATGGCCCATGAAGCATACAGGGGATTAATCTACTTAACCTTTGTACTTTAGGTATTAAACATAAATAAAATACTCGACTGTCCCCCTGTCATAACTGGGCTATTAGAATTACATGAGGGATGCCTCCTTAAAGAACACATGACATTATCCTTTCCACTTAGCAATAAACTACTAACAATTCAGGCTTCTTAATTATTCCAAATGATGGTTTTAAGACAAGTGTCATGTGGGAATATTAATATTAACGAACAGATGGACGATGGCTTACCCTGTTTCTTCGGCACAATTAATCTGGTTGCTGGACAGCTGCTAGCAACTTCTAGTGACGTGCGGTGAACAGCTGAGATTCTTTGCAGGGAATCTACCAGGACCAGACCGCAATAATTGAGTTAAGAATAGCATACCATTTTCAATATCAGGCTCGAATATACTGTTCAATTTGACAGAATCCTGGGCTTGGTTACAAGATTCCTCATGTGATGTTGACAAATTAAGGATTAAAATCGACTGCTATCGTGCAATATCATTTTCTGATACTAAAATTCTTCTGGAGATTTTTTTTTTCTAAAAAAAAACACTGGTAATTCTATTACACAAATTAATTGCTGTAATAGATAGCTCTGGCACAGAGGACAACTACTTTGTCTGCCTGTGAGTGTTTTCATGACAACGCAGGTACTTGTAGCAAGAGATTTCTATGAAAATACTTCTCACTGAAAGCACAAGATAAGAATTTGCTTGGTTTTCCTACAAGGCAAGTGGGAAAACTACCTGCAAAACAAATCTACATTAAATTGGTTTTTTTTTTAATGAAGACTGCACCTGCTAACATCCTCGATGGAAAACCTGAAGATAGAACTAATTAACATAACCAAGATAAGAGCAAGCTATAGGACTAATAAAGATTTTACATCAATATTGATTGTTATCTTCACGAGGATCTTCAGCCTCTTTGAATCTCCTCGAAGATATTAGATTAAACAAATTTGTAAGACTCTTCCAACTCTCTCTTTTCTTCCTATGGACCCTTCTCTGAGCATCTACCCCACTAAATGAATCATCTAAAACAAGCCCTCTCTCCAACCTTTTGTACACATTCACAATCTCGTAGGAATCCCACAGTGATTGCTTGAAATCCCAATTTGCTCTCTCAACCCTCTTGGCTGATGACTTGTTCATTGCTTCCAGCTTAAACCGGGAAGGCTTGCTTTGAAAATTTTGGCGATATTTATCATATTCACAGCTGGTAGACCTTGAACTGCCCGAGTGAGCATGCCACGATTGTGCCACACCCTTGAGGATTTCAAGTTCATGCTTATCATCATCATCTTCATGCTCTGACTTGTTCTTCATGCTTAATGGTAACTTATGCAACAAAGTTCACTCTTGGCCATGTTATCTTGCCTAAACTAGAGCCTCACAATATTGCTGCTAAAATGAGAGATAAGCTTTTGGTGTCCCTATTCTTTCTGCTATTGATATCTGGAAAATTTGTTAGTTTCTACAATTGCAATTTATTTGTGGATTAGAAGTCTTTCTTTTGATAGTTGGTTAGTTGTTAGTTGTTAGTTGTTAGTTGTTTGTGTCCCAGTGTCCATTAATCAATACTCATTTATTCATTGTCCTTTTTTTAATTAAAATCAATTAGAATTTTCATTTAAAATGTGTACCGGCAATATATTTTTTAATTAATCCAATAAATAAATAATAATTCAAAAATTAAAACGTTTAAATTAAAAAAACATAATTCAAATATTTAGAATACAAACTAAACTTCTAGTTTCAAATATCCAAATGAAAATAACCAAAATTCATAGCTGTTTATTTATTTATGGATAGTATTGTTATTGTTATTATTATTATTTTATTAACGTGGGTGTTCAAGCCAGGTTGTGCATACATCAACTAATCTCATAGACCTTAAAGTTAACGATCATGTAAACTTTTATTAATGACCATCATATTAGCATCTATAGGATTCGAACTTGATACCACAGGAAAAACAAACCCTTATATCCCAAGCTGTTACCAAGTTGAGTTGATTTTATCAAGTTAAAGTCTTAGTTGGTTCAACTAGTAATCTAGCTTGAGAAAGGCTCTGATTCCAAGATTTCTTGGGTCAATCTGAAAGATCAAGCCAAGTTTTATAACTATTACTGCTATCTTAAAATCAAACCCTCATCTATATTAAGATTTTACCATTTTAATTTCTTAAAAAAAACATACCATTTTAATACATATTTTTTATTTTATATATAAAAAAACTGCATATATATAGAATATATGTGTGTCTATATAAACCCATTATGAGAGTTGATAACATCATCTAATTTTCTTTTAACATAGGTAATGTTTTGATAATTTTTTTTGCAATTTGTAATGCTCATTGCCTTCGAGTAAAATCCAAAGGCAGTGGTCTTGGATTGGATCACATGTTTCTATATATCTGACTTGATTAAAAGTTGAAACATTAAGTCAAGTCTATTACATAAAAACATTTTACAAATCTCTTAATTTAGTAAAAAAAAAAAAAAAAAAACATAAGCTTAAAGAATGGAGAGACAAAAACAACCAAATTTTTGTGAATTTCTTAAACTTACAAGCCATGGAATCCTAAGCTCAAACTTAATTAAGAAGCTAAACTCCCAAAAAATTTAATGTTGAAGGATAAAATTGAAAAAAAAATCAATTAAAAAAATTTACTAAGTAAAAAATAAACAACAATAAGAAAAACGAAGATCAATTTTGATATAAGTGAAAAAAAAAATGATGGATGATTAAATCATGAAAAAAAATCCAATCATAAAAATTAATTCAAACATAATTAACAAATAATAATTAAAAGAATGAGGACTAAATTGACTTATAAAAAACTGATGGATGATGAAATTAAAAAAAAATTAATTTCATAAACTACATAAAATAAAACAAATAAAATAAAAAAAATAGAGACCAAATGAAGGAAAAACAAACTGAAGAGTTGTTTTGAGAATTTAAAGGGATAGGCATGAAAAATCAAGGAGAAGAAAGAAAAAGAAAAAAATTGTCAATGCCAAAATAAAGGTCCGTTGACCACACGCACTAACATGAATGGAGGGGATGCCGATATGATTTGAACATCACCCTTGAAGCTAGTGTTTAGCCGTTTAGCAATACCGTATATGCTGACACTTGTAACACATACGTTAACCATTCTTTTATAATATTTTTATATGTAAAATTACAATAGCACTCATCCATCAACCTGATAAAAAAAAAACACTCAAATGATAATACAAAAATATTGATGGGCTTAAGTTAAAGAAAATCCTATTTTAAGGATATTTATATCATTTTAACGTTTTGGGAAAATTAAAAATATAAAATTGCCCCTGAACATCAACTTTATAAAATGTAATTATAAGGACAATGTAATTATTATATTGTGCATCATAAATACAAAAAAATCTATTTATTCCTGATCAATATAATAATGGCTAATAGATTCCTATAAAAAAAATCATATTACCCTTGATAACTAGTTATTTATTTGTTTTGAAAAGGAAAATAAATGTTCTTGTTATCATAAATTGCTATATTAGCTTTTTCACACCTTTTTAGATATTCTTGAAATATGGGCCACATTATACCATGGGCAGGGATATTTTTTATTAAAAAAAAAATGCTCTAATAACTCAAGCGCGTTTCAAATAAGTTAAAAAAAAAAAAACACGACTTAAGGTATAGACCTTAATTTAATTAAGCAAAAAAATGGTATAATTTAATTAGATAATAAAAGATCAGATAATGACAATAAATTGACCAATTTAAACAAAAAAAAAAGAATCATGGAGAAGAAAAAAGAATAATTATTGAAATGAAAAAGGTGACGAATCTAACTTTAACTAATCAAATGCAACCAAAAAAAACTAAAAAGGCAAATAAAAAAATTAGAATTGAGCTAACCCAAGTAAGCATGTTAAATTTACAAACTAAGTAACGAGAGACTGAAATAAACCAACAAAAAGTAAAATAAAAAACAAAAGCCAACTCTAAATAAGTCCAACATAGAAGGATGTGTTTTTTTTTTTCAAAAAAACTTAAAAAAACATTAAATTCAGCAAGGCAACCAAACTTTGAAACCTGGATTATTGCTACTTAATTTTTTTATCTCATTTTTATTTGTTTTTTGAAAAAACCAATAAATAGAAAAAAAATAACAAAAAAAATTCTTGAGATATTTGCATTGCTTTTAATGTCTTTTTCAAAGAATTTAAAATGAATAGAAGTTACTTTCAACGTATTTAATTTTTAGTTCAACGTATTTAATTTTTAACGTGTCTTTTAAGTCAATATTGATGTTGAATTTGTTTTTAAAAATCAAAATTAAAAAAAAATGGAAAAGAGAACAAAAATAAAAAGGAGGAAAATGAGGTACCATTTCTGACTGCAAACTTGGCAGATACCATCACTCAACTGTTTGGAGCAGGGGAGACTGAACGTTCTGTTATCAAATTTCACTTACAAAATTTGATGGATGCCATAAATTGTTTGACGGAATGTGAAATGGAATTGTGTTCAAGAAATGAGTTTTAAGAAATTATGGATGTCATTGTTGTAATTGTGTTCAAGAGATTTCAATGCATAATTTCATTCCGAATCTTGATATTATAAAATTTAAAATAACTTAATTTTTATTTATAGAAACGTTTTTTTGTTATTTAAAAATCTAGTTTATATTAATTTTAATCAAATATATAATTTTTTAAACTTACTCAATTAAATCCACAATTAAAAATATTTTTTAAAACCTATATTTTTAAATTATAATTACAAAAACCATCTTAATATTAAATATATATTTAGATCCTGTTTAATATTATTGTCCAACTGTAATTTTATTTTTTTGAATTTATTTAACTTCATATTAATTTTAATAGGGTGTTTTTAGTTTGTTTTTATAAATTAATGTTAAAAATAAATTTTAAAAAATAAAAATATATATTATTTTAATATATTTTTAAATAAAAAAAATTAATTATGTATATACTAGCAGACCCTGGTTAGTAAAATTAAATTTTCCCGCCCAACTTTAAAAAATAAAATTAGGATATGGCAATGGGCGCACCAAAATCTCTACAAATTTTAAAACCACCTCTCCTCCTCTGCACAGGTCAGTAAAGAATGACAACAAGTCCCAGTCCCATGGACATAACGATCCAAAACCCCATTGAAACCACACCCATAAGCCATGATCTATCCGATGGTAATGGCGTGGCTTTGCCCTCCTCTTCCCCTTCCCCCATTCTTACCCATCGCAAATTCCTCGTTTCTGGTACCCCACTTCTTTTCTTCCGTTTTCGATTTTATATATGTTTTTTTTTTCTTTTGATTTTGAAGCTCTTACTTTTCTTTTTTGACACAGTTGAAGTTTGCTTAAAACCCTCAAGCACAGCTCGCGTTGAAGATGTGCGGTTAGCCGTTGAAAGGTAGGTTTGATTTCAGTTTCTTTTGTGTTTTTTCGGAGGTCATTTGTTTTGTTAATTCTTAAAAGAAAGGAGGAAAATTTTTTGGTTTTCTCTTTATTTGATAGAATGCTTGAAAAGAGGAGTTTAAGCTATGTTGATGGACCAATTCCCGTGCCAATTGATGACCAATTTCTCTTTGAAAATGTACAAAGAATCTGCGTTTGTGATACGGGTATGGGTTTTTGTTTCTTTACGTGTTCAATTTCCTGCTTCTGGTCTAGGGGAAAAGAAAATGAAAGGTTTGGGAAGTTAATGCTGTTTTGGGTTCTGAGAATACTAGAACAATCAGCAGGATAATGTTCGAAAATGGGAGAAAGTAATTTGTTTTGTCAATTAATGCTATTAATGTTTGTGTTGTAGATGAATGGGTGACCAACCATGATATTCATCTGTTCTGGCAAGTCAAACCTGTTGTACATGTCTTTCAGGTACCATGAATCACTTAGGTTTGTTGGGTTTTCCTCTTTCACTCTCTTTTTGTCCCTTTTGCTTTGCTCATTATCTCTGATTCTATCAACATATTCTAAGTATTGGAATGTTTGTTTCTTTAATGGCTTTTTGAGACACTTCAACTTTTGTTTAGGGTATAAAAATAGGTGAACATCAAACAGTAAAAGCTGTTCAAGGTCGTAAAAATGAGAACTTGATTCGATATTTACATATTTCTTTTTCCCCGTGTAATTATCCTCTTGTTTCTTTGAATTTCAAGAGATATTTTGTTGAGTTGGTGGTTTCAAAATTCAAATGACTGCTGCTTTTTCAGCTCAGTGAGGAAGGACCGTGTGAGGAGCTAGGTGGGGATGGCCAACTTTCTAGCTTTAATGATTGGATTCTTCCAGCTAAGGAATTTGATGGCATGTGGGAAAGGTTTGCTTGAAACTTCTGTTGTTTCTAGCTTTTCAAGTTAGTTGATTTTTCTTTTTTTATTAAGTCACTTATGTAGGGACTGATGGCATCGTAATTTGCTATTTGTAGCTTAATTTATGAATTTGGTCTCAAACAAAGGTTATTGCGGTATGCAGCCAGTGCATTGTTCTTTACTGAAAAGGGTGTTGATCCTTTTCTTGTTTCATGGAATCGGTAAGGAAGCTTTGTTTAAAATGATATGTATCCACAGGTCATTCAGACTAGTTTTCTTGCCAATGAAATCTCTAGTTTGAGGCTGTAGAAAGAGTCTTAACCTTTTTTCCTGTAACATTCTTCTTTCAGTGCACTGGCTTAATTGCTAATGCAAGAATCTGGGATGGGATGGAAACTCAATACATGGAAACCACAAATGCATTTACACTTATCTGAACCATATTTGGAAAACTGCTAGTGTTGAAATAAAGCTGCTGCTTCTTCTAATGTATCATGATTGAAAATGATGCTTAAATGATATATCAATTATGTTTGCAGCCTTATTCTTTTACATGGACCTCCAGGGACTGGGAAGACTTCTTTATGTAAAGCATTGGCTCAGAAGCTATCAATACGATTTAACTCCAGGTTTATACATAACCTTGTCTGATGAACAAAAATTATTACATTTCATTTCATATTAATTTCTGCTTTATGCTTCCTCTTTAATCAGATACCCCCAATGCCAATTGATTGAAGTTAATGCTCATTCTTTGTTTAGCAAATGGTTCTCTGAAAGTGGCAAGCTGGTAAGTCATCAAGCTGTATAAGCTTTGAGAAATCCCTACCTCTGGAACTAGCTTATTCTATTCATTGGAAATCTTAGTGTTATAACTCTGTTTTCAGTAAGACACAACTTGTTATGGCTGAGATTTGATCATTTGTCCATGTTGAAAGTCAAAGTAATCTATGTTTTTTGGTACATCTATGCTCCCATAAGGGTATAAAAATTGTTATCTTTATTGGATCTCCCGCCCCCTCTCCCCTACTATCACACACCAAAAAAGCTGTCAAGGAAAAATTTTGTTTGTTTTGCTGCTTTGAGAGGAAACGAAAAACAGATCATAATTATTTGTGATTATTTTGCTTTCCATTGCAATGGGAATTGCTTTTTACTGTAGTTTTACTAGGAATCACCTTGATGCATTTTTCTTGTTATCTTGTGTTAAATCAAATGGTATAGAATTTGTAGACTTCATATCATTTACCTTTCCAATGGCACCTCAGCTCGTGTCAAGTTCTCAACCCACTGATCTTAATTTATTTATCTACCTTCCTTGACTGTTGAATTTAGGAAAATCTTAAAACATCTATATTTGTTTATTGGAACAGGTTGCAAAACTTTTCCAGAAAATACAGGAAATGATAGAGGAAGAAAACAATCTGGTATTTGTTTTGATTGGTGAGATTTGTGACGACATCATGTTTTTTAATATCCAGTACTGAGCTCTCTTCATTGTAGCATGTCATATTTTAGATTTGGTTATGCTGCAGATGAAGTTGAAAGCCTCGCTGCTGCTAGAAAAGCTGCTTTATCTGGTTCTGAACCTTCAGATTCTATTCGAGTACTGTACCTGTCTGCTCCCAAATTAATGCCTGATTTCTTAAAGCAAGTCACATAATAATATATGTGAGTAGCATGTTTTTTTACGAGACATGGAAGTCCGATCTTTAATGCCTTCTGCTTGTCAAAATATGCCCTACAGGTTGTGAATGCTCTACTAACACAGATGGACAAATTGAAAACATCACCAAATGTGATCATCCTGACTACATCAAATATAACTGCTGCTATTGGTGAGCCAATGACTTACCTCAATATCAAACAGTTTTCTAAGACTTCCATGCTAGCTTGAATTCCATATTCTACCTCTTCCAGAGAGTTTGGATTCCCTCCAATATAATCGATGGAATTCAAAAAACTCATGCATCTCTTCTGATAGGTTTAGATTTTGGACCGAGCAGGAAGAACATTGCATATATTGGTAGAATGTATTGACTTGGCAGTTATTGAGTTGCAGATATTGCATTTGTTGATCGAGCTGACATCAAAGCATATGTTGGTCCCCCAACTCTTCAAGCTCGTTATGAAATTCTAAGATCCTGTTTGCAAGAACTCCTGCGAACAGGAATAATATCAAATTTCCAGGTTTCAATTCTGTTTCAGTTTTCAGCCTTTCTATTGATTCCTCAATATCTCTAACTCTAACATCGTTACATGGACATGTAATGGCACGTTAATCTCATTACTAATGAATGTTGCAATTTCTGTAGGACTCTGACTATCTCATGCTTCCAAATTATTCAACCTTGAGAGAGAAATTAAATGCACCAGATATTCAGGAAGCTCAGCCTGTGCTGCCCTTTTGGAAGCAATTGCTTGAAGCTGCGGAAGCATGTGAGGTGAGCAGTCAAATTTTTCAATCCCTGCTGAATCCTGTTAATGATCAAGCAATTAACCGTGTGGCTTCTTATTATCCTATGCAGGGAATGAGTGGAAGAACATTGAGAAAACTTCCATTTTTGGCACACGCAGCTCTTTCAAATCCAAACAGTTGTGATGCTAGTGAATTCTTGTGCGCAATGATAGATACAGCAAGAAGGGAGCATTCTGAGCTACCTGAATCCTGATTAATGATTTTTACTCCTGAAAAATGTGTCAAATGCTAAAAAAGTACACAACTACCTTGTATTTTAATGCAACTCATGTCCCAGCATCTTCAGAGTGAGATTTCTGTCCCCGTTCAGGGACAGTCATAACGTGAAATAATTAGTTATATAGAGAAGTTGAAAACTTTTTATTTTTTCATTCACAAGTATTTTATTTTTTGGGTTTTCCAACCACTTTTTCATTGTTAGTGGACATTTTCAAATACCTCTATTCTTATCATTTTTCTAATACTTACTTTTAGTGTGGGGCATTATCCTAACCAAGGTTATTTTTTAAAGAAAAAAATTCATTTTGACTCAAATTAGGACGGTAAGGGATATATTTATTTCTAGAGGGTATAAAAAATTATCTTTTCTTATTTAAAGCAAGATTAGTTAGGACTAATAAATTTTGATCTCATCACCGTAATGATTTGCACAAAATTGTTTAATGAGTTTATGATTCATGAAAACTTTATCGTCTATGTTTCATATAGCTTTTGCAAGATAAAATTTGATGGTTGGGTTATTTATTTAGGTTTTTTAATATTTAGCCATCTTGAAAGAAGTTGATTGGTGAATCATTGCTCTTGACATATCATTAATTTTTTCTTGAAATCATTAGTTAAAGTCAAATCTTGAAAACCTTTGTTTAAGAGAATGATTTTTGAAAAAAAAAAAAAAGTTTTTTTTTATTGAGCCTTTTGAGATAATTTATAATATACACAAGATGTAACAAGAATAAATAACCAAACTTTATTTATTTTAAAAAGATGAGTAAACTATGTATAATTGTAAAGACTCAGCTTTTTCAATACCAAAATCGGTGAAATTTTTTTTATTTTTTATTTAGGTTTTCAATACTTCTCACAATGACATTTTGTGAATTAGTAATTAGGTTCCTTTCCTTATCATGGCATCATATAGATATAGTCTTCGTAATCAACATTTTCATAAGACGAATACTCAATACACATGCCTATAATATTAATTTTTAATATTCGTACATTTACATTTCATCATATTGACATAATCATAAGTTTGCATTTTTATTCTAGTCTCGTTATAAACACGAGTTTATGCATAAGTATCGAATAGTAATTTTATACAACTAGTACTTTCTTTCATACGATCCTCATGTGATTTCACAATACAACACAACAACCTCATAAAAGAGAATACCACATAAATATATTCAAAATATCATATCTATATGTTCGCACATCCACATCCATGCTCCATTATAGTTTTCATTATAAGTCCTTATAAAAGTGACAAATGATAAATATTCAACAGAGCACCTAAGACATACTATTACATAGCACCTTTTAATATATGTGAACCCGTGGAACGGGCTTTTCTACACACCTTGATTATGTGATGTCCTTGTTACAAAAACAACATGGATACAAGAATTGTAAATAATCTAACATAATAATAAACAACTAGAAGTACGTTATCGTTACTTTTTATTATTAACTTAAAATGGGTAGATTCTTTCTTTTACTTCTTATATGCATTGTACATCTCTTATTATTTTTTTAAGTGTATTTTTCTCATCCACACACCCCAACATCTCTATAAGAGTTGTGAGGCCGAAGTTTAACATTGGTCGGGGTTAATTACTTCACCTTAACTCAGTCATTCACCTTGGAAACTTTAGTCGTAGCTAATTGCAACATTTAAACTCAGTCATTCATCTCGGATGCCATTAGTCGAAGCTAATCATCAAACATGGCCCGGTCATCTATCTCGGATGCCATTAGCCAAAACTAATCATTAAATACAGCCCGATCATCCATCTCGGATGCCATTAACCGAAGCTAATTATCAATCACAGCTCGGTCACTGAAGTTAATCATCCAACACAACTCGGTCATCTATCTTGGATGTCATTAGCCGAAGCTAATTAAATATCACAACCCCATCATCCATCTCAGAGCAATTAGCTGAAGTTAATCATCCAACAAAACTCGATCATCCATCTTGGATGTCATTAGCCGAAGCTAATTAAAGATCACAACCCCGTCATCCATCTCGGATGTCATTAGCTGAAGCTAATCAACAACTCAATCAACATTCTATAATTGGTTTAACATTTATGGCAACCCTATTTCATCAACAACTCAATCAATATCTCATAGTCGATTTAACATTCATCATAACAAAATAATATATCATCCTCAAACAAGTCATTTCATAACATTAACATTTTCATCAACAACTCAACTCACATTTCATAATCGATTTAACATTCATCAACAACTCAATCAACATTTTATAGTCGGTTTAACATTCGTCAACAACCCAATGTCATCAATAATTCAGTCACATTTCATTATCGGTTTAACATTCATCATAACACAATGATATATCATCCGCAAATAACTCATTTCAGAACATTAACATTATACAAGAAAAAGGTGAAAACCACCTACCTGTTTCTCATGTGGGATGTCTTTTTTTAATAATTTTTTCACACTTGATCATTTATGATTATTCTTTCTACATTTTTCATCTTCATGTTGCTTAGTTTTTTGCTAGGCCATAAAAGGATTTACATTGTATGTACTTATTAGTATTAACTAGTTTGATCAAAGCATCTGCTAGGTTTTTCTTAGTGTGAGTCTTTGCTAAATCAACATTTTCATTTTCCACCACTTCTCGAACAAAATGATATTGATCATCTATGTATTTTGTTATTGAATAAAACACATGATTCCTTGTAATATATAGGAACTTTGACTATCACAATACAAGGGAATCTTTTATTATTTGTGTATAAGCTCCTTTATGATTCTTTTTACCTGCATTGCTTTTTTACAAGTTTGTGTAGTCATCAAGTACTCAACTTCTATTATGGAGAAAGCTATAATAATATGAAGTTTAGAGACCTAGCTCACAACTCCTCCTATAATTATAAATACATAGCCTATAGTTGATTTTCTTTTTGCAAGGTCACCTATAAAATATGAATCAGCATAACCTCTAACAATAAATTCTAATCCTTTATACATAACATAGCATTTGAGGTACTCATTAATATATATCAAGGTCTTCTTAATAGTATTCCAATACTCTTAACTAGGATTCTTCATGTATCGACTTATTGCTCTCACTACTTGTATAATATCCAGTCTTGTACATATCATGAAGAACATTAAACTTTCTATTGTTAATGCATGTGGTACTCAAGATATTTCCAACAAAGTGATATCTACACCTTATTCATACCAGCAATCCCTTTTAAAGTGTCATTTTATGTCACCATTGTAACACTTCATAGTCTTTTTACCTCTTGATTTAAATCATCCTTATCCTTGACTCCTACTAAAGCTACTCTCTATTGATCTTCTTTTATGACACCAATAACACCTCTACTTAGTGTGAACTATTAACTTTATCTTCCTTATCCTTACACCTATTTTCTTTTCCAGGATAATGGTTTCAACATCATCAAATACTAGATATTATATAAGGATGTTATTTGTCAAGCTGATAATAAGTTGGTCATATTAATCAGGTCAAATTTGAAGTACAAGCTCTACACATTTATTTTCCTTTATTTTCTGACCCAACATAGTGATTTATATAAATAGAGTTCTTATTATATTGTTGTGGTCAAATACTAACTCGGTTTCTGCCTTTCGAAGGTATAGTCTCTTTTTTAAGAAGACGTTATTGTGTAAAGACTTTGACTCATATAGTTTTGTTAAAGTATCTCATATCTCTTTTGCAGTTTTTTTTTTCTACAACACTTGATAATACTTTATCAACTAATGCTAAATGTATATTAGCAATATAATTGGCATCCATCTCATTTCATTTGGCATTATCAGTGATCTTTGTAGGCCTATCTTCACTTGCTACCATACAAATTTGTTTCCTTAAAACTACCTCCACTCTTATCTACCATATTAAGAAATTGCTTCCATTGAACCTCTCAATCTCATATTTTGTTGTCATTTTATTCACCATAATTTGTTCAACTATCATTGTTTCACTTACAAATTATAGTGTATATGAAAAATATATTGAGTGAATAATATTTTCACAAAGTAAGTTTCTATGAAAGATTACAGGGGTCACAAACCTTCTCATTTAAAACTCAATTTTCTTAAACAAAACTTCACATATTGTAACCCTCTCTATTTTAACCCACTCTCTCATGGGATTAGTGTTTGTTCTTGACTTGGTGGTGCATAAAAGACTTTGGGATATGACCTTTTTATATGGTAAGCATACCTTCCTTTCATCCTTCATTTTCAAAGTTAGGCATTGAAATGATGCATTTCTTCAAGTCAAAATATGCAGCTGCTCCACATTGTCGCTGTACTATGGCCTCTTAATTGTAATTTTCTACTGATCCTACAAACCAAGATCTGGGGAAAGATAGTTTTATTATAGAAAAATTGATGTATCGTTGAAGAGATCCTTATAATGAAGCATGAACAAGCCGAAAAGAAAGAAGATTGGCATTGAATGAATTATACCATGTAGAAAAGATATTCGCCAGACAGCTCGAGTGATAGAAAAAGAGAGTCTAGTTTGAGAAAGGTGGCATTCGCCAAAGCCATCAAAAAAGATTTGCACACATCTTTTCCCTTTTTATATAAAACAATAAACATGTTTCCTCATTTTTCAGAGTAGTTTATTGCAAATAGTTTAATCCACTTTAGTTACATATTTTCTTAGTTAATTTTGTGAATTCTTATCTAATATGTGATTAGAATGAATAAACCACAATAATTAGAACTAATTAATTAAGTAATTGTTTCATATATACTAAACAAATGTACCCAAGCATGTATTGCCGTACCTATCAAAATCTTGCTTCATGATCTGATCAGAAAATTAGTAAATTAGAATTTGCGATGATTAATATTCAAAGTCTTAAAAGAAGCCCTACTTGCCAGAACTGACAGTCCCTTTTGACACAATAGACCAGAGCAAAAACGGGAGGGTGGAGAACCAAAATTTTCAAACCCCTAGCCTTGTAAAGATCTAAAAACCTTTATATAAAGAACTTAACACCTAAAAAAAGGCCCACAGCTTTAGGGCAACATGCTTTGCCTTCAAAAAAAATCCTTCACTGTCCATCTCTTTCTTCTGTTTGCCTTTTTCCCGTGGAAACGTGCCGTGGCACTCCTGTACAAAAGAGAGAAACGTGCATGCGGGAATATAAGATTAGCTAGGGTCTCCATAGCATGCGTACACCACAATATTACACACAGCTGCCTCAACATAAAGCTCCCCCCTCTTCCATTTTAATATAAATGGCCACGCTTATATAGAAATCTTCATGTTTTTTCAGTCCCTTCTCTTCTTCTTCTTCTCTCTCAAGTCTCCACCAAACTAGTAATTGCATTGTTCTTTCTTTTCCATTACCATGGTGGTAGCATCCAACTTTGTGGTGATCAAACCCTTCTTTATTTCATTCCTTCAACAAAGCCCATTTAGGCGTCCTACTCCTAACTTCAATGAGATGATGCGTAACATTACATGGCAAGCTAGAGGTCCTTCCATGCCATGAATGATTACATGCGTGGGTGCATGCATCCATGCGAGGGGAATCGAGCATTCCTGGTCCGATTGATTACTACATTTATATGAATTCTGTTCTGTAGCTGTACAATTATCAGTCCTTGTTCTCTCTTCTTCTTCTTCGGTTTTTTCCCTGATTAAGCATTATTGATTTTCTTTTGAGAGTTAGGATTGTATCTGTAGTTGATTATATATCATCATTAAGTGCTCTTGCGAAATTGAAAGAAAGAAAAAGCTGTTATATTAGCTTGATGATTAGTCCATGTCGATGCCAACAGTTATTATTAGGCTGTAAGTGTTGTGTGCAAGCGCTTAATATTGAATAAATAAATTTCATGTTCGACTCTCATCAATATACTCTTCTGTATTGCTTCTTCTATCTCTTTTCTTTTGCTCATACACACACAGACTTGTGTACTTGTTCACTTCTCAATTCAGTTTATCTTTTGTGATCATCAACGAGAACATATATATATAGAATAGTATAGCTGTGTGACGCAAAGAAAGCTATAAACTTGAGTTCAAAGTTGTAATTAACACGTCAAAACTTTAATAATAGATGCAACACAATTAAAGATATAGCATGTTTATAGCGTATTTGTTTTTGTATTTTAAAAATATATTTTAAAAATTTAAAAATATATATTTTTTAAATTAATATTTTTTGTATTTTCAAATTATTTTGATATGGTGGTGTTAAAAATAACTTTTTAAAAAATAAAAATATATATATTATATTAATATATTTCTAAATAAAAAATATTTTAAAAAACAATTATTTTCACACTTTAAAATTGCATGTCTTGTCCTATCCTATGAACTCTAAGATAAGATGCAACACAATTGTTTCAAAGGTCTATAGTTTTATTAAGCAAAAAGTCTAATAAAATCTGAAAAGAAAAGCTTAAATATCTTAAATATCCATTAATAATTAGAAAACAATCTATTTAAAAAAATAAAAGCAATTTTAAGTGCCTAAAATATGGTCTGAAACTTCAAATGCAATTTTGAGAGTGAGAGTTTTCAGAGTGAAATTTAGTAAATCTAAGCAACGAATTATAAACTTAGACAAGAATAGATGCTTGATCCAAATTTAATTTTTTATGAGGAATTCACCTGAAAATTTAAACTATAATTATTTCAAGTTACTCTAATTGGACAGCATTTTGAACGGTTTGTGTTTACTAATATGATCCATAAAATCCTAAGTTAATTATTACAAATCCTTTTTCATGTGACCTAAATATACATAACGTAGAAAACATGACAGAAAGGAAGGCTTCCCGATTCCGGAAGTTAATGAGCTAATTTGGAATCGACAATAAATACCATCAACTTTTTCTTCGTTATAGTTTATTATATAATCAAATCATCATCACACCTTTTCGTTTCTCTCGTATATATTCTAAGAACTTTAAGCTAACTTTCGTCTTTGCATATGCAAACCAGCTGGCCAGTGAAGGGAAAGGGAGGTGGGATTTGATGTCTGTCATTCGAGGATTGCTGCTCTACTTTTTTTTACAAGGGGTGGGGATGAGGAGTACTTATTTCACTTTCACTTTAAGGTAGCAAAAGGAAACAGCGAGACCCTTATTTGGGTGTTTTATTCCCTTAAAAAAATTTGTTTTCCGGCCCTAGGGCTGCCCCATACATGTAGCTTTAGGGCTATTTGCTTGCTAGTTGACGATGTATACCATGATAGCTAGGGCTGACTCTCTCTAGCTTTCTTTGATCTCCACGCCTCAAGCTCAAGAATTAGCCATCACTAGCTGACATTTAAACATGATGACAAGCTGTAGCAAACATTCCCTTTTCACTTTGCTTTCTTTCTTTAATCATGGAAAGATCATCTAGCTTGACCAAGGGTTGGTATTGTGCCTCCTGACCCTTTAGCAGTAAGCCATCTGTATATAAGATCTTCTATGTTAAAAGCTTAAAATTTGTTGACTGTTATCGTTTCTCTCGTTATTCCTTTTTGATAACCTAATGATAGCTGTTAACTAAAGCTGAAGTCTTAGCACATGTTTCGAAGAAATATGTAGGGCTCGTCTGTCTGTGGGGAGGGAGCCCCATGGTCTGGAGCCCTACCGCCCTAATGAATATTGACTGTGAAATTGAATTCTCTAGTACAAATAACAAATTATTGTCTTGATTTACAGGGGATTCATGATTTTTGTCTGAATTGTATTTGTGTGTGATGTGTCCTTTATCGTCCAACTGCTGGGTGCATTGATAATACATACATACATACAATGGTGCTCTGCTGCTATACCAAAAAGATAAACCACAGAACAAGGAATGAATAAGAAGCCGAGAAATTAACCAGCTCTGCTGCTCTGCCAAACCCTATTTAGCTAGAGAGTCCTCTCTATAAGTTTGAGTAACAGAAACCTTCCATATGTACAATGAACACCATGAATTCGTGCTGGTGATGAATATTATGATCTGTTCATATTTCAAATGCATTGCACCGAGCTGTTAGGGAACCCGGATGCCTCTGAAAAGAACAGTCAATGCGTGCAGAGTCATGTCATGTCGGATATAAACAACAAAAAACGCACCCAAAGTGAAGAATCGTCAAAGATTTATAGCATATATTAAAAATTGGTAAATCCCATTGTACAAATGACAAGGAACACAACAATCTCTCAAGACTCGAAGAACTGAAGTGTGGCACGCGGCCCCTAGAACAACAAAATTCACATCCATTTTTCCTTCTCCTCTTCAAATATTTGATTACACATTTTTTTAAAAAAATGCGTGCTACTCCTTGCTTTGGTTTTTGTTTGTGGGGTAATGGTTTTCCAGGTGTAATTCTTTGTAGAATTCTCTTGCCTGTATGGAAAGGTGGAAAGAGAGAGATTGTAGAGCTTTGATTATTAGATTGCTAAACGTCGAATCCAGCCAACCATGTGAGCTTCCAGCTATCATTGTCGTGAATTGTTTTCCCTTGCCTGCAATTTGCCATTTTTTCTTTGTTTTATCCTTAGTTTTTATTCCTTGTAAGTTCTAATTTATATTTCTTTAATGCCATTAATTATGTTTTGTTTTATTTTATGGATGGTGGATGTGCCATCTGTTAAAAAATAGTATAAATTATATCATAGAATCTCACCTAATAGTTTAAATTATTAGATTGAAATTATTCTTTAACATGGTATCAAAGTCTTGATAACCAAGCGATCACGAGTTTAAATCTCTCACAATTTCTATTTATTTGATAAAAATTAAGCACAAGATAATGTGAATTTATGCAAGTTTCAAGCCCAAAAAGCTTTTACTTAAACGAGTATATTAGAGAATAATATAAATCATATCTTGCGATCTCACCAAATAATTTAAGTAGTTTAAGTTATTGGGTTGAGATAATTTAATAAACGTAATATCTTTGTTGTTTTTTTAATTGATAATATAATCTCCTTTTACCAAAAAAGAAAAAGAAAAATACAGAAGTATTTACTTATTTGAGGTGAAGGTTATATTCTATCAGGGAAAAAAAAACAGAAGCTTGAGATAGCAAGATGTTACTTCTAAGCAAAAGCACAAGTCCTTTGTCCTGAGGCAAATACTATATGTATTGCACCTTTAGGCAATTAGTCAAGAGGACCCATTTCCTACCGTCTTCTGGGCAGAGTTTTTACAATCGTCATGTGTTCAATCCGATCCAAGGTTGAATATCTACTTGATTCAAGATTTGAATTATGAGTTTTTTTTGAATTATTAAATTAATTTTATTTTTTTATATAAATCAAAACCACATAATTTTAATTAAAAAAATTAACAATTTACAATCAAGTTTTTAACTTGATCAACCTATTAAGTCACCCGGGTTTTTTTATTTTTTTTAAACTTGACTTTGTTTTAATTTTAAATTAATCAAATCTTAAATTAATTCATCAGATCAAACCGAGTTTTTTAAAACTATACACCTCATTATTTTTCTTGAGGGAGTTGGTTCACGCAGGCCTAAGGCGGAAAAAAGAGCATGTCTTATTTTAGTTGTATTTATAACAATCAAAATTTTATTTTCGCTTTTTTGAATTTCTTTATATGTTTTCCGACGAAAGAGTAGCTATATTTAAGCACATGATAATTAGCTGCTAAATAGAAAATAAGCTTTCCAGGAAACTATAAATACTAGCTTGATATGTTCATCGATGTTTTAATTTCAGAGACTAATAAAGATTTGGGTGGTTCCAATTTTCTTAGAAATATCTTGGATTACAAAAATCAAGACTTCAGTGGGTTTTCTGTGTTCAAATCTTGAAATTGTTATTTAATAAAATTTATTAATTTTTTTAATATTGGGATATGTTTTTAAAATTATTTAAAAAAATTAATAATGATTGAATAATATTTTTTAATTGTTAAATAAAAAAAATATTGTATACTAAGGATGTATCTCCTCTATTAATAATATATCTCAATTAATATAGTTTACAATTGATGATAAGAAATGATCGGTTTTGCAGTGTGTGTGTGTGTGTGTGTATAAAACTATAAATATATTTTAATTTTTTTCTTAACAGTTTCTACTCTATATCTATGCTTATATGCATTTAGCCTATGCAATTGTAGAAGAAAAATTGGAGGCCCAGAGCGCCGCCAGGACTTGCAGGTAGGCGCTAATGTATCTGGGCCACATCAGGGCCGTTAAGGCTCAATTTTTATGTCTCCCTCTGTTAGGTCTACGGGAGAATTTAACACAAGTTGGGCTCGAGTCCATCTCCACTGATTTCTTTTTCAGCTGTTGTTGATATAGAATATTTTTAGTAGTGCGATAGTATTTGTTTTTTAAAATATTTTTTATTTAAAAATAAATTAAAATTATTTTTTATTTTTTAAATTTATTTATGATATTAAAAAATAAAAATAAAATATTAATTTGAAGTAAATTAAAAAAATTTAATTTTTTTAAAATACAAAATATTAATTTGAAGTTTACATCACTTGAGAAAAAAATAAAAGAATATAAAAGGAAAGGAAAATGAGAAAGGGAGAGAGAGAGAGGACTATCCTTATATACTGTAATAGCTAGTTGTTGTTTTTTTAAGTTAAAAAAAAATCAACCTAATTTATTTAAAAGTGCGGATCACCTGTATAGTCAATAGCTAGTCCACAACCCGCGTAACATTAGATATTCAAAACTATAAATAGTGAAAGAGCTATATTGTTTTATTTCACCTATCCATGAACATTTCTTTCAATTTTAAATATTGATCTTAAAGACTAAATTATTTTCAATCAATAAATTTGCATTCTATGTTTTTCTAAGCCAATTCTATTTTTTTGTAAACCAATCACTAACCAAGTTCTAAATTTTTTCTCGACATGGTGAGAACCCAATACCAAACCAAGCAAAATAAACTATCAAACCTAATCTCACATCAATTTAATATGAAAAAGACCAATCAAGAAAAAAGTCAAGTAACTAGAAAAACATAGGTTACTA
Source organism: Populus tomentosa (assembly GCA_018804465.1). Lineage (NCBI taxonomy): Eukaryota > Viridiplantae > Streptophyta > Magnoliopsida > Malpighiales > Salicaceae > Populus > Populus tomentosa. The sequence continues at coordinate 8,485,432 of CM031991.1, forward strand.
TTACAATTAATAGTGTTTTGAATATGGTGGTGTTATAAAAATACCAGTTCTTTTATTTTTTTAATGATTATAAATATATTTTAATTATTTATATATTATAAAAGATAAAAAAATATATAATTAGTCTTGAAAAAACATTATGGATATAGACTCATTTGCATCGTCCATTAGAATAATATAATGACACATTTGCTATTCACACCTAAAAATATTAAATTTATCAGGGACAACTAATTCTTTTCCCATTTAAAAAGCACATTACAACCAAAATACATTTGAAAGAAAGAAAATTTAAAATTAGCATTCTAGAGTTCTTTTATATTTTCACAATGGTTTTTTCATTATTATCAAGTTAATTGAGACATAATTTGGTATTTGAATAAATATAAAAAATAAAAAAGTGGCTAGCATGTGGTGTCTTTTGACAACAAAAAATTCTTTTTTGTTGTATTGTTGGAAACATCATAACATCCTCTTTTTTTTGGGGCAATTATGCATATATTCGGTGGTGACATGGTTTGTCGCTAATGACACTTTATTTCCTCCTCTTCTTTCTCTCCTCCTCTTGATTTTCACGCTAGGCTTGAAAAATCTTAGTGTTGTCCTTAGCTAGAGGGGTATTCTCACTTTGATTCTTCTTTTTCTTATTTTTAATTTTTATTCTGAGATTTTTTTGTAAAATTTTGATTTATTTTCAATGTCATCCTTCAATCTCAATTTGTAATATGTCATTTTTTATAATTTGGTACTCACTCTTTTATTGTTATTTCTTTAGTCCTTTTGTTAAATTGATTTTTTTTTAATTTTATTGTTCAATCAAAAATGAAATTTATCTTGTATTTCAATTTCAATTTTGATTCTTATTTCTTTTACTTTTTATTTTGAGTCCTTTTGTATGATTGGATTATTTTTTCTATTTTATCTTTTAATATTTAATTGATTGTGAATTGTACTTCATGGATTTTTCATATAGAGTGTTTTGGGTCTAATTACTCAGGTCATAAGTTTAAAAAGTTAGCGCAGGTTGATATTGTTTTTTTATATAAAAAAATAAGCTTTATAATTTTCTTTATTTTTTTCTATCGGGCTATCCTGATCTTATGACCTGGACCGCAAGTTTAGCAAAATAAATTAGGTTGGCTTGGCCCTAATTAGTAGGGTTATCGGTTTTCATGCTAACTATGACCGATTTTTTAGGTCTATTTTACCCTTTTTTATTTTTCCATATTTATTGAGTTGGGAATTGAGGTATAATGTTTGTTTTATTAAAAACAAATTCTCACGTTATTGTGATCTTTTAAAAAAATAAAATTTGATCCATATGCTATTGTTTCAATTAAAACAAAATTAGTTGATTCTATGATTTAAATTATATATTGTTTTTAAAATATATTTGCATATCTAAATATTAATTTTTTATAAAAAAAATAATTTGATCCAATAATATATCACGAGTCACACCTATTTGATACATAATGGATGATAGGTGATAATAGTACAACAAATAAATTATGTCAATCACAAAATAAATAATTGAAATCTTAATTGCTCTAGGAAAACTCAAGACTTATTTCCGTGCAAGATTTTTTGGTTGATTCTTGTAGCATGAAACTCAAGAAACTTTCTGATATGAAAAAAATAAAATGTCCCGTTGAAAGCAAGTCATTCTAGCTATGTTGCTGGTTTCAATTTAATTTGAATCATTAATATAATTTAAATTGTTTTGAAGAGTCTAAAAAAGATTAAATAGCTTAAATTGTAACTCTTCATAAAGTTCCATAGGTCACCAACAAACGGAGACAAATAATCTCAAGCTAGGATTTAGTTTTAATTTAAGTGGATATTTGAGAATATAGTAATGATTATTTTTAAAAATATATTTTTAGAAATATATTAAAATAATATATTGTATTTTATTTTTTAAAAATTATTTTTAATACCAGCATATCAAAACAATCTGAATTGTTTTAAAAAAATTAAATAAAAATAATAAATTTTTATAAAACATAATTTCACCCCGTTACACAACAGTGTCTAGAATTAATGGGAAGATCTCAAATCCAAAATAAAATATTCATATGGATAGGAAGATGCTACCTTATTAAGATTTAGCTCACACGAGCACAAGCTTTTTCTTTTCTTTTTCTTAACGTTAATGGCTAGCTCAAGTTCGGGGCTAGTCGGCGATCAACTCACGTGCTAAAAGAAACCCTTCATGTGCTTCAGCCTGCTTGATATTATTATAATAGTTATTTTTTAAAATATATTTTATATTAAAATAATATATTTTATATTTTTTAACTATATAAAAATAAAAAAAATTAATTTAAAATAAAAAAATAATATACAATGTCCCATTACCACCATAAGCTTTTTGATAATTTGTAGTGTAGCCTCTTTTTTCTCTGGCCATAATGCACCGTCTCCTGGTCATATTCCATGCACTAGTCGCTTTGCTTTGTCACACAAGCATCCTTGAAATTAAAGCAACGTTTTGTCCGACGTGTAGGGCTCATGCCTATGTCTTTGTTAGGTTGTCTTCTTCACTGACTTTTTTTTTTATATATATAATTTCTTGTTTAATATTTCAGATTCAATTACCTAGGCAGTACTAGCCTTTCTCGCTTGCCCGTTTTGAAAAAAATATTAGAATTAATATGCCATAATAATAATTATTAAGAAGATCACTGGAGGCGGCCGGTGATTTAATTGTTAATTGTCAAGCAACCAATACTATGATGACTCGTGGGCTTGAAAATGAATGCCTTTTATTTGATGGATGACGATGGGGAGTTGAAAAGGGAGGTCGTGATATTATTCCCATTGTTCTTTTAGGGTTTTTTTTTTTTTTTTTCCTAGTGGAAATCCGACGAGGCAACTGGCAGAAACAATTCTAAAGTTGCTGGCTTGTACGTGTTTTCAACGTTGGAAATTGATTGAGGTTGAAAACTTGGAATATTTATTTTTTTGATAATATGTGTTTTTTAATCAGTTTATATAATTTATATCAAAGAAGATTAATAAATAACCCTAAATATTGATTTCAAAATTAAAATCTAAGAAATTAAAACCCAAAATTTCTATTTAAACTAATGAATGTAGTTCCATTAGCGATAAGTGATAATTTGATTCTTCATCAACATAACAAATATGAAAGAAAATAGAATTTGTTTCTTTATTTTAAAAAAAAATTGAAAAAATTAATCATGACATGTTTACTAAAAATTTCTTTTATAGAAAATAAATAAAAATTTAATGGTAATGTGATCTCAAGCATCTATCATCATACCCATAATAATTCATCATATTATTATTATTCATAGTGGAAAGAATCATTTATCTATTTATATAACACATTGTATGATGAATCATAAATTAGAAGAATTCACATATATTTTTAATTTTTAAGGACATGTAAAAAAATAATAATAAATCTCGTTGTTAATTTCTTAATAATTAATAAATATTAGAATTTGACAAAGAAAGTATAAATGCTTATTGTTTATTATTAGTTTATTATTTATATATATTTTTATATTTTATATAATTTTAAAAGTAAGAATTAAGATTTAAAGTAAGAGGAAGAGGTAAAGTAAATTCCATTTACTTTATTTATGAATTGTAGGATTTATCTCTCCATACATGCTTTAATAGATATGCTTTTCTTGGTCCAACGAAGACAGCAAATAGATGGTCTCAGCTGGATTCTTGAAAATCTTGTGTCTTTTGCCATCATAAAAAAATCAAATATACATTCCCCACCTCCATCCTCCCATCAAGAAATTGCTTCTATCTTAAGCAAACAAATTTATTTATTTTATTATGATTAATTTTTCTCTTTATAATACTACAACTTCATAAAAGTACTTTTTAAATATAATATAGGACATCTGATCAGATAGTAAATATATTCTCATAGGAAACATAACATTTTAAAACTTATTTGAAAGTGTGATTATGCTTGCTTTTTAAAATATTTTTCATGTTAAAATATATTAAAATAATTTTTTTATATTTTTAAAAATTTATTTTTAAGATCAGCGAATCAAAATGATTTAAAAATTATAATTTTTTTTAATTTTTTTAAAAATATGAATATAACTATATTTCCAAACAAAGGCATATGCTTATGCGCTAGGAGTTGTAATAATTTTTGTTTTTATATATTATATTAAAAAAGATATTAAATTAATATTTTTTAAGTTAAATATATTTTTGAAATATATCCAAATACAATTTGAATTAAAATGTAAATCTTCAAATTATTGAATTTGATTTTCATGTCGGTGAGTTTGAGATTGTCAAATATACCATATTGTCCTATATTGAATATGGGTTTCAAAAGTAGCATTTTAAGGGAAAAAATAACTAGTGCTCTTGTGATATTTAAGAGTGATTATTTTTTGTTTGGTTTGATTGTTATAAAAAAATAATTAAATTAATTTTTTTTAAAAAACTGAAATTGGTTCAAATTGACTGGTTTTGGTTCTCTTTTTTAGGACAAAAACCAGTTCAAACTGGTTTGACACAGTTTTTTCGGTTTGACTTGGATATTTTTTGTTTTTTTCAGTTTTGGTTTAGTTCGGTTTAGTTTTTTCAGTTCAAGTTTATAAAACTAAAACTGAACCAGTTGGTTTTTTTAAAATTTTAATCAGTTTTTTTGATAGTTCAGTTTTTTTTTTATTATTATTTTTTCTTGATTTAATTAATTTTTTGGTTTTTTTCTCACTCTTAGTGATATCCATTAAGTATTATTTAAGTGTATTTATTAAACTTTATTCGTTATGAAATTGTGTTAAAAATAAAAATCAATAATATTAATTAAATACATTGAATAAGTGTTATTTTATATGACAATATAAATTAAATTAAAAAAAATAATAATTAAGTAGAAGTATTAAATCACTACGAACAACTGCAATAAAAGCATTCAGACCCTATAAAGCTACATCTGAAAAAAGAAAAAAAAAAGTAAGTCGTGAAAAAAATAACTATTTAATTATTTTTAATACTATAACAATTAATTAATTAGTCTTGCTAAACTAGACTAAATTTTAATTAACTCTGGATAGTGGACATGATGTGAACCCACCAATCAGGGAAAAAAAACCGAAAGAAAGACAAGCCATCCAAGTTGGCAAAATTATTAGCTCCATTTTTATATATCAAAAGAAAAAAAATAAATTAGAATTTAATCAACTCCCACGTGTCAACCATCCATGAAGTTAGCTTTCGGTGTGCCAACAGGAGCTTTTCACAATGTCAGAAGGTAATATATCAAGTGACAGTGAGTCAAGCAAAGGAAGACCACACCCCTCCTACTCCAAGACCACAACGTTGCTACACTCATAAACACTGAGTACTCACCGGAATCTGACGTGTCTCGCCTGGAAAAGCTTGCGCCATCATGGATGTTGACTTCTGGACCTCTAGAGTTCTCTCTTCCAAGAACTTATCTGCTGTCCAAGCTGCTAGTCGCAATTCTGGTACTTGATTAACTAGCTTCTTCTACTATTACTTTAGTTACACACTTGTATTGTTAGAACAAATGCTTTCCACTCTTTGTTGTTTTTTTTTAATCTTTGAAGTAAGCTGCTTTTTCGAGAGATTTATAATCTGGGTTGAGTTAATTTCTGTCTAGTTGGTGCTGTGTCTGAGTGGTTGTTCTTCTTGAACATTTACTTCTAAATTGAGCGCGTGCTTTTTTCTTTCCTGATGAGTGTTCTCTGTTTTGATTATCTTTTCATTTCAGGAGAAGGGTTTAGAAAATTAGAGGTTTATTTATTTTTATTTTTTTTGGAGGACATATATTACTTGAATTATACTAATTGCTAAGAAGTGTTAAGCAAGAAGTCTCTCTCTAAATATATGACACAGACTAATTGGTGTGTAATTGGTGAAGAACTAGATGTTTTTTGGTCATAGCCTAGCTATTTTAGATAGAGATTTTTAATGAGATATTATTGGATGCTCCATGTTTGTGATAAGTACCGAGGAAATTTAGTAAAAGGATGTAACTTGGGAAAGTAGACAAAAGGAGCTCACATAAGATTTTAATGGGCATCTTTGAATATCAAGGGAGAAGATGAAAATTACATTGAAGGGAATCAGTAATCAAAGTGGCCAACCAAATATGACAAACTACACTGAGGATAGAGAAGATCCTGTAAAGAGCGGAATCCAGGTGATGAAGTGCTAAATGCAATTGATTTGGATGTGTCAAAGCTTCAAAAGGCTTACGATGAACTTATGGCAATGAGAATGCAGTTATCAAAGAGAAAAAGTTTGAAACTTTCAAAGGAAAGGTGGGATCTTTCAAGAACAAAATCGAACCTTTTGCCAAGTCATTTGGCTTTTCAGCATTAAAAGATGAGGAAAGTAAGAAGAAACCTGTGGCAAATACCCCGCATTTTCACAGTGAGTGTGGATACGGGGATGAATGTGTTGGTGAGGAATTAAATGGTTTTGATAATTGCAAGAGACTGGATTTTGTAATTGATGGAGCTCTTAGTTAGTTCTGAAAAGCATTGGTTTTGGAGTAGGTGTGGCAGATGCTGGTAGAAGTACTGATAGTTCAATGAATTGGTTGATAAGTTGTTTCTTTTAAGGAAGATATGAATTTTCTTCGGGCATTCAATGCCTTGAAAAGCTTCTTCTCAAACACGAGTTGGATATTGCTTAAGTAGCTGGTTGTTTGATATCGGAAGATTAGAGAAAAGAGTTCTAATTGTAGTTTAAAGTATAGTAGTTAAATTGTTAAATGATGTCTGGACTCTTAGAAATTGGCTTGGATAGAATGAATCATTATTTATGCACAGACAAACATGCATATTTGAGGTTACGCTGCTATTATACATATGATGATCTGTGTTTGATGGTCTGATGGTTTGTATTAAGCCATTATTCTTTTTCATTTCCTCTGTTTTTCTTCATCCCTGTTCTATTGTTTTTAATCGCTGAATCAGTAGTTTGTGTTTCTGACTCTCGGCTATTTCAATTGCTTTTATAAGATGGCACGCTTTTTTGTGTCTGCACTGGTCTGTGATTTTCCAAGTTTGTTGACCATGTCATTCGTATAACAGTACCCTCACTAACTTCGCGCTTTGTTATGCATCAACAGACAATCATTTGGCAATGGATGATTCAGATGGAGATGACAATTCGAGAGCTTACTTTCCATGCCCCTTCTGCTATGTGGAGGTTGAAGTTCATCTGTTCTGTAGCCATCTGCTGGACGAACACTGCTTTGATTTAAAAAATGCAGTATGTGATTGTCTTTGATTGATACTAATATATATTATGTGTATGTTTGACCTGCGTCCATCTACCTCCCTCATGTGGTTCATCTTGATTTGCTAATGAAGATAAATTAGAACCATCATTATAATTGGACATCTGGAAGTGCTGCATGTGATATTTATTATTATTCAGTTGGAATTTTGAATTCGATGGCGTCCTCTGTTTCAGGTCTGTCCCCTTTGCGCAGCAAATCTAGGGAAAGATGCGATTGGACATTTCATAGTGCAGCATGCAAGTTCGTTGAAGGTATTGTTCACCTGTTTTGGACCTTCACGTGAAAAAGCACAGGTCAACTAAGCTTTAGTCAGTTGGGTTTGGCTACATAACTCCTGGCCAAACTAATGTATCTTCATAGCATAAATCAAATAATATATTAAGCACTTTTTTATGCTTTGAATTCACCTGAAAACATATATCTTTGTCCTTCGCAGCACAGAAGAAAACATAAAAAATCTGGCCTTTGGACTGGTAGTTCAGCGATGCTTGGCAAGGATCTGAGCTCATTTCTTGGATCTTCAACCAATAGTAGGGCTAACACACATGAATCTGCTCCCGATCCACTCCTTTCACCATTTTTGGGCAATCTATCTCTTTCAGACCCTAGACAAAGCCAGCATGATGAACCTTCCAACATAAGTGCCTCTCATTCAAAAAGGTATAGTCCTTTCAAGGCATCATAATGTTTTTTTCTTCTTTTTTAATCTGTGCCTTCAACGTTGAGTAAATTTTATTTTGAAGAGAACCAGAGTCTAAAACCTGAAACTTTAAGCAGCCAATAACCAATGTCACATAAATCAAGATTTGTAGTTTCCATGACTAGCCATTATGGATCACATTCAAATGAAGTTGCCACCAATATCTGCCTACGGATAAATGAATGTCTGAGAAGGCGAGGCCACGGGAAATCACTATTTTCATTTCTTTTTGCAGCTCTGGGATGTCTTCACTTGATAGAGGAAGTAAGGTGGATTATGAAGAGCAGAGACAGAAATCAACATTTGTACAACAGTTGATTGCATCGACGATCTTCTAGAGCTTTGCTACCAGTGATGCTGTATCAAGGGACACAAGTTCTTAGTGCTGGTGCATGATCTTAGGGTGCCGCGTAGTTTCCACATGACAAGTGCTAGAAAGTCTACGATCAAGTGCGTAGTGCATATATTTTGAGTGTATATAGGCAGCCTCTTTAGAAGCTGCGTGCATTCTGTCATGGCCAATTACAGAGAACTCTTCTAGTCTTAATACTAAGCTAATTCTTCCCTTTATAGTACAAGAACACGATTTTAAGTAGTTAATAATAGTGTTTACTTCTGAGGCACAAAAATTTATATAGTTGCCTTCTGAATTTCCTGGATTCTATTTCTCTAGTCGGAATCAAGACACAAAACACCATTTATTGGACTAATTTAAACAGCATATTAATGTTTTTTGAGAAAAACTAGAAGTGTTCGTTTTTTCATCATGTATCAAGACACAATTCAATGCTCTTCTCGAACAAAATCAACAAACTTCTTCTTGTTGATATGATTTATTGGTTATTATTATATTGACTAGGTAAATTAGTTTTTTTTTTTTTCCAACACAATAAAATTATTAATTACTTTTAAAAGCAAAAACCTATTAAATTAGCCTCTAGGAGCTTTTTAATTTATTTTTAAGCATGGTAAAATTATTAAATTACTCTTAAAATAAATAAAAACTATTAAGCTAGCGTCCCCCAACACACACACACACACAAATAATTTTATATTTTAATAAATATTTTTAATAGCTGACATGTATGAGACACCTTCCCCATTCGAGCGGTGTTTGGAATTGTCTCGATGATCCCGTGATTCTTGGGCTACATATGTATTAAACGAACATCTGGTTTTGATTTTATTAACTTTTTTTCCTTTCTTTACTATCTTTTTTATTTTAATGCATGAATTTTAAATTTTTCAATACAACTATTAAATTTATTTTTCCTTCAAATTTGATCTTTATTTTTTTAATTATTATTTTTTTATATTTTTATAATATAAACAAATATTTTTTTTATTAATCATTGTTATTTTTAGTGTTATTGATTTTTTTTATAATTATATTATTAAATTAATTAAATTTATTTAACTCATTCAGATCAATACCTCCTCGAGTATTAAATTTTCTTACTCATTTAAAAATACTATAATCTTCCAAACACTTTTTTATATTAAAAAAATTTAACCTAAAACCACATGTCACCTATCTAGCTAGTATTAGTATTGCAATAAATTATCACCACCATTCCCTTCTCCCTTTAATTGCTCGTATGAACAGCTTGATATATATCTCGGCTGGGGTTGCGTCCTTGGTTTTGCAGGTTTGTACTCCATACAATGTTCTTGAAGTTGCTTATCATATAATACGACCTTTGTTATAATTCAAACACCATTTATTAAGCTTAACCTCGATCTTGAGTCTACTAAAGAGGGTGATGTGAAGAATTTTAGCGACAATTTTGTGAGAACAAATTGGTCTGCAGATTGTATATTAGACCTGTAAAAATTAATCCCACCCAGAGTGATAGGATGATAGGACTATTTTTCATAGCAAATGGATTTGCCATAGTGCACAGAGCTTTGCTCCAACCCCTCTTTCATTATATATATATATATATATATATATAGAGGATATTTTCTTCAATTTTGCTTTAATAAAAATTTTAAAAAATATTAGCCTTTAAAACTATTAAAAAATTATTTCAACTTAATAACTTAAATGGTTATATGAAATCTCAAAATATAATTTATATTATTTTTTTAATAAAAATAAATTGAAATTTCTTAGATTCTATTGCGAATAGTATGGGTACATTAATTAAAAAAAATGAATATAATAGATATTTCTCCAATTTTTCTTTGCATCCTAAGATCGAATTTGGAATGGCATAGGGGATGGTGGGGATGAGAATGTAAAAACAAAACGTTGAAAACAAGATTGATATGTACTTGGTGTATTTGGTTAAAACATAAATTTTTATTCATCTCTATTTATATATATATAGATTTTAAAACACAGAAAATATTTATATAAATATAAAATGAAGATTAGTATGTGAAGTTGTTACAGCTGAGAATAATCTTAAGATTTTGTTAGAGATTTTCATTATATATACTTGATCTCAAAACAAAATGTAAAATATACAATAATAACAGAAAAAATATACCTTCTACTTCTTTTTAACAATCAAATATGATTATTTATTTCAAGATGAAAACAAGAAAAAATTTATACTTTTATTTCTTATAAAATATGATTGTTTGCTTCAAGATAAAAGCGAGGAGCAATTCATAATAATAACATGTTGTAAAACTAACATTTTTATTTCATATGAATTTATAGTTGTATGTGTTTATAATATTCTTTCAACAATACTTCTATTTATACATATATGTAAATACTTGGAAGCTAAAGGTCATAAGAAATTGTATATTCAAATGAACTTAATAATGATTAATTAACATAATAATGAAGGGATGTAAGAAAACACTTAGATATTCATATACAATGTATGATTTTATAACAAAGTATTAATTTTTATGTCTCTTTTATTTATCAAACGCTTCTAAAATTAATTTTAATTAGAATAAAACAATAATGAATTTTGAAAAGTAAAAAATTCAATGAATTTGGTGCTAAAATAATTTAAAACTAATTCATGAATTAGTTCTCTCTCATGATAAATACCCGTAACTTCCTTCCTCATGGTTGGTGGAATTAGGGTTTATGCTCTCTCGTTTTTTATTATTCTTTTTTTTTTTAAGAAATTTTTGTGCTTTCATTTTCTTTTAATTAGTATACATTATATACATTTGGGGTCTTATTTGAGAGTTTAAATTAAGAAAATATTTTTATTTTTTGCAAAAAATAATTTTTAATATTTGTATGTCAAATATTAATTATTGCTTGCACCACAAAAAATGATAAAATTCAATTACTAAAATCATGTAAACATAAAAGAAATAATAATAAAATAGTTTTTCAGCCCCTAGCACAGATGGGTCGGAGACAAAGCCCAGCTCGAACCAATTTCCATTGGACGGACCAAGCCCATTTATGAACGTAAATGATCAGAAGAGTTTGGCTGCGAAGATAAAACCCTAGCTGCTCCGTGAAGTCGAACCATCTTCTCGCCGCATAGAAGGGAAACAGCAGCAGCAGTCATGGGTAAACCCCTAGATCTTGATCATCTCTTTGAGATGTTGCTTAATGTTTTTTCTTCATCTGATCCCTTCATAACATTGGGTCTGACTTGCAGGTAAAGTGCATGGTTCTCTAGCTCGTGCTGGTAAGGTGAGAGGCCAGACTCCCAAAGTGGCAAAGCAGGACAAGAAAAAGAAGCCCCGTGGCCGTGCCCACAAGAGGATGCAATACAACCGCCGCTTCGTCACAGCAGGTAATCTCTCTTTCCCATTTATTCATTTAACTGCAGGTTCTTGTTCCGGTAGCAGAACCAAGCAATAATGAATTTATTATAATTACAGTTGTGGGATTTGGCAAGAAGAGAGGGCCCAACTCCTCTGAGAAGTAAAGCTTGAGAGAATGAGAAGATGAAGAAACATTTATTGGCTTTTAGGTGAAGAAACATTGCTGTTTTTCCTTTCTAATTATGACAATGTTACAACAGCTTGCTTTTAGTAGTTGATATTAACTGTCAGACTATTTGGAGCATCTGCCTTTTTTGTTAATTATAGATGATTTGATCTTCTTTCATTAAAAATGTTGCTTCAGAATTTTGTTGTGGGGTTTGCTTAGTTTGTTGTCGTGATGTGGTGTTTGTTTGTTTTCTGTTCTTGAAAATGATTTAGAATTAAGAATTAATTATGATGGTCTGCTTGGTTAGTGTGGGAAACCAATGGATTTTGATTGAAATAATGCGGAAATAGGCAATCTTTGCGCATTTTGATTATCTTTTGCACTTTGTAGAATGCAATGGGTTATTTGAATAGGTAAGACTTGGAGAGAAATGGTGAGATTATGAGAAGATGCCTCAATGAGGGATCGTCCCTATTCTCTTATGGTTCTAGTTTTCTTCTTTATATTGTCGTATTTCTTATCAGCTCTATCTTCCGCATACCATTGAATCTTGCTGAGAAAAATGAATTTAATTGATGGTTCCTGCTACTGGAAGTACTGTTTCCAAAGCTTTTGGTTCTGTTTTCCGTCCTGCATGCCCGTTATTCTTTGCGGAAAATGGCACTCGCCGGGAATCCTTGAAAGAATATTACCAATACGCTTATAAGCATGCCATTACATTTCCCGACGAAAGGGTTTATCAGGGAGAGAATCTTTGTTCTATTTCCTTTTTGACATAAGCATGGATCTGCCTTGAATCTTGATATTAGCTAGCTGATGTCGAGTTGTGTAAGAAATCGAGGCATAATCAGTTATTTCTCTCCTTTTTTTTCTCTTTAGCGTGAGTACATTGCCTTGGGAAGATGAGGCGCATCAACTTTATATTTGTTATATTCTCTGCTTCAAACGCTATTGATTCGATACGAAGTTAAGCTGGCTGTAAAACCTATCTAATAGTAAAAGCTATTTAGCTGGAAAATATTTTCTTGAAAAATATATTATTTTTTGATACATGAGAGTGTTATTAATATTAAATTATAAAATATTTTTTAGTGTTTAGTTATATGATAGAAAATTAACTGGAAATTAATTAATATTTTTTTAATAATTTATTAATATAATAATTTAAAAGTTGAATGAGAATGAAATTAAAAAAAAAATCTAATTTTATAAATTATTTTAAATAAAATAAATAATAATTAAAATAATAAAGATTAAATTTAACAGTTAAAAATAATTAAAAGATGATGAAATTAAATAATAATAATAATAATTTTATAAATTATTTCAAATAAAATAAGTAATAATTAAAAGAATAAGGATCAAATTTGATAGATAAAAAATTTCAATTAAAAGAATAATAAGAGAAAAATAAATAATAATCATAAAAATAAGGATCAAAATTAATATAAAAATCGAATTAAATCAAATTCTAAAGGGTGAAATTGAAAAAAAATTTTAAATAAAATATATAGCAATCAAAAGTTTGGGGACTAAATTTGTTATAATCAGCAAATAATATAACATGTTTTAAAATTTTCACTTCTGAAAATTTCATCCAAAATAAAAGGAAACACTTTTCTAAAAACTAAACAAAATTTTCTTTTAAATAAAAAATATTTTTCGTTGATTAATTTTTTTTATAACAAATAAACATATGAAAGTTTGAAAAGTAGTTTTCAGGAAATCAGTTTCGTCAAATAAAGAGGGCCTTATAAGAGCTAGATTATTGATATAGTTTTTATAATATTAATACTTTTGGTTACAATAAGAAAAGTTGGGGAGATGAAAGAAAAAATATTTAAATAATTTATTTGAATGCATTTGATTTATTTGATGGATATGCTGGAATAGCTCTTTTTTTTTTTTTTTTTTTTCAGAAAAGTCATTTTAGCCTTTTATTCTGCTATCCTTAAATCAGGGAAGAAAGCTAAAAAACTAGTTCTTTCTTTTATTTCTTTCGGCTCCTCATATGGCTCTCTCAAGATGTCCTAAGGGAAGATATCAGGCACGGTGCAGCCAGAAAGCATCAAGGCAGACCAACTTCTGATCCACCATATTATAGATGCAATGATATCAATGCGTCCTTTCCAGATTTGCTTGCTTGGTGTAAAGTAAAATGCAAGCAAAATGGTGCTTCCGGGTATCAAGATCTCAGCATGTTGCAACACGTTTCAAAGTTAACTGAGGAATGCCTAAATTTGTTTTTTAATCTGGAACTCAAGGAAGCTGGAATCCTATGGCTCAAATCTGGATCTCAGCTTGATAAAACCATCGCTAGCTATCGTTTTCCTGAAGATTGCTAACATAGAAGAGTTGCCTGCCAGAAAGAATCACTTGACAGCTCTGTTCTGGTCAGCTGAATAGAAGTATCTTGGACATGAGAAATGCCACGATAGAAAAGAAACAATCTTCTAGATTTTATAGTGTTGCAACCCAAACTTTATTCACTAAAAATATAAAACACAAAAGAACCAACAAATAAATTAAGGCACAAATGGCAAAACAGTGCTTCAATCCACACCCTTCATAGCATTAAATAGCTTAACTAGTTTGATGAGAAAAAGCGAACGCCATCACCCCGACAACAAATTGTGAACCAGAATAATTCAATCAACTGAGACATATGTACAAGTATATAAAACCGTGGAGTTGGGGTGAAGTAAGAATTTTTACAAAAATACATGACTTGCTAGACCTTGCCTCCTCCCTGCAGCTCAATTAAGAGATTAATGTAAGATATTGTGCTGCAACTCTGTTTCGTGCACGTGGAGTTGATCATCACCTATATTTTCATGCTGTGATTCTGCTCTATCGTCTCTCATGACTCGATATCACAGGCATTGCCTTTCAAGGTATGTCAAGCAGCAGGTCTTCTGTAATAAAGATCTGAGCACTCAGTGATGTTTTGATCCATTCGACTGGAAGAAAACCTTTTAGAGTTTGTTTAGTTACCAACTCACCATCCATTGTCAAGCTGAAGATGTGCAATGGAATGCACTTCAAATTCTATAGGGTAGCCCATATCTCTAACAAAACACGCACTGAATCACGGCATTTCATGAACAGGTATTTTCAGTTTACATATATTTAAAACATCCTGACGAATTTCTGGAGACACTTCATTCAGAAGATCTAATATGGCTGCTTTGTGCTTCCTCTTTAGTTCCTCTAGCTCTTGTTGCTGCATTACCAGAAGTTTATCAAGTTTCTCAGCAATGATCTTGACAGATGTGCTGTTTCTATTAGCATATTGCAAATCATCAGATCTGTTACTTCCATGTTTTGCACTGTTATCATCATCATCGGACATGCTCTCAGCCTCCAACTGTCCATTTGACCGAGCAGCATTTGGACAACTTAGAGAAGGCTCATGACAAGACAAGTTTGAACGTCCAAGCTTGCTTGGAGAGTTTCCATCAACATCCTTGGGTGAGTCGGACCAATACTTACGACCTGAAGGCAATCTTTCCAATACAAGACTGCCAGGAGAGGGAATGGATTCATTTGACAAAGGTGAACTGTCATCCTTAGTTTCAAAAGGAGGTTCTGAGTCCTCTGCAACTAAATTTTCTGGTGAAACATTGTGGGAAGCCCAACCAGGAATATGGGACCGAATTTCTGAATCAATCATAGCAGCAATTGTTGAAACATCTTGATCAGTCAGATCCAACTCCTCCACCATTTCGCTAGCAACTGCAATTGCTGTATCTACCTCAACATCAAATGGGAAGTGGATATTGCGGATATGACCTGGAAGCATGAAGACAACATTCAATTAGAATCATTTGTGGATACTGATGGACAAGACCTCTAATGTGTGTGAGTGTGTGTGTGTGGAGAGAGAGGGAGAGAGAGAACCTGTGGAATCAGCTATCCTTAGTTTCAAAAATATTGTATTAATGTCTTTCCTCTGACCTTGCACAGTGAAATCTCTGCTTGGTTCAGCAGAAGAATCCTTAGCAATTTCATTAACATCAATCTGATCAGAACTACCACCTGCACTTCGAGCAAGGTGTCAAGAGCCAAAAACACTAATGATGTGGTTGTCTTACAAACAAGTGAGGGGAAAATTTGCAAGGAATCATGTTCCACTAATTTGGTTGATAATGTGGGAGAAAAAAAAGAAACAAAGTTGAGGGAAGCTTTGTTCTAGTTATGAATTGTGTGTTTTCTGCCAAATTGTTGAGGATTTAAGCACTTAAATATTTTTCTCATTGTTTGTCATAGATAGACAAAAAGAAAAGGATTCTATTCTTTTTTCTCTCATTTTTCCTATCCATGATTATTTTTTACCAAGCAGAGTGTAAAAGCATTTGAACACCAAAGAATTTGGAAGCTATTTGAGTTTACCTGAAGAATGGGCTTTAAGTCGTAAAGAGTGACCAACACTTTCATTTTCCTCATCTGATTGAAGAAAGGGATCCATTAAAAGTTCCTTTGCCGGCAATCGATCAGAGACCTTTGCAATACATTTTTCTATAAATGCTTTCACAGCAGGATCTTTCACCTTCGCTAATGATGCTGGTTTAATTCCCTTTCAAGAAAAAGAAAAACCATGATGACAACTTAGAAACATAAAGTAAAACACAAAGAAAAATATCATAATATGCTGGGAGCTACTGGCTGTGCATGAATTGGGATGTTAGCAGGGTGGCTGGACAAGCTTTGATTCAGAAAAGACTTAGCAAGGAGAGGTGACATTAATCAATGCATGGAGGCCTCAAAGCCCCAGTGTCTGATCTAATCTGATAACAAAAGCACGGGAACATAACAAGAGGATTAGCTACCCTTTCTCCATTCATCAAAACCCTATGTAGCAGAAATTGTTCTAATGTCATTGAAAACCAGGTTGCTGTTATTAGAGGTATGCTCTGCAGAAAAGTATGCAAGCTTCTACTCTACAAATTCCAACTGTCCTACTGAAGACATCTGAGGTAATGTCAGCATACGTGAAGGAGGAACACAACATATCCATGACAACATATCCATGACAACACCATATTCAAGTATATTGGAGTTCAATGATATCTACGATAATATGTCATGTAGTAACTATAGAAACGAAAAGCAATCATGTCCTAGAAAGATGAACATCATGCTACTGCCACATTCTTTCACCAATATGTGAATTGATGCTCGTATCATAAACTATCATGAGAGCAATAGAGTCTCTTGAGAAGACTCCACAAGATTAATACAGGGTTTTCACTTTACAACATACATATAAAATCTGATGTCCAATGAATCATGTAGCCAGGACTGGAAGGAGAAAGAGAAGAGAGATTAAACCAGGTTACAGTGACAACTTTCTGCAAGAATAAAGAAAATCAATTTCCAATAAAGTCTGACAAACTGAACTACCAGGACTGCATAGCGTTTAAAAGTTAAAGATGCAGCAACATATTCAACTACAAAGGCAGAACTGCATTAAAATTTGTCTTTTTTCTATTGTTCTTTTGAATGGTGTTGAAAATAGTCTACTCCACGACATAAGATAAATAGAAAGAAAATAAATTGCAGAAGTAGTTTGTTCAATAAATTTAAATTTGGGCAAGGATTCCAAATCCATTACTGATGTCACTTTCTTATATATTTGAGCAGCATTGGTGCATTCCACATATGGATATTCAACAGTCACCAACTCTAGCAAGCACATGCCGAAGGCATAAATGTCAACAAGCTCATTATACTCCTCCTCATAAAGCTCTGGTGCCATAAACTCTGGTGTACCTAATTCCACACTAACAATTTTGTTATCACTGCCAGCAGATAACAAAAACCTCCAGAACACCTTCCATGTCAAAAAAGAAAATAAAAATAAAAAACATGAAAATCACAAGAAAGTAGTCCTCACCAATAACACTATGAGCTGACCGAGCTTGCTGAAGAATGGCGGCCAAACCCAAGTCACCAATTTTCACTTCACCTTGGTTTCCATTAACAAAGATGTTGTCACATTTTAAATCTCTGTGGATAACTGGTGGATCATGACTATGAAGATACAAAAGTCCCTCTAAGATCTGCCTAGACCATTTCTTCAATGCTCTTAGACCTACATGCTTATGCTTCTGCCGATACCTACAACGCAAGTAAATGAGCTCCTCAAGTCAACCAATAGCACAATCAAACTAAGATCCAAAAAACAAGAAATTTTTAATTAGTAGAATTCATAGACTTACTGCCGCAATGTCCCAGAAGTGAAAATCTCAGTGATGAAGTTGATATTCTCATTTTTGGTATCGATCCACGAATTGTAAAACTTGATAATGTTTTTATGCTTCAAAGTATTAAGCAAATGAACTTCAGAATATAAACGCTCCAAATCCACCGAATTACGTAATAGATCTGCCACTTTAACTTGATTCCAAGCTACTTCTATTCCTTCAAATTCATCAAATGCTCTATATCTAAACCCCCATGATACAATCAAGGACAAAACCATATAGAATTACACACTCATTAGTCCTTACTTGCATCTCACTCACTCACTCACTCACACAAACACAAAAGAAACAGTACATACAGTAACTTCCACTGTAAAGTGACAAAATTGTACAAAAAAGAAAAGGATACACTTTCTTGAAAGCACCCCTGCCCAATACCTCTTTATACTGCAAGAAAGACAAAGAAGAAGAAAAATAAAAGAACCCCATTAACAACAAAGCAACTAATAAAATCACCATAACATTGACCTGAGAAAGAGACAGGGCAAACAATATCATATATTTCCAATATGGGCTAATTCAACTTTGATCGACAAAAACAAAAGGCAGAAACTTAAATGGAAAATTTCAAATTACATGAATAAAGAAAAGGAACACAACACATACCCGACCATAACGACCAGTGGGATCAATCTCTACGAACTCAGCATCCGAATCATCCGGGTCTGTCTCGGACGAGGATTCCTGTGGCATCCTCAGTTTCTCAAAGAAAGAAAGAAAGCTTTTTGTTAAATCTTTATGTGTTCACAGATGAATCAAAATTAAAAAGAATAGTGTTGTTATTGTTGGAGAAAAGGCAGAAATAGAAAAGGAAGAAGTGGGAAAAAGAACGATAGAGGCTAGAGAGAAGAAAAGCGTTGCAGACTTGCAGGAAGCAAGGAAAGTTGAGTTGCTGTTATTCTCAGGAACAAAAAAATTATTTCTTTTTATCTCTTTTCTTAGTGAATGAAAAAGAGAAAAAATAAATAAATAATTCCATCGATGAAGCTTCTGAATTTATGTTGCAAGGTTGTTCAAAAAAAAAAAAGAAAAAAAAAGGGTTTTCAAAAGGTTTGTTTTGGGGTTACATGGGAACAGAGGTGGCAGAGACCTCAGATCTTGCCACATAAGATGGGGCACTGCACGTGCTGATGGATGTTTACATATGTCAAGTCAAGATCTCAAATTTCCTTCCTTATCTTTTTCTTTCAGCAGAGAGGCATCTTCAAGAGTTTCTGCGTGTTTTTTTTTTTTTTTTTAGTTTAAGACAAGCTAGTTTACATGCTTATTTAATTTAGCGACTTGATTTTAAAATTCTTTCATCTGATTTTCTTCTGATTTAGATTTAAATTTAAATTATATATAAAATGTCTTGTAATTGATTTGACCAATCTAAAAATAAAAACAATTCATTCGATCGATCTCCGATCGATAATTAAAAGAAAAATTTAAAAGAAAAAATGATAAAATTAGTAGGAAAAACTCTTTTGATTCGACTATTTATCTAACTTGAATTTAAAATTAAACTATATGAGTTTGTTTCGATGTAATTTAGTCAATTTGACAATATCAAATGCAACCTAGAATATTGTTATAAAAAACCTAGGGATGAAATTAATAAAAAAAGGAATGAAATTGAAAGAAAAAATAAATATATAAGGGGATTGGATTGAAAAGAAGAAAAAGAAGAAAAAGAAAGCTTCACTGTTCATGATGTTTTCCAAAACTTTTAGATGTATTAGGTAATATCTCTAATTAATCAGTATATTTTGAAATAATATACATTTCTTTAAATTTTAAATTCAATATTAGTTAATTACCTACCATTTATGTTAACTTATCCAAAATTTCATTTCATTTTTTTTTTATTTCCACGTAATTCTTATTTTATTTTAGGCAGAGATGCGGGAATTGATTTTTTTTTTCCCAGTTTTTTTTTATATGGTTATGGATGGCATGCATGTGATCTCTTATAAGTACATGTAAAGTTAGAAGAATGATAAAGTTCCAAAAATCCAAGTGTGGCTCAAGAACAAAGCTTCCCGAGTTGGATAATTAGTTAATTAATTGATCCTAACAATCTTATACATTTTCTCTAATTAAGGTGGTTGATGGCATATACTTGATGCTTGGTAGATCAAGATGATTTATGATTAATACCTATAAAACATCTTTTTTGATGAAGGTAGCGTCTCTCCGATACTTAAATAAGTATTTTTTTAAAGAAAAAATACAATAATATTCTAGAGGGTGATACTCTGAAAATATATATGCATTAAAGAATGAATATTGTGAACTTTTGTTCTGAATGTCTCATAGTGTATTTATAGCCCATTAGTCTTGTCATTTTATAAAGAAGAGAGACTGAAGTTTAATTTCACTTTTGTAAGATCTTTAGTTATATTGTGAGCTTATATTTTACTCATTTTACTCATCTAAAAGATAGAGATATGACGGATCATGAAAGACTTTAATACATCTCATGGTGTTGGTGGAGTATAGACTTGTTTAATTAATCCTATTTGTTAAGAAATAAATCCTTTAAGATTTTATATAAAAATATATAGAATTAACGATGTTAGTTCAGGTATTACGGGTGTAGCGAATTCGACCATGCCCGGGCTGTGATGATAAAAGTTCTCAGGCTTGATACTTTTATAAAACACGGGTCAGACCCACCCTATTGGCCTAGCAGATCACCGGGCCAAACTATTAGGCTTTGCAACACCTAGTAGACCCAGATAGTGCTTGAGTTTGGTTGGCGCTAGACCCAGGTTATGTCTGGGCCTAGCGTACTTCCAAGCCCAAATGCTAGGTTAGGCACCATTTGCCAGTCTCAGGTGTTGTCTAGGTCCAGAAGGCGCCAGATCCTACGACAATTAGGTCTTACCAGCCAAAGATAATTGGATCTAGTTAGCGCCAGAACCAATAATATGTAGGTCTAGAGTTGGTCAGACCCAATAGTACTTGGCTCTAGCTAATGCCAAACCCAACAACATTTAGATCGGACATTGGCCATACCCAATGTGTTGGCACACTGTCAAGCCTAATTATTGCTGCGTTTTGTTAGCGCTAGACCCAACACACCTAAACTTGACACATTGTCAAGTCTAACCGTGGCTAGGTCTGGCTAGCACTAGTCCCAACACGCATGGCCTTGGCACATTGCCAAGCCACCTATAGTTGAGTCTAACTCTAGTCAAACCCAATCAACTCTTGGGTCTCGCTTTGACCAATCAACTCTTGGGTCTCGCTTTGACCAGACCCAATGCATCTTTATTGATGTGTGTTTGTGCTGGTACGTGTTGGTTCAACACTTTTAAAAATTTAGAAAAATTATATTTATATATTTTTTTTAAATTTGATATTTTTTTAATAAAAAATATACCGATAAAATCTTTGTTAATCTAAGAGTCTGGACCAAGTACAGAATTATAGAATTCAATTTAATATATGTTGTACCCTTTAAAATGAGACGGGCATGAGTTAAAGAAGAAATATAAGGCAGCAGCACCTCTTGGGCTTTCAGGAAATTTGAATTAGATATTAAGAGCAGCCTTGCAACTGGTCAACTATTCAAGTGGGAAATTGGAAATCGGCCGGCCGACATCTCCCATACGGTC
Source organism: Populus tomentosa (assembly GCA_018804465.1). Taxonomy (NCBI): domain Eukaryota; kingdom Viridiplantae; phylum Streptophyta; class Magnoliopsida; order Malpighiales; family Salicaceae; genus Populus; species Populus tomentosa. Next base: position 8,507,159 of record CM031991.1, read on the forward strand.
AACATCTACCAACTATTCAAGTGAGTGTAAACGGAAAATGACAGAAATGCTAATTCTGGAGAAAAAAAAAGAAGATAAAAATTGCAAGATAATTATTTAGAGACTCCGCCGCCTCAATCCACCCTTTACAATTAGTTTCACTATTTACTAAATAAATTTGATTTTTTTTTAAGGTTAGATAATTCTTTCAAGGCAATGTTTATTGATACGGAGAGTGTTAAAATAGAACCGTGAAATGCACATATATTGTAAATGCCTACATAATTTGTGTTTAATTGATAAAAAAGAAGAAGATGCTATAAAGATCATAAATATGGGATTCACATGGTTTGATTTGAGGTTTAAATTTAAGTGGTAAAAAAGATGGCATTTTTCTTAGTAATTATACCAATGTTATTGAAAAAAAAAACTAAAAAACTATTAAAATTACTGTCAAGCAAGACAGAACATGTTTGTTTTTGAAAAAATTAAATATTTTATACTTTAAATTAATTTTTTTATGTATTTAGATTGTTTTGATGTGTTAATATCAAAAATAATTTTTTTAAAATATTATTCAAATATATTTCTAAATAAAAAATACTTAAAAAATAATCACTACCACAATATTATACGATTCACAGTATACTAATGGATTGTAATAATGCTCCACTTTGCTTCTTTTCTTTTTATCTTTTTAGTTTTTTAATCACTCAACTTGTTCAAAAAAAATTAATTACTTTACATTTAGTTGGTTCAAGTCTAGATTTGATGACCAGTTTCAAAACTATCATAGTTATAAAACGCAATTCTGTTATTGACCTGTTTCAAAGTTTAGGCTGTTGGATAAATTAATTTAGATTAATTCAGTTTTTTTAACTGAAAAAAATATTATTTTAATAAAAAATTTGATTTTTTTTTTACTATCCCAACACGGGTGGGTCATGTCATAAATTGGCTGGTAACGGTTTGCCGGGCCTAACAGGTCTTATAATAATGCTAAAAGTTCCTGTTGCGATTTGACATGATTTTTGTGACATATTAATAATAATGAAAAAAAAAAAGAGAGGCCCATTGCAGTTTCCAGTATCAATCATAATTTCTATTTTCTTCTTTAATAAATTAACATATGCTGTCCTTTTAGGGATAAGAACCATCCCGGGCAGTAGGTTTCCATTTGGACACCATTTCTATCTGGAATATGACGAACGAAATAAATTTTTTGACATTGAAGTTTCTTTTCTGCCTAGTTTGTTGTTTAGTGTTCCATTTTTACCCTTCCGTTTAAACGATATTACAATCCTACTCCTGGTTTATCCTCCAAAAATCTTATTCCCGTCAGATACCAGGCTTTACTCGAGGAAGAATGGGCAGCCATTTTCATATTAAAAAAAAAAGCTTCAAGCAGCCGTACACGCAAGGGCTAGAAATTGACATCTTCCAGGTTTCCATATCATCAACCAACCAACAGTTGACTCAAAAGAGAGTTCATATAGAGTGATCTGAACGCACCTGACCTCCCTTTTCTTTACAGTATATCACCGCAATCTCTCCCTGTAAACTTTAAAGCCAAGAAAAAATATGTCATCCATGCTATGAGTAAGGTCGGCAGATTCAAAATTACACTGATAATTATTTTAATGAAGATCCTTTAAAATATATGTATGAGCATACTATTTTGAATTCTTCCAACTTAAACCCAGAATATATGAGCATTCCCCTGTATTATTGTTCTATCGTAGATCTTGTGCTCAGTAAGTCGCATGTTCAAAATTATATGGTATAATTGAAGAAGGAAAGTGATGCAAGATAAACTGAGAAACAAAATTCTTTGCCACTTTATCACTAACAACTTATGCAGGTTGCTGAATGCGCCACCAGAGGCCTCATATCTTCCCCATCCCACAATTTCAAAAAACGTCCTTAAATTAAACCTGATAATAACATGGAAAAGGAGTTGGAAAACAAACAGTCTGCAACTTTTCTTGCTAGGATGATCAAATCCACCACCATCTTTCCTGAGGAATGGATGATTGATCTCCCTCTAGATATAGATCTTGCTAACGTTTCTTAAGCGCATTCATCCTGTCTCTTAAATAGTAAAGCTTGGCCCTCCTCACTTTCTTCCTGTCATCGAGCACCTCTATCTGCTTTATGTTAGGTGAGTACCTGCCATCCATCACCCACTTACTTGGTCACCATACAGAAATGATGAGCACCAGCAATAAAGAATTGATGATAAGTATCACCTGTTTTCTAGAGAGAGGTTAAAAAAAAAAAAAGCTCTACAAGAAAGCATTCACTTCAATGGGAACCAAACACAAAAGTAGACCAAGACAGGAAACATAAATCTGGAATCTCATCAAGGAGATGGGTAGTCAATTAACACATTAGGCTCATTCTATCACAGCTGATTACACAGAAATAAGAGCAAGATACAAAACATCTGTAGATCTAATGCAAGATAACAAGTGTGTTGTTATTGGTCATCTAGTAGTCGGTTTTTTGGTACTGAATTTAACAAAGAAGAGAAAATCGAAGAGACTAAACTCAGAAATTTTGTTAAGATGTTGATTTTTAAAGATATATATGCAGGCATGTGAATTTTGCCTAGCTTGGTAGGATGATGAGAAAATTGAAATGCTTATGAAGGGATAAAAACATTTAACTGGGTGCCCTCTCACAAGCATACAAGGTTCAAGATGAAACATATACTCCTATCAACATCTTCAAACACACACAAAAATACCTATACAGATAAATTATATGCAGCAGTTTATGGATTGAACTCCATACAGCCCACTTAGGACATTCAAGTTGCAGGTGAGTAGGATGAAATATTTTTCAACTCAAGGAATTCAAAAATAAATACAAATCAACAAATAAAGATTAAGGATTTTTGAAAAACAGAAAAGTAACAGAGCAGGAGGACCTATATGTATCAATATCATCCAGTCAAAGTATATCAGTAAAAGATGCGTCTTCATTCAAATTTCTGGTACATAGATACTTGGCATATCTCTGCCGAGGGACTGTAAGTCATACTTTGGCATCAATTACTTGCCATATGTGCCTTGGATACCCAAGGGCACCAAAGAGAGGGGTAACATGACTCATTATTTAAGCATCACAACCAGTAAAGTGCCCTTGCCATTTCTATAATTTCAGTAGATAAAGGTAACATAATCTCCTATTTTACCAAGTTCCTGAACTAGCTAAAACAGAAGTATAAGGATTTAATCTCTATCCCAAAGGGAAATGCTGGCTTCTCATCAATGTTTATGTAAACAGTGAGACAACGCATATGTAGTTTAAACCATGTGAAACCTTGCCATGTACATGTGAATTGTTGCTGTAAATTCATTTTCTCCCATGATCAATCTACAATATGGACAAATAACAGGGAGAAAATGGAGGAGCCTACACTATAACTTCAACACATCTAAGTGAAAGGAATTTATTATGTTTTTTGGGAAAATATGTAGATCTCAATATGACTTCATTGATATTCAAATGCACAATGTGTCTGCAAGGGAAACAGAAGCGGATCAATACGACCAGCAGTTTTTAAGATCCATAAATCACCTCACACCATCAATGATAACAGGGGTTCAAAAATTCATGCATAAAGTCTTTGAAAAGGATAATGATACAAGCACTTCCTACAAAAAGAATGGCCGTTTCTTTCTTTACTGATTCCTAATCATCTAAATACTAAGTTTTGTCCTCCAAGTCATTGAGTCACAGTTTTTAAGTAAAATTTCATGGACTTCACATATATCTTAATTCCAGTATGAGACATCAAGGAAAAAAAATACTACCAGGGGACAGCTTGATCATTGAATAGAAAAATATTTCATCACCACTTACAGTGGAAGTAAGGATTCAACTCCAACACCAGCAACCATCCTCCTTAATCTAAAAGTAGTATGTATACCAGCATTCCGTCTAGCTATAACAGTGCCTATAATAGTTGAAACACGCCGCTTATTCTCCGGCACTTCCTGCTCATAGCAAGGTTCAAAATGGAACAGAATTAAAGCATGTCATTCAAGTCCTCCTTCACAATCAACAAAATTAAACGAAAAATAACAATATCCCTAAGCAAAAACATACCACTTTGAGTCGCACAGTATAACCAGGCTTTATATCAGGTATCTCCCTCTGTCCCCTTACTTCGTCCACTGCTTCTTTATTCAAAATCTGCTCAAAAATAATTATTGATCAATACAGCATAAAATAATAATAGAAATTATTGTTAAAAAAAGAAGAAGCTAAATTACCTGCATTATATGCCTGGCTGTTTTATCGAGTCTCTTGAATTTGATGCGTGGAGGAACATCCGCAACAGCAGCGGACGAATCTTCTGAAGAGGCTTCAGCCGGATTTCCCACTGTTGTCATGCTCCTATTGCAAGACAAATTCATCCTACAGCTTCTCCCGTTACCATTCAAGAACGTCGCCGTTTCCGTTTGAGTACCAAATTTTGGCTGCCACATGAATCAATTAAGAAATTAAACTTAAATAACTGATTTAGGTTAAGTAAAAAAGCAAAATTGAATGGAAAAGGAAGGAGAACATACAGAGAAGTAGTGAGATGAGCGAAAAGGCTGAGTCATTGACGCAGGGAATCGATTTGGAGGCGAAGAATTTGAGTTTAAAAGGGTTAATCCATGAGTTTTACTTTCAGTAACAGCTAAATAAGCTAAAGTGGATTTGAAATGAGAGATGTTCAGATTTTTTCTTCGAAATAAACTGCCGTAGAGAGATTGCATTGCTTCGAATTAGACCGAAGCTGCTTGGTTGCTGAGAAAAAGAGAGAAAGTAAAAGAAAATGTATACAGTTGATCAACGACGGGGCCGCATCCAAAACCCTGCTTTGCTCCCCCTTCTACTTGATGGGTTTTGAGGTTTATAGACATGGACCAAAATGCCCCCTGTGAATGCTATAGCAATTGTCCTGGTTGTGGGGTCGTGGCTGCGGACCTTTTCTTCCGGATTTCCTCTTTATTAATTTTTTTTATTAAGATAGTGTTTTGGAACGTGGTTGAAATTATATTTTTAAAAAATTTAAAAGTTTTTTTATTAAAATTTAATATAGTTTATATTTTTTAAATTATTTTGATGTACTAATATCAAAAATAATTTTTTAAAAAAATAAAATTATTGGCATGTATTTTGACACGAAAAGTTATTTGAAAAGCAACCGCTAACACACTGCCAAACATGCTCAAGCACAAATATATATTTTTTTAAATTAGCGGTATTAAGATAAAAAAAAAAAAATTGGCACAAATAATATGGTTTAAATTTGTTTTTAATCAAATAGTATAATTTGATAAATGTTTAAAAAATTATTAAATGAGTTGATACAAATTATAATATGAAGCCAAAAAAAAAAAAGATTTTAGAGCCTACCAATACTATAATAATAACATTACTGATATTTTTAAAAATATCAATAAAATAAATCCAACTACATCGATAAAGGCCAATAATAACAATTAAAACAAGTCAAACTCATCATCCAAAAACCAACTCCGATCACCTTTATTGATATTTTTTGGTATCGTTGAATTTATCTCATTAATATTGTTTTTTTATTAACATGGATGTTCAGACCAGTTTTTGTACACATCAACTAATCTCACTGACTCTGAAGTTAATTACCATGTAAACCTCTAATGATCCTGAGGGGACTTGAACTTATGACCATTAGAAAATAAATTTAAAACTTGACCAATTAACCTACTAGTAATATCATAATAAAAAAATGTACCTCTAAAGTCTTATTAGTCTTTTTTTTTTCTCTTCCTCTCCTCTCTCCTCTTCCCTTATTATAATTTATGTTAGCTTATTTAACCATATATTTGAAATTCTATTGGTAACAACTTTAAATGTCGTGTTTTCAATCACAACATGTATCAAATTATACTATTTTATTAAAACTTTTTCTTACAAAAATACCCAACAAATATATATTCAAACTATTTGATAGTTTCAATTTAAAATCTAATCTATTTTTTGTATTAATTTTACAATCATATTATTTTAACTTTTTTATATCAATTTATTAGAATCCACTAAGAAAACATTAGATTTATTATAAAATCACATTGTTTGAAAAGTCTTAAAAATAGATGGGAATTATTAATTGAGAATATTTGAAAATTTAGGAAAAAATTGTTTACAACAAAGAAAATTATTACTAAAGATTGTATTGTGTTGGTCTCATCCAGGGGCGAAGCAAGAAAAAAAAATTAAGGGGGACCAAATTAAAAGAAATTGTTTAAAAAGGTTAAAATTTTCATCATTTTATACAAGGGAAGGGCTGGGAAAATTTTCCTTGCAAGGGCAGGGGCCCAGCCCCCCACCTCCGCCACTGATCTCATCATCTATATCCCATTACAAGGTAGTTCAATTTTAATCATTCAAATGTGTATAGATTTCTTAATTTGATTACAACAATAGTTTGAACTATATATAATGTGCATAAATCATGTATTATACCAATAAATGTAATTTTTACGTGATGAAACTATTCTAATTAATCTATTTAATTTTACCAATGTTTTTTTAGATTAACGTGAGTGTCCGGATCAGCTTACGCGCATCTCGACTAATTAATCACACAGACCGTGAAGTTAATGACCATGCAAGCCTCTAGTAGCCATTAATATTAGCAACCACATGACTTGAACCTAAGATTATAGAAAAAACAAATCTTTTAATCTCAAATTTTTATCACTGTACCACCTCCTAAAAAGTTAATTTTACCTATGTTAATCTTAGTGCATGGGTGTATTTATGTATTTGCAAAATGATTTACTCAAACCTCAATACATTTAACGTTCGACTTCAACAACAAACTGATTTCAAATGTTATCGGCCCTGTGAGCATGTTGTCACTGCTCATACGTGCTGCAACTGTCCAGTAGTGCCTTGTTGGCATGCCCTCACGCCTATACTTGTGACACTACCCTACTATACTAAAACAACAGGGAAATTATTATTTTTTTCAATTTAGCCCTTATTTTTTTTCTTTCAATTTTAATCTTTGTTTTCTTTTTAATTTTATCCTCAAAATTCTTCTAACAATCATCTAGATTATTTTTTATTAGCCAAATTGACAAGATCATGTCAGAACAATTCTTATATGATTTAATTTTAAACTTAGGTTAAATAAGGAGATGAGTTCAGTTGAGGTGTTTTTGAATTAGTCAAGTCAACTGGATCACTTCAAAATACGATTTAATTCTAAATCCAGGCTGGGCAAGAAATTTGATCGATAGTTTTTTTGTTAATTTTATCCTCAAATAATTTTTACCGGCTGTGTAGGTTGTTTCTGGACTGACTAAGTCGACTGAGTTATATTATACCAAACTCCTATATGTTTTAATTTTAAACCAGGTTGTGCAAGAAGTTTGGCCAGTAATTATCTTCCTTTCATGGGAGTTTAAAATTATCTTGCTATTGTCCGGTTTCTTTGTTATAACTGTCCAAAAATAGGTTTTTCAGACAATACAAGTGAGCTGAAACAAGATTGCCAACTCGGATGCCTTCCCTCAATATAGCGCACCAATGCATAGTAGCTGTTCTGCGTTAGAGGAAGAATGAATAGGTATATTTTTCAAATAATTATCTGGCAATGATTTTGCTTTTATTGCTCTCAGAACTGCTCTCAGAACATGTTCATCATGACCATTATGCAAATTTTGGGAAATTCAGTGCTGCTTAAGAGACAAAAAAAGAAGTTGTTAATACTAGAAAAGAAGAAGTTGTAAACTTTAAACGACCCTTTATCAATAATAATCTGGCATTAGCTAGGCCAGAAATTACCTGTTGCAATTCAATGGAATGGCTGTGAAGGCCTAACAGAGACTCAAAGAACACATAAAAACTTGACAAATCATAGCTACTGCTGAGTTAAATATTTGCTGGTATAATTTGTTCTCTTTTTTCTGAATTCAAGACTCAACAAGGTCAGAGGAGAAAAGAGAAAATGGGCCCTCGTTGTTAAGGAATTGAGTCATCATGGTGAGTCCACAAACACCAAAACGAAGCCTTCACTTTTCTGGGATTCCATTGTCCTGTTGGAAATATTGTAGGATCTCACAGCTTTTGGCTCTTTAACAGCCACAACAATTCTGCTTATAACCTAACCTTTCATTTTACATAATCTTCAAGGCTCAATCCATTGAGCCTCAAAACAAGTTTCTCAAGCTGCATATTTTCAAATTCTAGTCAGATGGTATAGAATTGCAAACTGAATTAATGGGATTTTCCTTCTGCAATGAATTTCACTAGAGGAAGCGATTTTGAAGGTATTTTAGTCCCTTTATAAGAGCCTTGCATGCATAGCTTACGAGATTCCCAGCCTTGCATCCCTGTAGAGTTTAAAATTACTTGGACTATTAGAGGCTCAAAATTATAAAAAAGTGCCTTTGTCCAATATCTGTTCTTCATCTAAAGTCCTCAGAGGACCTTCCAACTCACAAACAAAAAATTATTAAATCCTTTAATCTCTCACCTCATAACCTGATAAATGTTTGTAAGATATGCATGTTAACAACAGGCAACAAAAGAACCAGAGGATTAATGAGCTTGATTCGCTCTCCAAATCGCTAGTCACGTGACAGACAGAAATGATCAAAGCAAAAAAGTATGGTGAATCTGTAAAAAAGTGTAGGAAATAGAATCTGATGCGCATTATTGACACCGGGACATGTTTGCCAATACTAAGTATATAGTTACTAAGATTTATTTTAACTCAGAAATCAGGACATCACCAGCAGAAAACATGCATGGCTGCTCCACATATAAAACTGATGGCGATCAATTGCTATGGTCGGTCATATGCAATCTTAACTGATCCGTATAGTTCTTATTGATCGAACCCTAAAACAAGAATAAAAAGAAAAAACCTTAAAATATTCCCCAACCAGAATATTCTAAAACAATTTTATTAAAGAAATTAACATCAAATTAACCATGAATTCTCCTTGAGAATTTCTTCCTTTTCCTCTGGGGTAAAATCGTTCTTGATATTAAAGAGTTCGCGAATTTTAATAGGTTGATGGTGATTCCTTGTGATCATGTCTGCAACTTTTTGTGTAAGTTGGCCAAGCAAAACTTCAATGCCGAGATAGTTTGAAGCTCGGAGAAGATCATAGAGAGAATCTGTGTCAACATCTAAAAAATCAGCATCCCACTTATGAAGCTCATCCTTTGATGCATCGCTCGCATGCTTCTTCAACCACTCCACAATCTTGGCTAGGGTTTTCTTTTCTACATTGAAGAGTGGAATCGCATCATCAGTGCTATGGCCATCTGCAACCATGCTCTTGATGATTTCAGATTGTAAGGCAGCCGTCTCTTCCACCTCAACAACTTCATTGTCACTGGTTTTCAACTTCAAAACCTTAGTTGTAGTCTCTGAACATGCCATGATGTATGACAGGTAGTAATTTTAGTCCAAAGAAACCTAATGAAAAACCAGAACACCGATAACAAAAAAACTACTCGTTAAGAGATTGCAGAGTATGAATGATTGAGAATTTTACAAAAGAAACGTCAAGAGGTCAGGGTATATATAGGATTTAGGGCATGTTACTCCCTCTCCGGAATAGGATTATTTCTAATCCAAAACAAGTAAGGACTAAGATTATATTTTTTCCAAAACAAACAAGTTATAATAGGAAAAATTGTACAATTAACCCAAAAAATAAAAATAAAAGTCAAATTAACACAGCAGCAAATTTTTTTAACAAAATAATACTCTTTTGCATCTTATTGTCGAGAACCGCGACATTTAAATAATTTCGTATTTCATAATTATAATATTTAAATTAATATCTCAATTAGAAATAGGATAAAACTTTAATTAATATCATAATTTAATTTATAAATGTGATATTAATTATATTTTTATTTAAACCGAAACGTGTGTGTGGGGACACGTATAAAGTCATAAAATAGGAAAAACCAATTTACTAGAGTGTGTTTGGCAGTGTGGTAGCGGTTACTTTTCAAATAGCTTTTCGTACCGAAATACATGCCAATGATTTTTTTTTATTTTTTAAAAATCATTTTTAACATCAGCACATCAAAACGATCCAAAAAGTACAAACCAAACTCAATTTAAACAAAAACAAAAAAAAAATTTGAATTTTGGCAAAACACCGTTTGGACCGCAATGCCAAACGGTGTCTAAATCTTTTCATCTTTCACCTCAATAATCTGTCACAATCATGCAGTGAATTGCTAATACAGATCATGTTGTATCAATAGGACAATCATGGCCTTGTGGAGAACAAAAACAATAATCACTGAGCATATAGCACAAAATTCTGAGGAGAAACAAGACTGCTCATATCTGCATATTAATCAAAACCTTGAGTTTTTTTTAACGAAGTCTTTCGTATCGATTCAAACTGCATATTTCAATATTTGGAGGGGAATTAGTCACCAGCACACAACATAAATCTCCGCTTGTAAATGATAAGGGGTGGATTGTTAGATCTCATGGTGCTGCATCATATCCCGTTTGCTTACGAACACCTTCCCTGTACTATCACTGTTACAGATTCTTCCTTAGTTGGAACCAACAAGCTAAGGCTGCGTGGCTCACTAAAACAGACTCTCAAAAACGAAAGAAAACATACAAAAAGTAAAGATATGTGAAGCGTATTACAGGCTTAACATCAGTTTCAAAACGCCCTGTATCAGCTCCTGTACCACCAGCAAGTTGGATTTAAATCTCTTCTGGATCTTCACTGTATCAATCCCCTGGCATCCTCAATGACTTGCAACAACGCCCTTGTCCTCATGGGAAAACTGTGGAAACCTCAATGCAAGATTCTCCGCAAGCTCCCATGCAGCTTCTGCACGAGACAAACCTTTACATAGAACCAGCACATGGGTAGCACATGGGAACCAGCACATTTGTAGACATTCTCCATGAATGAGGTTGCTACTATCATTGTTGTACAAGGATGGCTGAGGGACATGAAATCTATATATTTGCTGAGTTTATCCACCACCACAAATATAACTTCCGTCCCATAAGATTTAGGAAGTCCTTCTATAAAATTCATACTAACATCTGTAAATGGAAACTGAGGTATGGGTACTGGTTGTAGTTTAACACATGTTGTCTTATTCTTTTGGCAGATAGAACGCTCCTTTACATACTGCCTTACCTGTTTCTATAGTCTCTTCCAATAAAAAAGATTGCCTATCTTTTTAGCTGTCACTGTTGATCCAGAATGTCTTCCCGTGGCAGTGTCGTTGTACATGGAAATCAACTGTAGTTTAAGCTCCTCCACATTACCCACTACTATATTTCCCTTTCTGTTTAAATGATAATTCACCCATTTATAATGAGGGTGAGAATTAGGATTATCTTGTAGATCTTTTATAATGCCTTGCACCACACTATCCTGCTCCCATGATTTCCTGACCTCATTCATAATGGTAGCAGAAACCGTAGACATTACCATAGTAAAAACTCCACAGCTGGAACTCCTGGAAACTCTATCAGCTACTGCATTCTCCCTGCCCTTTTTACATTCGATATCATAGTCAAATCCTAGAAGTTTTGTCATCCATAAGTGTTGGGAAGGATAAGACAACCTCTGCTCTAGGAAGTGTCTGAGAGTGACTTGATCGATCAGTACGGATGGTAAAATATATGAGGGGTAATTGTTCCCAAGTTCTGATCTTCTACCTCCAGTTTCCACTTCTCCAGTGTCTTCTTCATCATCATTAATGATACAAAGAGAATAAAGCCTTTTGTTCCTGCACTTATGCCCTGGCATAAATTTATCATCACACCAAAAACAGAGGCCCTATGCACCCAAACATAATGATGATGAGGCCTATCCATAGAACATCAAAGTCCTGAATGTAAGTCTCCAGATTCCCAACTTGCCTAAGCTCCATAAGCTCTTTTAATGGATCCTTTTGGCCCCCAAACTTAGCACATAGGGCTTCTAAATAATCCCCCGAGGTAACCCTTTCATTTCCCACACCTTTCATGCAATTATGGTGCCAGTACAAGGCAACCCCATCCAAGTAATAAGAAGCCAATTTCAGTTTGCCTGACTCCTCTACTTAATCTATTTCAAAGTATTTGTTACATTTGCATAGCCATTTATGGACGTCCTCTCCCTAAAAAAAGTAGGAAAGTCACGTTTAGGCTTATGTACCTTGTGGTAAGTAGGTTCTCCTTCACAGGGAAGATTGATTTGAGTAGTTGTAGCATTAGCCTGCAGTGTGTGTTTCTCCTTATTGGCACTGGACTCCCCAGTCTCTTGTTGTAGGACCTGAAGAATAGATGTTTATTGGTATATCAACCTACTGATGAGGTCCTTTAATTCACCAAGTTTGATTTCATGGTTATACCTTGTATTTTTCAATTTCTGTGAATTAGAGTCCAGTAGCTTCATCACCTGGCCATGATTATGTGCTTGTTCCTTATTGACAGATTCTGTAGATTCCTTCAACTCTTGAGACCTGGTGTCAGGAGCCATTTCCTTGGCCCGAAGAGCCCCTGCTCTGATACCACTCGGTGCAAGTCTAATGGCGATAGCACCTACAAGCACTAAATCCAGAGAAAAAGGGTCTAATGGATTAGTTATGAACCATCCAGGATTCACTAAGAAGGTTACAACATCAATGGTGAAAGAGATGAAGAGAAAAAAGAAGGATCTTCAAGCCATGCTTGTCTAGCACCGCCACTCGAAGCCCCACAAGCATCCGATGTGTCGCCAGCAGCCTTCAGGTGCGCTGCCAAATGCACAACGAGCGGTTCCTCATCAGTCCTTGTTATGTCTTATTCAGAGTAATCGAGCCCCTAATTTTGTTGATTTTATGGCTGGTAGATCCTTGAAAGTTTAATTTCTACAAATACGCCACTGATATTTGTTATTTAGTTTAATTTTCACCCAATGACGAAAGTATTGCATGATGACTTGTCGTTGTTCTTAATTAGTTTTATTTAACTATTAGGATGATCATCTAAGCTTTGATTTTTATAAACACTGTTGCTTAACATCGTTTTTTTAGTTCTAAGATGCATACATTATATATATGGTAAGTTTGGGTTAGACTTGATCTAGGCAACATGTGCTCGTGCGAATTGATATGAATTTGTGGACTTTTATATATATATATATATATGTGTGTGTGTGTATGTAACCTATATAAATTAATAGTTTTAGGGATCATGAAATTTTCTTAATTAATCAAGATAGTATTTAAACTTTAAATTTAAGTTCGGACAAACAAAAATATTATTTAATTGAAGTTATTAATTTATTAATTATATTATATCCTTATAAAAATAAGAATACAAATCGGATATTTAGGAAACACATTTATTAAAAGAGGTAATCACAAACCCCGAACGTGACTAGTTTTACTTTTTAAAAAGGTATAATGATACCCGGATAAGAACAAAAACATGTACTATATATGTTTTATATATATATATATATATATATATATATATATATATATATATATATATTACTTGATTTTATTTTTTATGCTAAAAAGCCACTGAGAAAGCTTTGGTAAATGATAATGTACCCATGAAAAACAAGACCTTCTAATGATATTAATATACACAATGTCATGGAAATTATATATAAGAAAACTACTAAATGAAATAAATAAAATAGAAATAATAACAAACAAAGAGAAAACTACATCATTTTTTTCATGTTGGTCTTAGATCTAGAGATTGGACTTAAATCAACTAACTCGGACGAATTCAATATAAGCAATAATCGAACAATATAAAATCATAGATAAATTAAACATGCAAAGATGATATATCAAGTAGACACAACTATATAAAAAATAAAATAAAATCAACTATCTTTCGCATGGTCTTTACCATGTATATATTTGCCTTTTTTTGAATTTATATATATATGACTAGCCTATGTGTATATAGAGGTTAATGTATGAAAGTAAGGTTTTTAAAATTACAAGTTGACTTATAAAATTATATTCAATATATATATTTTATACAAAACCATATAAAAATAATAAATAATAATAAAATCATGTAAAAATACTACTAATTTTATGATTTTACAATAATTCTAAATTTTCAATTATTATTTTTTCTCATTACATATCTTTGTGTTTATTCACTAACATATAAGCCTCATAAACGCTTGTATTTATGGATTGTTTCTTCCATCAATAATGCAAGGATGAAAAAAAAATATGATCTTGCTTAAACTCTTTCTAATAAATAAAAAATTATTTGTTATGAGAGAGAACTTTAAAAATTCTTAATCTATAGATATATTTTTATGAACAAGAATGATAGGTCATACTCTGAAGTTTAATCCACAATGTATTTATATCTAAATACTATAGTTTCTTAAACAAGTTTACAATATTATGATTTCTCTGTAGAAAATCTCATAACTTGTCTAAGATATGATCTAATAAAAAATTAGATTTCAAATTAAAAAGAAATGTTCTACTTTGAATTATTTGATTCATTCACTTTAATTCTTACAAAGCCTATAATTTCTTATTGACCTACTTGTTGATATTTAATTGTGTATTGATTTATTTATTGAGGTTCATGGTATGTAACAAACAAATACTTATAAAAATATAATAATATCTAAAAAAAAACATAAATATATTTAAAAGTAATGTATTATTCATTAAGACCAAAAACATCAAATAAATCAAAACACTACATATAGTTATGCATTTAGAGGGAGCAATGTAATTAATGTTAACCAATAAGAAAGTATAGTTGTGAAGACTTAGCTGTTTTCGATGTTTTTTTCTTGGACGTGAAATCTTACTAACCACTTCAAACTTATCATGTGCTTGCATATGATATATTATCAATGGGGGGAAAGAGAAGACCCAAGAATACAAGAGGTTTTGTTAAAAAAAAATAAAAACCTATCTGTATCCTCTCTTCTATTCAAATATTTTTCTTTCAAGTGCAAGATAACCCCTTTGCAGGTTCTTTTCTATCAATCGGGGCCCTCTCCTCACCACCTTCATGGGAATGGTCTGCATGATTCATAACTATGACTGCTCCTGTTCACAAAAAGCAGCACCTACACTATTTTCAATATTATCTATCCATTTCATAAGGACAAAGTTTTCCAACTTCCATGTCTTCAACTCCAAATCACATCTCATTTTGCTTGCACTTCTCAGGGAGTCTAACGAATAAGATTACTAGTAGGAGCCCGATGGTATCTCACTGAACCCACTTCAGGTTCTTGCTAGAGAATTGAGGTGGGTCTTGACCAGCTGCGTATCGATCTTTGATACAAAATGGTGCATATTTTCCCAAGACTTGTGAAGAGTATTTGACAGGATCTACGTTGTCTCAGGTTGTTCAAAGTGTTGAAGAATTTCTTGATCTGGGACTATCTGTAGCGTCTGAATTTGGAGGGGTCACCCAAGAGTGTTTCATGAGAAGTTGTTTGCTGATTTACCACTGAATTACATGTAAGTGATACTTCCGTGATGCAGCTGTCTGCACCGCCATCTGGACTAAGAACGCTAGCATTCAGGAATGGAGGTTGCTTTGGAGAGGGGATTTCACTTTGGGCATCGGTGAGCATCTGTACTACTCCATTCATGGACGGTCTTAGCCTTGAAGAAGCTTGTGTGCATAGAAGTCCTATTTGAAGCACCTTTTCTGCCTGTTTCTGGGAAAACATACCTCTTAAGCCAGGATCAACCATGTCTGTAATTGTATTAGCTTTGTAATGCTTCCAAACCTGATATCAGAATGATGAAAAACACTGTCAATAGGCATGTAACACATTCTTGCCGGTTGTAAAACACTCCAAGTTACAAATCGCACTCGAGATCGTCAAGAAGTTTCCAAGTAAATGCTAACAAAGGTCTCAAAGATCAATAAGAATATTTTTGCTCTAAAGGAATAAGAATCTTACAGAATGCAGAATTGAACTTGATCCCTGTGAGAACACACTGTTCTTTTTACCAGTTGCAATCTCAAGAATTAGAACCCCAAAACCATAAACATCAACTTTCTCTGTTAGCTGCCCTCGAACAAGATATTCAGGAGCCATATATCCCCTGCAAACGAATAATTGCGATTTAGAAGCAACAAATGATGTTACAACTCTGTTTATTATATTGTGATTTTAATTCTGAGTTGGTTTTTGTTATATTGAAACTTAGTTCCCCTTCTAGCATTACTCCATAAATCACACACGATAACGAAATCAATGGCCGATGTGCTTTTAAAGAAAAGAATATGTAGACCAAAAGTAACTAAAACTTGTATATATGAGGTTCATTTCTTACAACGTTCCTGCAATGCCAGTGCTAATATGGGTGTTGTCGGTGGCAACACAACGTGCAAGGCCAAAATCAGCAATCTTTGGAGTAAGCTTCTCGTCAAGAAGAATGTTACTAGTTTTGATATCTCTATGAATGATAGTCACTCCACAACCTCCATGTAGATATGCAAGTCCTCGGGCTGTTCCTAGGATAATATTAAACCGCTGCTGCCAGTTGAGAATATGTAATGTGTTCTTAACTGCAACAAATGAAGATCATGTTACTGCTATGGATATATAGACCTCAAGCATTCTACATCCTGTTTTGTCCTAAAATTATTGTTGGCACAAGTTTTGGCAGAAAGCTCAAGGATTTTTAAGCAATGTTTAACATGGTAATCGAATTAGAAAGGGAAAATCAAAGTGGGAATCTAGGAAATGAAAACACTGACATTGAACTGTAGATTGACTTACTGAAAAGAATCTGATCAAGGCTCCTGTTAGGTACATATTCATAAACAAGAAGACTCTCAGGGCCTTCAATGCTGCAACCCAAAAGGATGACAAGGTTTTTGTGTTGGATACCACTGATCAAGTTAACTTCATTGAAGAACTGGTCAACCCATTGCCTTGTATTATAGACCAATCTCTTAACTGCAACCGTTCTTCCATCTGGGAGAGTTCCTTTAAAAACAGAACCAGCTCCTCCTTGGCCCAGTTTCCTCGAGTCATCAAAATACTCAGTTGCCTTCTCAAGCACTTCATAAGTGAAATTTAAACTAGAGTTGGGTGGCAGGCGGAGATTGGTTTTGTCTAGGGATAAGAAAGAGCAGAACAAGTTAGAAATGGATAAATTTGAAATTGATAGCTCGTCAAGGACATATAGTTTTTTGGTTGCAATTTCACCTCCTTTCCTCTTTGACAATCTCTCATACCCTATAAAAGCACCAAAAGAAGCTAGCACGACGAACACAACTGTCGATAGAGTAGCTGCTACTATGATTCCAGTGTTGTCTGTACAAGGTAGCAAAACATGTCGTGACAGTAAAGCAACATTCAAGACAAAACAAATAGTGTTAACATAGACTACATACCATAAAAACCAAAAGCAAAAAATTCAAGGCAATACAAATTTAATCAAAGAGAGGAAATCTTACCACAACGAGCTTTTGATTCCACGGATTTCTTAAAAAAATGCTGTGTAGAATATTTCATGTAACAACCAGCAAAAAAGGCACTGCCCCCCGAGCCAGGAGCACATTGACTTAATTTTGGGCCTGCTTTCACCAGGCACTTTCTACACTCATCCTTATCAAGCGTATTCCAACATTGTGCCAAAGCATAAACGGAAAAAACTCTTCCCTTTGCCTCCGCAGCTGCAGACGTTCCATTCCCGAGTGCCATTGCAGTGACATTCTGTATCGCTGCTGCCAAGCGTTGCTTGAACTCCATGTGCAAAAAGCTATCTGTCAAAGCATTTGTTGGCTCACCACATACCACAGCATCATTCATGGGATCAATGGCTTCATGAAAGAAGTTATAGTTATCGTAACGAATAAAACAACCATTAAGATAGATTCGAGCAGAAGTGGCAGGGAGACAACGTGGGAGTTTGACTCTGCCTTGGAAAAAACAGATTTTGCAGTCAAGACTGGAAAGATCATCATGACATTGGGCTAATCCATATATCTGAAGCAATGGGGAGGTGATGAAACCGCTTCCCCAGTTCCGAGAACCGACCTGTTTTTGGAGAGAATCCATGACTTTCACAATGTTTGGTACGTAGGAATTGTCAATGTGCTTAGAAGAGCCGCAGACAAGGCTGGTTTCGGACTTGCGATCGGCGGATGAAAAGGGAAGGAGAATTAAAATAAATACTACAAACAACCCTATGAGGTTTTGAGAGAATGTGAATGATGATTGCATCGAATTCAAATGGGGTTGCTCTGTTTGTCTCTGTTCTCCTCTGTTTTGATGTATTATGTATTGAAAAATGAAGAAGAATGGAGGGGACATGGATTATCACCTTCAATTGTTATCTTCTGAAACATATTATCCTCTCTCTCTCTCTGTGGATTTGAGTGACTTCTAGAAAGAAATGGAGAGGAGGAGAGGATATGATCCTCCTATGTTATGGTGTGTGGTTTTGTATAACAGAATGTTTTTTGTTTCTTTTTCTTGGACGAACTATCATGATTTCTGCAATTGGTTTTCGGGAGGAAGATGGAAAGGAATAGAAAATAGACTGGAGCGGTGAACTGGCTTCGGTTTCTCTTTTCTTTATTTAGAGCATTGTTAAGATAACACAGCAAAGTGGCAATTTAATAATGGCGGGTGGATGGGAGGCCATGGATTCGGGACAAGAAACTGTTTGTTTTCGTTTTTTAAGAGTTGTTTTTTGAAAAAATATATTATTTTATTATCATTTAAAACAAAATTAATATTTTTTTATATTTTCATATTATTTTACTATGCAAATATCAAAAATAATTTTAAAAAAAATTAATGCATTTTCGAGTGAAAAACAACAGCAATTACACTTTCAAATACCCCCTGAATTGTCTGGCTGGTACTCATTTCACACGTTTTAAGTCACTACAAGCTATCCGCCACCAATTAAACTATTTTAAAAAAGAAAAGTATGCAAGTTTTTCTTAAGGTGTTTTTTATATAAAAAAATCAAAAATAAAAAAACTTGTATATATCTAATAAAATAATTTGAGAACTATATATATTAATTAATAAATAAAGAGTCATTAATAATGAATAAATATGAAAATTAAAAAATTAAGAGTAAGATATAAAACAAGATATTTGGTCTTACGACTCAATTATTTGACATGTTTATGTTTAACAACTTTGTTCATAAAAATCAAATTTTTTATTTAATTAAATGATAATAAAAATAGATACATGAAATTGATTAAATAAAATAAGAGGCAAACAAATATTATGCAAAGTTTCTAACCTTATTACCGGGTAAATGATTTCACCTCCCATTACTACGCACTAACTCCATTGCAGGATAACTAGTTACACCCACATCAATATTAAAGAAGAACATTTCACATTTAATGAAAGCATACTTACTTAATTCAATACAACCATATCAAAGTGTCAAGCACCTACTTCACAACAATACCATTTATCTACCGACTATCTCACACGTTAGTTATCTCAAAGTCTCATCATCTAAATTTTCCCAACATAATTTTTGTTGTTGTGATCGATAATAATTGTTACATAAAAATTTCATTGTTACTATCAAAAGTAATATATACAAGGTTCTCCCATTGTTGCAGTCAAATCACAATCTCATAACATACCATAAACTTCTACTTATGTGAATAATTACAAATTACAAGCTAAATTCTACCTCAAGGGCATATGCCTTCCATCAACAATAATAACAAGAATACACTATAAAATTTAACTTCCGTTGTTATTCTAACATTTATAAAAATATGTGTAATACTTAAAAAGCAAGAGAGGATCAGTCTCTTACCAATAATTTTAATTCCTTTCGAATAAACTAAACTAGCAAATTATCTTGATCATCTAAACATAGTTGTCATTAGCCCTTCGACTAGTATGAATAAATTATCCTTTTTATTATTTATGTTTCATTCAAGAATTGACATTATATATCCGAAGCATAACCATATTTTATTTTGACAAAGAGCTTCTCTTTTTTCTTCTTCACCTACTAAGGGAGCAATTTTGAATTGGGATATTTTGACCTTTTTAGGCCACTAAGTGAGTGGTGGCTTATTGGTCCAATTTTTCATAATAAAATGAAACGAATCTAATAGATTTCTACTATCCTTTTAGGTTCAAAGCCTGTCATTGTTCACAGGTGAGGATATAGTCTTTAATAAGTATTTAAAAGTGTATTTTTATTAAGGTTTTATATCATTATATTATTGCACTTAAAGTATCATTAAATTCTTTAACTTAAGCATGTTTTACAATAACAAGTTTGATAATATAAGATATCTTTAATTTATGACAAATACTTGATTCTAAATGCAGGTTTGTAAAACATGCATATCTCACAATTTAGAGCACTGATTGATGTGTTTGATTATTAAGATTAAGGGGACAAAAAGAGGGTTAAGCTTAGAGAAGAAATTCTAGTTGAGCTGGTTCAATTCAAATCGGAACACCATTTGATTTTTAGGTCATAATTGGAGGCTGGAGCTATAGACCTTGGATTTAAGTGTGGTTTAGCATGATGAAGCGCTAAGACATAGGCCTAAAACATTGATGAAGAGTTCAAGGTTCAATACTGTCTTTTTAGAGTTCAAATCTTAGCAACAAAAGAGAAGTATGGATCTATCCTACACCCAGACATTGTTTGATTTTCAACCCATATCTCGAGTCCTAAAAGTTCAAATAAGCCCGTTCATGTTTTGTTGGAAATATGAGACAAAAACCAACAACTTTCATGCAAACCATCAATTTAGATTATTCAGCCACCAAATTAATAATTAGACATCCAATTAGTTAAACCACCAAATTAATTAGGCCCCATCAATAATTCTAAATTTTAGCCGATAAAAGAAGGCATTTGTCATTCATTTAGACATCTTGGTTTTCATATCAAGATCATGTTTTTTTTTTGTATTTTTATAATATTCAAATTTTATTTCATATTATACTGTCATTAATCTCTTATTTATGCTTATCATTTTTTCTTTATTATACTTAGTTCATTTATATCATAGCTATGTTTTTATCTTATTTATTTATGTTTTCATTTTTAATTATGTTTAGTTAAGTTTATTTTTTTCAATGTGACACTAATGATGTAAAAATAAGTACAGTACAAACTTAACATGGGTTTTAATATTTAAATTCAAGAAAATTTGCTATTAAGATGTGTTATAGCTGTTATCTTAATCAATCTTAATACCTTGTTTGTTAAGTGATGAGTCTAGATTTGTAGTATACAATCCTTAGCACAACAAATACTTGATTTTTTCATAGCTTACTGTATGGATAACCGATACATGTTTTATGAAAGGATCTCGATTTGTTGTTGACATAAGTTAGCACCATACATACTTGACAATATTTACAAGTGTTGCGTTACTCGAATAAGATAATTAATATAATCATGTTAATAAATTAAAATGAGTCATTAATGATAAATCATCATATTGAAACCTCACTTGTGTGTAGTTTTCAATTGAGTAATATAAAGAGTTTGGACTATATTTATTTAAAATACCATTAATGGATCATCTAACCTTGGTAATTTTTTTTATCTTCGTTAAATCTTTACATTAATAAGAAAGTGAATTCCAGGAAAGTAAATTATTTTCTGATGTTTGGTAGTGTAATGAAAAATAAGTTGGAAAACACTTTTCAGTATTTGGTTATGTCATGGAAAATAAGCTGGAAAATTACTTATTAATGGTTTATTTTTTTTTCAAGTTTATTTAAATAAACAGGAACAAATCTTACAAATTAAAAAGTTGAATGAAAATGAAATTGAAAAAAATATATAATTTCATAAATTATCTCAAATAAAATAAATAATAATCAAAATAATAGAGATCAAATCTAACAAATAAAAAAAATTAAAAGATGAAGAAATTAAAATAATAATAATAATCATTTCATAAATTATATCAAATAAAATAAGTAACAATCAAAAGAATGAGTATCAAATTTGATATATAAAAAATTTCAATTAAAAAATAATAAGGAAAAAGAAAATAACAATTATAAAAATGAGGACTAAAGTTAATATAAAAATCAAATTCTAAAAGATGAAATTGAAAAAAAATATATTCAAATATATATATATATATATATATATATATATATAGCAATCAAAAGTTTGAGGACCAAATTTGATATAATCAACAAATAATATGACATTTCTAAATTTTTAACAACTTCCGAAAAGTGTTTTCCATCCAAAATAAAAGGAAAACACTTTCCTGAAAACCAAGTCAAATTTTTCTTTGACTGGAAAGTGTTTTCTGTTGACCAACTTTTCTAATGACAAATAAATACAGGAAAGTTTGGAAAATGATTTCTAGAAAATCACTTTCCGCCAAATAAACGAGGCCTTAATTTAGTTAAACCGGATAAAGATCATATCTAACCAAATTGAATGAAATCAATTATTTAATGGGAGTGAGATTTCCATCCCTAATTGAAATGATTTAGAACACTTATTTTTTACCGGTTTAGAAGTGTAGTTATCGTTATTTTTTAAAATATTTTTAATACCGAAATATATCAAAATAATTTTTTTATTATTTTTTAAAAATTAATTTTAAAATTAGCGCATCAAAATGATCTAAACACGGGTATAACTGCATTTTCAAACTCTCATAAATTTATGTTATTAAAGTTTTATACAGGGTATAAATACAGAAAAATAATGAAAAAAAAAAAAGAAGTTTTTGGAAGAGAATATAAGTTATAAGAAACTTGAATAATATGGAAGACCATTTCTTTGTCTCTAATTATAGAATTACAATCACAGTAGAGGAAACTAAATTACCTTCTTTCAATGAAATGGATTAAAATTCCTGTTTGATTATTATAGGAGAAATATAACTGATCTCTTGAAAAAAATTGTTATATTAAATTTCATCGTCATGTATTCAAGAAATTAAATTTTATAAAAAAATATTTTTAATATCAATACATTAAAACAATTTAGAAATATAAAAAAATTAATTTTAAATAAAAAATAAAATTTCAATCACATTTTCAAATATAATTTTAAACAAGATGTCATGTATAAAATATCCAAGATCTTCGTGAGTATAATATGGATTTTTTCACAAGAGAACCAAAAAGAGAGTGAATCTCCTGAAAATGATGGCAATCAAGTATAACTTGAAACCCTAACATAATCTCCACCCCATGGTATGAACATGTCACCAAGCATATCGACGAGTGCATTGTTTTTCCCTGCAACATATGCATGCTTGACACTCGTAATAGAAGGCTGCCACAAAATATAATATTTACAAGTTAAAATAAAATAAAGCGTAGGGAAGAATTAAGCCCTCGCTTTCACTATGATTAGTGCTGCCATTGACAAAAATATAAATAAAATTTTTAAACTTTATATAATTAAAGTATATTTATTTTTATATTTTAAAAATATTTTAAAAAAATTTATGATTTTTTTTATTTTTTCATTAACTTTAAATTAATATATTTTTAATATTTTCAAATTATTTTGATGTTCTGATATAAAAATTATTTAAAAAAAAAATTATTAACATAAATTTTGACATAAAAAATTATTTTTTAAATTTTTTTTTAAAATCAACCACTAAAAGTTCAAAATACAAAACCAGATTAACTTAAAATTAAATCAATAAATATTTAAATCAGATAATTAACTTAAAGAAGAAGAAAAAGCACCATCAACATGCTAAATATGTTGATTTATTTTCTTTAATTGCGATCGATGAGCCAAACAAAATGAGTATAAATTAAATCTTATCATATATTTTTTTTTAAATGTTTAGTAAAGGAAAATTGTCTAAAATTATACTGCCATACAATTCTCTTCGCACGTTCTCATGAAAGTTCCAAGGCATGAGAGGAGTCTGAACAGTTAAAGGTTGATTTTCCAACGCATTATGCTTTCTCCGATGACTTCAATGGAATGTATTCTTATGATCCGTAAGAAATACTCGAAATACTTGGCAGGAATCAGCAACAGTTGCTGTAAACCCACTTTCCTAGCTGTGGCTATTAATTTTGCCGACGACGAGATACTGTTCTTTCTCTTGCCGCAACTCTTTTCCTCCTTCCTTTTCCATTAACTTCAATAGTGCTACAAGAGGGCTAGTTCCACCTAGCTAGAGGGTGTCTATCCCTTGTGAATGTTAGATAAAATCCTCGTTCAAGTAGAAATCTCGCAAATGATTACACCATTGAAATTATCTATTGCAGAAGTAAAAATCAACACCCTAATATATTCCCTAAATTCCTCTCAATTTGAATTGAGATCATTTATAAAGTTTAGAAGATTACTTGATGTTTTCACTTAAAAAAATACATAGCTTGGATAAGAGTTTCTAATTGTTAAATTAAGTATTTAACAACAATAATTTAATTTGAGGAATGGATTGTTTGATAAAAGAATTCTAATCAAATAGTCTAATACAAATTTGAACTAGAAATTATTAAAGAATCAATTCAATTTAAAAATTTAAGTTGATAAATAAAGTTTTAAAATATAATTTATATTATTTTCTAAAACACTTTTTTAAATAAAAGCTTTTTAGATTTGAAACCTGCATAAACTCATACTACCTTGCACTTATTTTTTTATCAAATAAATAGAAATAATGAGATTCGAACTCGTGAGCACTTGATTATCAAATTTGTTATACCATATCAAAAAATCATCTAAACTCAATTACTTACCTAGTTAGATAAAATTTTAAAATATAACTTGTATTATTTTTTAATAATAATCGTGACATGAAAGTTATAGATTACAATTATTAGAATTCTTTTTTAAATTATTATTAAACAGATAGAGATTGCAATCTGTCTAGATTTAATGTATAAAGAGTGAATTAATAAATAAAGCTTGGAGAGATTCCAAATACTTGTGTTCTTTGTTTCAACAAGAAAGCCCCGGCTAGCCCTGTACATGCTCCAACAACCAATCCAAGTTACTACATTATGAGAAAATTTTTCAAGTTCCCGCAGAAGATCCATTATTATTTTGTTTGCATTATTGTTCCTCCCCCATATCTTTTTTCCCGATGCATTCTTCCATGTTACATGATTAAAGATGATTTCCAGCAATCTTCAGCTGGCTCATGATCTATTGCATCAAACGCTGCATAAATATCCTAAACATGTCAAAACCTTTATACCTGTTGCACTAGCCTCACGTGCTGCCATATTAGCCTTCCGAGCATGTCATTTTAGGAGTCGTTTAGGTATATTTGTGAAATTTCTATTGAAATCGGACTCAATTGACATAATCTTACGACTAGCTAAGAACACTTCAGCAAATAGGATGCAGATAAATTTGAAAGAAATAGTTAGATAATTGAAGCGGTAAGCATTTCATTAGGCATCAGCATGAGGCCCTGTCCAAGCATGTACAAAAAAAGGCGTAGTGAGAGCTAAGAGGGAACACCCCACCTCAGTCGTTCATGAAAAAGGGGCCATAAAGACTATCCACAACAGCAAATTGCATGTTCTCTGATGGTTTCCAGTGACGCTTCCTTTGATTGATGAACCAGTTGTTTATCTGTTTCTGATCCAGGCCAGTTGATTCAGCCAACGCAACCTTATCAGCTTCCTGAAATTTAAAAAACAGTAAGATACGATTCAAGGGCTTGATCGAGAATTCAGATTTTCCAACTAAATTCTAAACATTAAAGTGTAAGAGATAGATTAGGATTTTCACTTCGCATCAAATAAGTAATTACCGTTGGGTATGGCCATTTGTTATGAACGTTCCACCAGTTTAGCAGGATTTGCCTTGCTTCCTTTGGGAGTTTTCCTTTCTTCTTCTGTTTTGAAAACGCATGCTTTAGGGTACTTATGTAACCACTATATTTACGTAATAGTTTGTCCTTGAGCTCTCGATCCTCGTTTATACGGGTAGATTCTTGCACGTCTGCCTCTCCTCCACTGGCATCTTCATCAGATGAACCAGCAGCTTCATCTGGCAGGAGAATGAACTTAGAGGATGCCAGCAATCATGTATAACCCAAATAAAAGTGTTTTCAAGAAAATTCATATAAACAGCAACCAAGTTTGAAAGGCTTTAATTTACAACGTTCAATTCATTGACATGTTCACAACACTGATACTGCAAATCACATAAGTGTTTCCGCCATAAACAATAATTCTTTTCCGTAGCAACCCTACATACCTGAACCAAGCAACCACAGACAGGATGACTCCACACCCATCTTAAAAATTGAATATATATATATATATATATATATATATATATAAAAGCTTGGCACTACAGCCCACAATAAAACAAATTAATAGTTTCAGTTATAGAGAAGACTCCAAGAATTTTAATGGGGACCATTGAAGCACCCAATTAATGAACAACTTCTTCAGCATATTATATATTATATATACAGTAGGAGTACAGCCCAGCCCAGCCCAACCACGAAATGAAAGTACATGCCCAACAAACCATAGTGGAGGCGATCAAAGATTCAAAATCAACCACAACAAGGAAAGGGTCTCAAGAAAATCTAATTGAAAAGAAACAAAGAGAAGAGAAGTGGGGGAGTGGGGTCCAACGTCATCCACACATGGAGGCATGATCCCATGTCTCCATGGATGTGATTTAACACCATGGCATGCTGTGCTATGAGGAGGTCGGGACCCACAACCAATTCTTTCAGAAAAGAAGAGGACGCAGTAAGCACAGGCAACACTTAAAAGTAGGGGGGGGGGGGGGGGGGGAGAGAGAGAGTCAATCAGAGGTTCGTTGTGTCGTATCGCAGTCAGTAAGGGAGAGGGAGTTGGCGTCTTCAAGAGAGTACGGTTCCTTAAAAAGATAAAAGAGGTAACCCGCAAGGCACGCACGCACTGCCCTAGACCCCCTTCTCTCCTTCCCATACTGCCAGTGACAGACACCTCAACTCGCCTCGCCTCGCCTCCCCTCCAACAAATGCAGTGCTCGCATTAACTTCCCTCAACCTTGGAAAAGCCCCAGAAAAAAATTAAAAATAGGGACACTGAGAGGTCTTTTGCCCCATCATTTTCTCTCAGAGACTCTCTATATTGCACCCAAAAGCTAAAAGAGTGAAGAGTGGAAGAGTCGCATTTAATATTTTTGCAAGGATTCAGAGCTGAATCACTGCACCAGAGAGGAACATGCCTACGACCTAGTTGAAATGAGACCAGAAAGATACCGACGTAGATATACAGAGCCACCGAAAGTTTGGCCCAGTGAGAGTGAGAGTGAGAGTCTCATTGCTTAGAACCTGGTTTTGCAGCGCTAAAAGTTGGAAGTCCTGTGTGGTTCACAAATTTTATTAACCAAATCCCTTTCATGCCCCTTCATGTCCAAACCCTAACCCCAGACACATGCACCTCTTCATCCTAGTAATACAAATCAAACCCCAAAAATCATTATCCACCGAATGAAATGAAATAAAATAAAACCCAAACTCACAACTAAAAAAAGCTCAGTAGATTTACTAACAAAGACGAGTACTTTGCCATCCTCGGTCCCTGTCAAAACTCAAGTTTGAAACCCTCACGTGTCAAAAATAATAATAATAATAATAATCAAGAGCTATCAGCGCAAATAATGTCTCCACTTACAATCTATGTGCAACTAGAACTCTTAAACCATCCTCGTCTCTTAACATGGATACCTAGCAGAAACCATAGATGAAAGAGTGAACATAGACTAGGGAATGGAGGAACTCAATGCAATGAAGAAGTGACAAAAGGTGGAGATCAGTCATGCATGTCATGGCAACAACTTACCTGTGTATGCAACCTGGGAGCGTTAGTAACATCAACGTGCTTAGACGCACTTTTTTTAATCTTTTTTTTTTTTCAAATATTGTTAGTTGTTTAAGACGTTTGGCGGAAAGCAAACTGAGCAAATTGAACCGTAGGGGACATAAACCAAACTAGCCACCAAGACATCAAATTCAAAGATCATATTTCAATCGAACTTCACTGGAAAGAAACAGCAATATGACCTCAAGGCAAAAAACAAATCTCCTAATCGGTGTAGAATTTAATTCATAGCATCCCCACCATGCTGGGGGTACACTATACCTGGAGGAAGATTTTGATAAAACAAGCATGCACGTTTTAAATTTGTTTGCAATCCTATTAATAGTTGAAGAACACTAATCCTAACACATGATCAACAAGAGCTTAAAAAATACAACCTAACACATGATCACTCACAACATTCACGTCATAATGAGGCCACAACACTAATCCTATTCCATTGTAAGCATAAAATGAAACATCAATGGGGGCATTCTTCATTGAGAGAATGTGAAAGCCAGTCGTGTACCAAGTAATACTGTTCACATAAGATTGTGCACATAATTATACCAGGCTATACCATCTCTTTCAACACTGAGAAAAGGTGTGATTGTTGAGATATACGAGGCAACACTGCCGTGTGTTTGTGTGTTTTTCTAGTTTTTTTTTTAAAAAAAAAAAAACCAACGTACCCAAACCCTAAAAACCTATTTGCCCATGGATTTTTAAAAGCCATCTCCACTGAAACTTAATGCAGAATGACAAGATCTCCAATTAAGAACAGCACCATCGAGGCAAGCCTCTAGTGATGCTTGGGATAGTATGCAACAGCAAAACACTTCAGTTGATGGAATGGAAGATTATATGGCCGCGCCTTGAGGAAAAACAAGACATTAGCATAAAACTGCAATAGATGAGACACGGACATATGACTCTTTAACTATCTCACTCACTCTTATGCATAAAGCTCAAATGCATGCAAGGGAAGTCCCAAGTTTTAGGGCCTCTGGCACATGAGCTGTTTACGTGCCAGCGTGCAAGGAATACAAATTCAAGACCGTGTTTCTAACAAACACTTGAACATGGAATGATAGCATGAAAGCATTCCAGCCATGGTGGTGCAAGCAAGCTCAAAGGTACGGGCGGTAAGTAGAGCTTAATTACAAATTACTTAAATCCTAATGACAAGGCGATGACCCGTTGAAGCACAACATGATCCATCAAACCATGAGACTGCTATTGTAACAAATATATGAACAGAAAATAGCTCAATAAATACTAAGGCTAGTTCATTCGATGCTTCTTCAATAAAAAGATGGGAAATTGAGGAACCTCTCCAAAGAAGTTAATGAATAATCAGGTCATGGAATCATATAGAGTAATCAAGAGGCTGACCAAGTATTCAGCTTTTACCAAACTAAGCCATGAAAGAGGGAAACCTCGTGTGCTTTCTATGGACAACACCACCTTGACTCCAAGTTGAGAAAATATAAATCATCAATCTTGCTTGTTGACAAACAAAAAGATACTTGAAGATATTCCGAGTAACAGCTTAAAAGCAAAGCATTTTTTCTTCTTATTCACTGTCCAGCACTAAGAATCCCTTTTAATAGCATTAAAGTCTCTAATCAGGGAATATCTAAAGCATCAAAATGCCACAAAAGAATATCCAAATCTTCACTGTACAAGTAGGCAATTGGCAGAAAGAGTGCGAAGCCCCACTATAGTATCTTCACAAACTCATGCACCCTCTTAAAATCGGAACTTTAGTTTCACGCATGCAAAAATATAATAATTCAACCAATCCATACCTAAAGTTTTTATTCCCAGACAAAATCCATAAACTAACTCCAAGCCCAAAGCTAGAAACAGTGTACGAAATGTAGCTTTCTTTCAAAATGATTCTAAAAAATAACGTGCGACCATACTAAATGTGTGAACTTGTTGCCTTAACCACAACGAAATGCTCAACTAAATTAACTATTTTGGCGACAACGTCCATATGTATTCTGTAAAAAGTACAAAAAAGCCAGTAGTTCAAACATGTTATTAAATTAAATTAAGCCTCAAAAGCAAGAGATCAACAGTGATCAGGGACATTAAAAAGGAAAGGAGTAGATGACAAAGGAAGACAAGAGGAACATCCTAACACGAGCTGCAGGTGCTTCTTTACTTCACTTGCCATAAAGAAAACATAATATTTTGAAAACCAAACTCATAATACTTAAGTCTACCATGATATCTCTTGTTCATTGGGAGATTCAGTTGGGAATCTAATGGATTTAGTTATGTGTATGATTAGGCAGAAAAGCGGTTTGCTTTCGGTCGGGCTACATTTATATATTTCCATCTGCCTGCAACTCTTCCCAATGAATTCTTAACATGCAAAGACAGCAGTTCCAAGACTCACTCTATGGATGCCAGAACTAATCCAATCCTATGACCTTTCCTGAGGAATAGTTTTTAATTCCCACCCATGGCATGCACTACAACTCATGCTTTATTGAAACTTAGATCTCCAATCACGATACAAATAGCCAGTTGTTTGAAAGGGAATTACCTATCCCATCTCCATTCACACAGCTAGAGATTAGCATCCAAACACTCACCAGAAATGTGTAACAATTGATTAGGCACAAGTCAGTATAACCTCAACCTTGTCCAAGGACAACTATGAGGAACAAAGGGAGTTTAGTTCATGAGGCACTTGAACAAACTCAGAGCTCATAGGCTCTTATCAGTTCCCAAGATAAAGAAATGCTTTCTGATATAATTCATTTTCTCAGACATTTTCCATTATTCCGATTTTTTTTTTATCCCTCCCCCCCATGCTTAAGATAAGAAAGAACAGGTGCTTACAAGTAACTAAACAATCAGTATTAGGATCAGCAATAACACCAAACCACAATCGAAATACAAAATTAAAAAAAATTGGAACATCAAAGGTGGTTTGAAACTAAAATGTTAAATTTACCAGATGAAAGCTTATGTTGGTTTTTATCCTTGAATACGACCCATGACTAAAGCAGTTATCTCCATGCTTCTTACCTTTAAAGCTAAAAATTATGACTCTTGAATGCTCCCCCAAGAAAGAAACAAAAGGAAAGAGAAAGTAGAGATGAAAGCCTAATGCCTCCAACCCTAAAATGGATAACCTTTCTACATGTTCTCCCACGTTGCAGTACTAATTCAGATCCATTTCCAACAAAAGGGTCTTTCAATAGAGAGATCCATGTCAACGAGCAGGTGTTCTCTTTCTTTTCTAGGGTTTTTGTTGTTTGGTTATGCTTTTTATCATTTCTACATCTGAAACCTTGATTTGTACAGCAAGAATATGAATATATGTTTCTTAATGGTGCAGGTTTTTTGTCCAGAAAGGAATATGGGAAATTGGCCATGAAAGCAGCCTCTATTTCTCAAGTGATCCGTTTGTCCTGCTAAAATACGCTAGTTTTTATGCTAACGTGAGCGCCTCTCTCTCTCTCTATCTCATTATGTAATTACTATCACAGCTTCCCATGACAGAAGATTAAACTATAAACAATAAAATCCACTGCACAAACATCAACAAACTAGATAACATACTGAGCAGTAAAATAGAGCGAGAGAGAGAGAGAGAGAGACCATAAACTTGGCTTCTGGAAGGACCGTTGCAGAGAGTATTAAACTGAGCTTCTATATCATTCAAGAAAGTAGTGGCTTCATCGAAAGGCCTTGAGAGATCCGCTTTATACTTCATCAGAATGTCACAGTAAGTTTCCTGCAAGGAGAAAAATGTCAAGTACTATCAGTCGGAAAGAGAGAGAGGGAGAAGAAAATAAAACTCCATTTTGAAGAAAACCTAGAAAAGAGAAGGAAATAATATTTCATTGGAAATCAAGAGATCAAAATAGGAAGCCCGGGAAAAATAAAGGATTTTATTTCCATGTCTAAATAAGCAACTAAACAAGGCCATCAAAGATGAAAACTGAGAAAGTTAGCAGAAGAGAAGAGAGAGAGAGAGTGAGAGAAATGGGAAATCGCTTCTTAGGGTTTGGGCTCCTTCAAGAGCAGAAGAAGTTTGAAGAGGAAAAAGAGACCATGAACTCGTCGAGCTCGGGATCGGCACCCAAGCAAGAGGCGACAGAATCATTGGACCCCTTGGAAACATCATTCACTAGCCGGATTTCATCTAATAAATAAGCCATCTCCGGCGGTGCTCCCACCTGCAAAACACAGAAATCAAAAACAAAATTAGTAAAAATAAGAAAATAAAACAACAGTAGACTTATCAAGACACTTTATGGAGTACTAACCAATAAATACTGGAACTTTCCAATTTCCAAGACTTTCAAAAGTCTAACAGCATATATGGTCTACAGTCTACACAGTTTCCCTATAGTATGAGCCTAGCTAATGAGAAAAGTTGGTATTGCACAAGAGTATTGCTTTTCATTTTAACAAAAATGTCAAAGAAATTGATCGACATAAAAGGAAAAGTTTGCAAGAGAAAACACATGCACTTGCAACAACATAGCAATAAAACACTCAAAAATTGTTGCAACAACGCATTTCATGGATCAAATTGAGATTTTAAGACATCCCTCAAACCATGACTGTCCTCAGAACACTGAAACGTTGGAATTCAAAAATCCCGTATCCTTGAAGTTTTTTCTTTTTTGTCAAGAGCTTCACACTCCATTTAGAAAAGAGTTCCTCATCCTTCAAGTTGTATCATCACTTGGCCAAACTTTCCATTCTAGATTTGCTTGTGTTCTTTTCCTTATTCTTTTTTGTGCGTGTGCTTAATCGTTTCTTGACATCTTTTGAGACTACTAAATAGCTCAATCGAAACTATTAGTTGCAAAAAAGATTAGTGTGTATACCTTCTGGCAATCAATATAAGCTTCAAGTAACTTAGGGTAAAGCGGGTGAGAAGCAATTTTAGCCCTAATTGCACAAGAAACCTCCTCTGAATTATTACTATTACTATGATCACCAACACCAACACCCCCTCTCTGCTGCTGCTGCTTCTGATGCAACTCGGCCACCATTGAAGCAGCATCAGATACTGAGGAACCACAAAACATCTGCTCCGATCCATAAACAGGAAATGATGGCTCCCCAGCTGGGGAGGTGAACCCCACAGGATGATAGTAATTAGCCACTGGAGCAACCATGTTCTCTGATGGAACCTGCAAAGAGTAATCAGAGCTTGTGGATTGAAGACCGTAAAGTTCTTCCATCATTGAAAGAAAGAAAGAGTCAGGATTAGCAAACTGCGTTCTTCTACTAGTTTTCAGCAGCAGCAGCAGTAGTGGTAGATACTGCAAACAGAGAAGGAAGATATTGGGGGTACTACTGTGTTGAAATAGAATAAGAGGTGTGGTTTGTAGCAGTAGGTAATGGGGAATGAGCCACGGAGAGAAGAGAATAAAAGGTAACTGTAGTTACAGTACGTAATATATAATAAAGGACTGGGTTAATCGGATACTTTTGTGCGACGCTGCGGGGTTGTTAAATCTTTTTATAATATAAAAAAAATATTCAAGAGATGACCTTTATTTAAGTATTCCGTGACGCAGAATAATGTTAGAGAAAGAAAAGGAACAAAAAAATAAAAAGTTCAATACATGATAATTTAATATTAAAGAATTCAAAAAATTTAGGCTAAATAAGACTATTATTTAAAACTAGTAACTATGATGATAACCAAAAAAAAAAAATTAATCATTAAAAATTTTTAAAAATAATAGTAATTAAAATAAAAAAAAATTTAATCAAAAGATAAAATAAATAATAAATAAATAATAAAAACTAAAATTTGATAAAATAAAATATTGAGTGAGAAAATTAAAAAAACAAATTAAAAAAATGATTTAAAAATAAGAAACTTAAAAAATATGAACTAAATCTAGAAAAAAAAAACAATATTAAATAAAAAAACAACAATCAAGCGAAAAAGTATCATATAAAAAAATCAAAATGAGATGAAAAAAATCTAAAAAAAAATTAAAAAACAGAAAAACAATCAAAATAAATATTATCATAGTTGATATTTTGCTCCATTATTTTTTATCAAAACAATACTATTTTTACTTTTAGCCAAATAAAAAATCAAACAATTAGTTAGGAGAAAATCATGTTGAAATCCATTGATTTTTTTTGCCATTAATTTTTTTATTAAAATAATATTATTTTTTACTTCCTGCACAATAAAAAAATTTGATCTACCTCAATAATCCTAGTCATTCGACCCAGCTAGTTGCCTAGACGATGACAGGGGTCGACTACCGGGTTAGGTTTTAAAAATATAATAAAAACAAATAAACACCAAATATAGTATGAAAAATCAATAAAATAAAACAATGAGAGATGAAATTGCTGAAAAATAATTAATCAAGAAGAGAAATCAAAATAAAAGGAATTGTAATGATAAAAATGATGATCAAATTTAACAAAAAAAATTAAATCAAATGATTAGTGATTAAATCAAAAAATAAAGTTCAATAGGAAAAAAATTTAAAGCAAAATAAATAGAAATAAAAAAAATAAAGATCAAATTTGATAAAAAAACATAAAAATCAAATGATAAATAATAAAATTAAAAAATAAATAAATCAAATTCAATATAATTCAAAGATTGAAGATCACTTTACATTTTTGCAAGGTCAACACACATTTTAAAATGAAGTAGAATGAAAAAAAAAAAAACTTTAAAAGCTCTATCGTGTCGTGCTATAAAGACTGACATGTACTAACCCATTATGTAAAGGGTGGCGTGATGCTTCGAACACTACTCCATAAGACGATCAACGGCCACCATGAAATGCTGCAATCGCGGCTTAAAGAATGCGGGCACTTCTCATTTAGCATGCACAGACCATTTTTATTATTATTTATACAATGATTATAACACCCCTGAGTCCACATTATAATTGTTTAAAAAAAAAGGTCACAAAAATATAAATATTCATTAACCGAAAGTTGACTCCAATGACTATACACTATATAAAAATATTACAAAGATTATAATACTCTTGACACTACACGATAATTATATATATAAAAAAAAAATAAAGGTTAAAAAATCAAAAACAAGTTGATCCTAAGAGCTATGCAACAATTATACTATATAAAAATATAAAAATATTATTTTTATTAATGTGGGTGTCTAGACCAGCTTATGCATGCCTTGATTAATTTTACAGGTTCTGAAATTAATAATTATATAAGTTTTCAATGACCCTAAAATTTATAAAACTTGAACCTGTGATTTATAAAAATCAAATTTAAAATATAACCAGTTGAGCTACGTCATAAATATTTCAGACACAATCTGTTTTTTTTTTAACAAAAAAGGTCATAGAGTAATTATATCAAGCAATAAAGTGTGAAAACAATATTTTCCCCTCGATGTGTTATATTCTTTAATTTGTAAAAGATAAAACGGTAGTTTTTATAGTGGATTACACTATTTATAATCCACAGTAAATCGCCATTTCCTTTTAGCCTCATGTATGTATGTATGTAATATATAATAATCTTTCACTTTCAGGTGTTTGAAAGTAATTAATGTAGAAGAACAGAACTCAGCTGATGATGATTGGTCAGAATTAGACAAGGAAAGAGGTAAGTGTTCAAAAAAGTGGGTAAAGTGGTCTTTGTGATTTTAGCGTCCAAATAAGCTTAAGTACTTCTGAGGCATGGACCCTCGAGCCTCAGTTGCATCTTTTCACACCCTCCTGCGCCACTAATACTCCTCCACGCCATTATGGTGCGCGTTTCACTAACTCGCCTTAAAAGAATCTTTTAAACTGTGAAATTCCCGTTGCCGCAAAACTTTTTCCAACCATGACAGATATTTCATCAATAAATCTTGTTTATTAAAACTACACACGAAACTCTATCATAATCAAACAATGATTTCTCATCAATAAAAAACTTTCAGTGTTATTAATTAAAGTAAGCCGCTTATATATAACCGTGTCACTTCTTTTATTATTAACCTCAATGTTAAAAAGAATAATAAAACTCATTGTCCATCATTTATATCTTAATACTTATTTATCTTAAATTTTAATTTAAAAAAAAATCAATTTTCTTTATCAATAACTAGTTTCATCATTTCCTTATTTCTATTTCTTTACCTTTATAAAGAATAGCATATAAACATGCTATATATTCTGTATTTATATAAAAGATCAATATTTTCTTAACAGAATCATAAAATAAATCTAACTTTTTTGTCAATTGATAAGCAATCTAATCATTTAAAGACATCAAAAGCTTGATTATAGATATCAAAAGACTTATATATAGTTCAATATCTTCTTTTCTCTATTTTTTTTTTTACTCTTGCTCTCGTTATCAACTTTTAGTATTTGTTGTGTCTTTCCTCAATTAAAACATATTTCCCCTCTCTTATACTTGATAAGACATTAACTTGCCTTTTAACTATGAGCAATTTTTATTTTTTGAGTTTTACATCATTTTTTTCAGGTTTTTCTGAATACCTCCCAGTCTAGGGTCCTTTGCACTTTTAAATGTTATTTAATATATTACTATTTTAATATTTTAAAAATGTTTTTTTCATCAAGTTTTTAACTTTCTAATGTCTTTATATTGTTTTTCTAAAATTTGAAAAAAAAAAAAGAGATCCCATTTGCGACTAGTAGCTTTTAAAATTGTGAAGAATAATTAATTTGTCTTGCTAAAATAAAAGGACTGATGGTTGTTGTTAACTCAAGGAAAAACACAAAGCGTGTAAGCCAGAAAAACTGGCGCGTGAAAGAAGGAGAGTTGTGGTTGATGTTGAACATTTCGCCCAGTGCATCCGCTTACACAAGTCTGCTTTATGTTTGAGTTTGACAGATGAATGCAAAGAGCAAACAATAAGGATCTTTTCCTTGTTGATGACGAAAAAAACAGCTGCATCATTGCATTATTTGCTGGAACTCTTAACTTTTTCTGTTTTTATTAAGCCAACATCATCATCACATCTCTATAACTATAACTATATATAATCACCGTTGAATGCCCAAGAGAATACAGTTTGCTACTATTTTTCTGCAACGCATTATGCATCATCTTCAACATAATATGTTCAAAAAATAAAAATAAAACTCTTATAAATCTATTAAAAAAACAAGTAAGAACCTTTTAGTGACTCCAACCCCTTGGCTTTTTGCTAAGGGATTTGGCATGTTTGATATTGTATTTTAAAAATGTTCTTAAAAAAATTTAAAATTTTATTTTTTTTAATTTTAAATTAATATGTTTTTGATATTTTGATATTATTTTAATTTGTTAATATCAAAAATAATTTAAAAAAATAAAAAAAAAATTATTTTAATATATTTTAAAATAAAAATTATTCTGAAAAGAAATCACATCTACATTCTCAAACACATTATTCAACTCAAATAGATTTTAATTTTAATTTTAATACAGATTTTACATTGCAAAATTTAACTTAAATACTCATTTAAAAAAAAAAAACTGAAATATGTTGTGAAACTCAAGTGAAAACTCATTTATTAAAATTAATTGGTAATAATGAAATATGTTATCAAACTTTTTCTTAGAAAATAGCTTACAGCTATTATTATAATATTATTTTTTTATTGGTAATGTAAATTGTTTCACTTTCATAGAAAAGAGCAGCCTCTCTCCCACCTTTTTCTCAACGCAAAGTCAATAACGAAGCATGTCTAAATCTCAATTAATTTGACATATCTATGAAAAATATAAAATGATAGAAAAATGGAGGTTCCAGAAGTAGCCATCCGGAATGTTGGATGCCACCTAATATCTATGTATGACTATTTACATTATAAAAACAAATACTCCTATATAGATTATTTTGTATAAAAAAATCCTAACTCATTATTAAGAGAGAATAAATAACATAAACTAGGCTTAATATTGGCCACAGTAATTTTCATATCATCGACACTTTCATAGATAATTATTGCTATTTTTCAAGCCTCTTATACAAAGTAATTAATCTATACATATACATTAAAAACTAATTAATACTTATCATTCATAATAAAATTAATTTGGTATATAATAAATATTGTATATAAAATAATGTTACATATTAATTAATCTTGTATTGGATATTAGGGTGTATAATGCATTGAATTGCATGAACATTTCAGGAAACATGACCATGCAAATATAACAATACAACACGTAATGGACATTTATCATTTCATGTAGGTATTTACATCAATCGTTGGATGTCACACCTTAAAAACATTATCTCTCCTAGCATCCCGGAGATTTAAGTAAAATATATGAGTTACCAACCAATTCCCCTCATACTTACCCCCGCTGCTAATATTGTGTTGTTCGTTACTGATATGTATATAATCCAGTATATGCTAAGATAATCCAAACTATTATATTACGCAATATGAATAGTGCATCTCAACAATGTCAAAGTAGTGCAACGAGATCTATGCTAACCGAAGGTCAGATGAAACTAAAAATATCAAGTCCTATGTATATAACATATAAATAATTTATCAAAACATATAAAAGAATTATATTAGATAACAAATCGAAACAAAATAATTATCAACTTAAATTATATCTATTTAACCTAATCCTTAATTCAAAACCCTAACATTCAATAAAATTAAATTAACACATTATTATAAATTAAATCAAATTGATAAAGAAAAAGTGTTTAATCTACATCTAAATATAGAATATAGGTAATGATGGTGATCAATAGTGGTTGTTTTGACTAAAAAAGAAACGAGTCACCACGGTGAAAAGAGAAAGAGAGATTGGTGATGTAGTGCTACTATAAGTGTTTTTGGCAGTGGGGAGGGAGGGAGGGGGAGGGAGGTTGTTGACACTTGTGAGAGGGAAGAAGGCTGGTGGTTGCAGGAGGAGAAGAAAAGAAAAAGAAAAATGGGTTTCTAGATATAAATTTTGAATAAAATTGTAATGTTATCCACAACTCGTGTTTCAAAGATAAATATTATGAAATATGAGTTATAGATAATATTTACAATTTTTAAAAATGTACTAGATTCTTAATTATTTTTTCTATCATATTACTTTATCTTCTATTTTTTTAACTGTGATATCAAAAAAAAAAAAACTCATTATTCTTTACCCTCGAATTGTACGTACATATGAATCACGATTCTAAAGCATGTGTTGTGTTGAGACCTATGGATGCCGCGGACCATGGATTATATAATTCACATAAATAAATCCCCCAGGAGGGTTGAAAGCGGACTCATTACTTTAAACACAGCAATCAACATCCTAAAGCTTTTTTTATTCACCAATAAATCTTAAAATATACGGATCCTAAACAAAATATTAATTATGCATATCTTGACGGCTCTCGTCATGAAAGCAACATGCATCACTGGGCTTTATTTTATAGTAAAGTGGCAGTGGAAGTTTTAAGCTTTTTTTAACAAGTAGATGGCCGAATTTGGGGTCCAAAAACGTAATTAAAATTATAAATTTTGTAAGGAATAGAACCGATTCCCCATAAACTATAGAATATTTGCGCAAACTCGCATGTTTCCTTTCTCCAATGATAGCTACTTGCCCACTAGAGCAGGCAAAGGAAAAACAAAACATGAAAAGAAAGGAAAATGTATCTTCTCCTTCGATATTTACCATCTTTTATATATTCTCGACGCCAACATCTCAGTGAGAGGAGAAGACAGAATTTGAAGTTTTGAGCTATGCTTGGAGCACAAGTCTACCCCACCATTACCGTATCGCCATTCTCCTGTGAAAAAAAAAGTGATAAAA
Organism: Populus tomentosa; assembly: GCA_018804465.1. Taxonomy (NCBI): domain Eukaryota; kingdom Viridiplantae; phylum Streptophyta; class Magnoliopsida; order Malpighiales; family Salicaceae; genus Populus; species Populus tomentosa. The sequence continues at coordinate 8,546,719 of CM031991.1, forward strand.
ACAAGGACTTGTAGAAAGCTCCATGCCACAATCGATTACAAATATATAATTTGTAGTTGCATTTGGACAGACATCATGCACTCCATTTAATAAGGTTTTTCTTTTTCTTTTTACCAAATCAGTGATAGCACCTCTGCATGTTTACCTTCCAATGGGCACCGGTGGCATCTTAGCTTTGCACTATATCCATGTCCATGCTAGTTGGTCATATATATATATATATATATATATATATATATATATATATATATCCGATTGTTGTTAATGTGTTTTATTAGAAGAAAAAAATTTACACTATACATAGATTAATTTGATTGGACCAGATTAAAAAACAATCCAAATGACTGAATTGATTCAACAGATTAAATCCATAATATAAGTCATGAGATCGAGATAACCCCATGAAACGCAAACTGAAATAAATTATGAAATCTAATTCTCAATCAATCTACTATTGAATGATATATTGAGAAAAGCTCAACTAAAAAAAATAAATAAAGAATTCGAGTTAACCAGTATAACCCGCGACTCAGGTCATAAAATTTTAATAATCCTATAAAAAACAAATAAAAAATAAAGTTCAATTTCTAAATCAGTCAAATATTGAAAGATTAAATTAAAAATAAAAATGAAAAAGGACAAAAAAAACATCAGATCAACTCAAGTTAACCTATTAAACCTAGATCAGGAGACCGAGATAACTCCATAGAAAACAAATCAAAATAAATTATAAAGTTCAATTTCCAATCAATTTAATATTGAATAATGAAATTGAAAAAAAAATAACAAAAAATAATCTAGTTATGAAAATTATAAATTTCAATATTCAATAAAATCAACATTAAAAAAAATCTGAAAAAAAATATAAAAACAAAAAAAAAATCCTCAAACATTTTAAAGAGAAAATTAAAAAAAAAATAACAGGATAACATTTTAAAGATAAATTATATGTTAATTAATTAAGGCATGAAGAGTGATTGGTGGCCTTTCCACTTTATAAAGATCTAGACTGTACCCAGTGCCAGGCCTGCGACAACAAATTCAGAAATTCTGGCACAGGCTCGTTGAATTGCATCATGCAAATCACATGTTAAATTTTTATTTTTATATTAATAAAAAATTTACCATCAATTATTTAGGTATTATATATAATATAACATGATATATATACTTTTTATACATTACAATTTATATATAAATATACTTTTAAACTATCATCATTTTAATTAAATAATTATAAACATATTTAAACTATTTTTCATGAATCATTAAAAAAAATTAAATGATCAAATCTTAGATAGTTATAATAAGTCTTCATTAGTATATTGCAAGCACTTTAATTCTAGTTTTTATTATCATTTCTTTCAATTATACAATAATTTCCTATAAAAAATTTTCAATTACATATTTTTACATAATTAATTAATAACTCTTGAGTTATATTTGAGGGGATTAGATGAGAAAAAAATTATAACCTAGAAAAAAAAACAAAGATAAGGCCTGAATGCATGCCTCATTTAATAAAAATTACAATCATTCAATCATCAAATAAAAATACAATCATATTACTCTTTAATGTCCATAATCACCCACCATGCATAAAACATTTTAATATGCATAATTAAAAATATATTGCATGTTATTCTAATTATTGACTTTATATACAATTTAAAATAATATTTTTAACACTTAGAAATATTCAATCAAATCCAATATGTTAATTTATCAAACAATTTTTTTTGCTTAAAAAAACTCATTAAATTAGAAAAACTATTTTTCTAAAATTTGGTTAAACCATTTAATTAAATAATCCTAGTCCCATTAGGATATTATAAAACTAAAAAAAATGAATTAAACAATTTAATTTATTCCTAATCCTATTAAGAAAATTAATTCTACAATTAAATTTAAATTAGGGTATAAAATCTAAATTTTATTTATAAAGGGTGAATTCATAATTTACCTTGAGACCCTAAATTGTAATTAGGGATAAAGTCTTAAGTCCACACTCAAATGTGCAAACTTAAAAGCCTAATACTTAAAATTTAAAAAGGGCAAGGGTCAAGGGGTAATTTCTCCAAGCCTTAAAGAGACAACAAGGGTAAAATTGTAATTTTATCCCTCTTCATCTTCTTCTTCCCTACTGCCGGCAATGGGTTCTCTACCAACCGCCACTAGTTAGCACTCTTAGGGTCAACCCTTCGCGCCATGTAGCTAGAAGATTAGCGATGCTAGCAGCAGCTCTTGACTGATGTTAGGGAGGCACTGTGTCTGACAAGGCAACAACCTTGCTGCCTTGCAAGTTAGTTGCATGGTGGACTGTGTGCCAAGCATGTTTGTAGCTGGTGCCGTCGCTAATGAAGGTGAAACGACCAAAAACTCTTTTTTAAAAAAAAAAAATTGTCAGATTCCGGCCACAATCAAGGAATCCAACCAGATTTAGCCAAAATAGTACATAATGCATTTTTGAAAATAAAATTTGCATATAAAATTAATTTCTAATTAACATGGATAATAATTACACATTCAATTAACAATCTTAATTATTTTAAAAATGGCTTTGATACTAATGTTGGGTTTCCAAATATCATACTCATAGCAGAAACAATAAAATCTTAAAGGTTGGGCTTGATCATCTCAATATTTGATTTTTTTCGGCTTTGAATAATTCTTTAAAGGCTGGGTTTTTGCAAACTACAAGTTGCTCAATTGTCTAGCCTTCAACTGTAATTCATATGAACCATCAGTAAAATATCTTTTAAATTTCTATTTAGAAGAACGAGATTACTATGTCTAAAGTGTTAGCTTTCTATTATGTGACTTTCATAGGTTTTTTGTTTAACAAACAATCTCATGAAAAATAAAAGGCATAACTTTATATTTATATGGAATTCTAAAAGCCCTATAAATGACAAAAAAATTATTTCCCCTTAAATAATATTCACATATTATTTAAGAATAATTTTAGAAATTTAATCAATCAAGTACTTACTTGATTATTCTAAGACTAGAATTATAATCCCTAGATTAAATACATTATAACGCTTAATTTCTAATGTTATTTTCAATTAAGTCACACTTGGTTAATTATCTAAGTTTAATTTTTGACTAATGATTCTTAATGTTTGTAACCCATTAGGTTCTAATATGATGATCAAAATATAAATTATAATTCCAATAAAATAAAATAAAAATTTAATTTATTATCAATTTAATAATTGATTGATTTATATTTGAAGATTAAGTGTACTGTCTAGCAACATGTCAGGATCCCCTAGATATTAAAAAATTCATAAGTGATATGACTTAACATTTTAATGATTGGTTTCTTAGTTTAATTATTATTTCTTCATTAATAATGTGATTTAAACATTTTAGCATGAAATGTGTCTGCCATGTCAAATCATATTTGTTTGCAATATTATAGTTATTGATTATTTGAATAAGATTTAAAACTCTTTTATAATATCATTCCACCTTGCGTAAGGATTTAACAATCAATACTATTTGAGAACACATAGAATATTTTTTCTAATTCACCTAAAGTGATGAATCGTTTTTTATCACTTAAGTACCTTTATATAATTTATGTTATATCTAATGTCAACCCATTTGTTACCTTTACCAAGATAACATATAACAATATCAAAACATAACACTTATTATGTAATATAACCTAGTCATCTCAAGTCTAATTATTATTTACATAACCGTTACTTTAGCTTTTTTATAGATACAAATGATATCTCAAGTCTAGGTATCTCTCATATTTTATTTTATGAGATTAGCTGTTTTTTTTATAAAGAAAAATATATAATATATATTAGTCTCGACAACTATATTCTTGTCCATTACTAAGATAACATTGATCAGGAATAATACTTTGATGCAATAGAAATCCTATAATTATAACTTTTTTATAATTTGATTTGCAAAATATTTTTGTTTCATGAATTTTATCTTTATTCTAAATTCATTTATCAAACATTAAATTTATAAATTAAATATAAATAAATATTAAAGATAAATAATATTTTTATTAATAAAATTAAATATGTTTTACATGAATAAAATAATATTGTGTATAACCTGCTGATTCACAATATTATTTTGAAAAACAAATGATGGTGGTTCTCCTTACATGTGCCTTTCTCAAATGTTTATTTATTTATTATTAATTTGGATATCTAAGACAGTTTGAGTGCACCTGGATTAATCTCTTGAGTCCTGAATTTAACAACTATATAAACCTCTAGTGGTTCTAAAAGAACTTAAACTCGTAATCACTAAAAAATAAATTTAAAACCTGATCAATTGAATTAATTACTTTTCTCTCAAATGTTGATATCACATATTACCAATTGAGATTTATTTTCTCAAATGTTGATATCACAGGTGATTGTTAAGTTGACAAATTCATTTGGCATTGCCTCAAAAGACCCGGGATAGGGCTTTTTTCGTACTTGTGATGGGAGGGATTTAGAAAGGGAAAAAGGGTTAACATTCATGTGCAACCTAACAATCGGACAAAGTAAGAAAACGATAGTTAATATGAACTGGAACTGCAAATTTAACGACTGACTACGAAATCCATATTCTTGTTACACTATTTGTTTGGTTATTAAGAGTTGTTAATTCTTGATGGAGGGGACTCTATCTCTAAGAGGGGTAGATAGTGAAAAAATAAGCTCCTCAATGTGTCTTTGTTTGGACTGGAACCCATCAGCCACATCTATCTCAGTGGGCTTTCTGATAGTTCTGTATCTATGATCTCCTTTTCGGAGTCCCAGTTAGATGTAATTCAAGAATGGGAAGCACATGAATTTGAGCTATGGGCTGCTTCATTTGACATTCACCAACCTCAGTTGGTATACACTGGTTCGGATGATTGCAAATTCAGCTGTTGGGATTTAAGGGATGATCCTTGCAATTTGGTATTTCAGAATTATAAAATCCATAAGATGGATATCTGTTGCATGGCAAAGAATCCCATTGAACCTAATATCTTACCCACTCGTAGTTATCACGGGTATCTAAGGCTATGGGATGTAAGATCAATTTCAAAACCAGTTAATGAAACATTAGTTTGTTTAGGGAGAGGAGTTTGGAGGAAATCCATGCCAAGAATGGCTCCCTTGCTTACGGTGCAGATTGGCAAAGGGGGGAATTATCTCAGAAGGTCAAACAAAACAGTTCTGTAGTGGCTACTTGTTCCTTTTATGATCTGCTTCTTCAGATATGGATACCAGAAAGCTGTATTTTTAAGCGACTTTGATGCAGTTTAAGTACTTGTCCTTACTAAATTCTGAATAAATTCATTGCTGCTACTTCTGGGGATGCTTTATCATATTTTGTTACGCATGTATATATCATTTATGCCATCAAACTGTTACTCCTTTGTATTCTTAGTAGCTTCCAATAAAAACTCATAGGTCCAGTATTTTTTCTTGTTTATTCGAAGGAGAGCTCAGACGGCCATCCCTGAAACAAGGGTTCTGGTATGCGTCAATGTCTATTGTTGTGAGCTACCAAGAGCTTTCATTAGGATGCTTACACATAAGAGAATAGCGACATGTCTTTTCATCTGCTCTTATTCAACCACTGAAACTGTTTTTAATTCCTAGGAGCCTATGATCTTTTTATGATTGTTGGTGATTCCCCGCCTGTTCTTGCTCTGTGTTATAGTAGCACTAGCATTATTTGTGGTGTCCACACACTCTTATGATTAAGTCACTTCTATCATCATCTAATAATAGAAGTGGAGAGCAAGGCATGGACCTATCATTGGTGTTGAAGTGATCGAAATTCTCAGTGGTAAAATGTTTTGACTTCATATTGCAGTGTCGGATGCTGCTTTGCTTGATTTGAAAAGAGGGAGAATCTTTACGACATCACCCGACACTATCGATGGCCATCTAGACTGGTTCACTTTTGTCCGAGTTCTGACCTTGTTTAGAGAAGAGCAACTGCTCTTTTAACGCTTGGAAGTCGCAATAAGAGCTTCTTGGCTGGGCTGGGTTCCACCATTGCAGACAGCTCTACTTGTTGCCATTACAGATACATTATTCGGGCTTATGGAAATCTGTTTGTGATCAAGGCCTGGTTTATCGCAGTCTCCTGCCAACCAAATTTTATGGGCTGTTCTATTTATGCTCTGTCGTTATCTGGGGACGATGGCATCTCATGAATCCTTTGTTTTTTGAATGGTCATGTGACCCTGTCTCTTATTTTTGTCCTAAAGAATTTCGTTTTACTGCAGACAAATCAAGTAAACTAACAATAAAGGCAGGACATGGGTTTGCTGCTCGTGTTGAAGACAGCTCAATCTATCCTTAGTTGCAACTACTACAGTGCTCAAGAATTCTTCAATGTCGTCCTTTCTTTTATTGCTCTACCTTTTTTTGCGAGTGTTGTTTTTAAATCTTTAATGTCTATCTATATTCAGTGTTCATAGTAAATGCTTCCAACTGTTTATCATACGAAGTTCACTATTATATACATGAAAAGTAAGCAAGTGGTTGAGAAATTGATTCTTGAATCCATCATCTGGGAGGAATTACAGTAAAAACAACAGTAAATATACCCATAAGAGCACATAATTTACTTTATTTTTGCTTCCCCTTGTGTTTTGACAGGACATGGTGATTTGCTGTGTTGTTGGCGGCATTTTAAAAAAAAAAATCACTGGAACGCTCCCACACAAAAAGTAGAAAGAGATTTTGAATGATAACAGTATGATCAAGGGAAAAGAGTAAGAAAAGATTTTGGACAGGGAAGATCTGTTTTGTCACATCAGAAAATGGGCATAAAGGTAGGGTTGGTGGTTCGAATCTGCTGGCAATAAATACAACATATTTGCTAGGGATGCATGATAAAAATAAAATAAAATTTAACTAAAGAACAACAACATGATGTTTCTCCATGGAAGGAAATAGAAAATAAAATTAAAAGGGGCTAACTACTCAAGCTAAAATTATAAATATCATTAAAGGAGGTGTTGGAAAAAATATATTCCTTGTAGGGGCTGTGGCCCTACCAATCCTCCTGTCTTAATCTCTGCATGCATGTGGAACTGTTTTTTTTTTTCCCCTTCGAGAAGGAATTTTTTTTTAATCTATTAGCCAAGAAATTGTAAAAAAAAGAAAAAATCAAATAAGATTTTTATTTATACTTGTGTGTTTGTGTGTGTGATATTGATTGGTCGACTGAAATTTGAAAACAATGTGCAAGTTCCTTCTTTTTTTTTTTTTTTTTTTCTTTTTGTCTTTTTGAAAAAAACATCTTAGTAAAGGTTAATGTACAAATAAATCCCACTTAATAGATTTCTTTGTCACCGTTCCGTCTCCTTCATGACAAAAGGTTGGTGTAATGATCGACAAAGATGATACTAGTTCCTCGTGTTTGGCTTATAACCGCAGATAATTTGATTTTAAAAATAATTAATGTATGAAATTCAATATTAACAAAAGCTAATTGATCAGTCATTTTCACTTTAGCTTATGACTGAATCACTGTTCACAGTTTTGCTTCTCCGTGAAAGAAATCTAACAGTAATAATTTGGGGTATTTTAGTTTTTTTTACAAGGTTATTGGTCATTACCAAATTAATTATAAACAAATAAGTAATTTTTCTTTTTAATCTCTTGGTGGGAATAAAAAAAATTAAAACTAAAGTCAAAAGGCACTTTGCATTTTTAGGATGGTTTTTACATCATTATTATGTCAGATGAGGGCATTTTGATATTTCACTAGATATAAAAAATAATAAGAGAAAAAATATAATGAAACGAACAAAATATTATTGAAAATTAACAAATTTAAATTAGTCTTAAGGGGCTTTTCCCTTTTTTTGTCAAGGTTTTATTTTATTATTATGTCATATGTTAAAGGGAAATTGAGTCTTTTAACAACACAAGAAAATAATAAAAATAAAAAATTGTTGGTGCATGCGTAACACGTTCTAAGGTATGGCAAGTGCTTGTACACTTCGAGCTGCGCATGTGGCACCTCCCAGCATCTAAAAATACCCTTTCACAAGCACCACGATGTAATCTTCCTGCTGGTGTGGTATGTGTCGCCAATGAGCTTTTCTTTTTTTTTCTTCTTCTTCTTTTCTCTCTTTTCCCCTAAAAATTATAGCTTGACCTGTTTGTTGTTGGTTTTTCAACTTCAATTCTTATTCTTTTGATTTTAATTTTTGGTATCGACCTCTTTGTAGAAGTTTTATTTATTTTCAATTTTATCATTCAATCCTAATTTATCAAAATTATATTCTCTAATTTGATTTTTATTCTTTTGATTTCTAATTTTTTTTTCCTAATCCTTTTGTAAAAGTTTTATTGGTTTTCAATTTCATCATTCAATTTAAATTAATGGTATCATGTTTTCAATTTGGTCATCATTGTTTTAATTTTTATTTTTATTTTTTTGGGTCTTTTTGTAAAGGTTATTGTTCTTTTCAATATCACACTTCAATCAAAACGTTGTTTTTAGTTTCATACGCCAATTTTGAACCTTATTCATTTGATTTTATTATCCTTTTATTAGATTAATTTTCCTTTTAATTTTACCATTCAATCAAATATAAATTTATTTTGTTATTCAATTGTGATTCTTAATCTTTTAATTGTTATTTTTTGAATCCTCTTCTATAATTTAAATTATTTTTTCAATTTTATTTTTAATATTTAATTGATTGAGAATTGGACTTGGTTTTTTTAGATTGGGTGATTCAGGTTTAATGAATTGGGTTACGAGTTTGAAAAGTTAACATGTTTTTTTAAAGAGCTTTATAATTCTTTTTATTTTTTTATCGGATTGTTTCAATAGCATTATCTGGGTTGCAGGTTTGACAGGATATCTCGAGTTGGCTTGACCTTGATTATCAGGGTTAAAAATTTATCATGTTAACTCGGGTTGACGAGGACCAAAATTTTATATCTTTTTTATCCCATTGCGTTCTTCCGTGTTTGATGGGCTATTGATTGCCATACATTGTTTGTTCCATTTTGAAATTCCCCCCCAGTTATCCTAATTACCTTTATTTTTAAATTTGATCCATCTATTATCATTTTCTATTTTTTTTTCATCCAATTGAAATAAAGCCATCTTATTTGACATAATCAATTATATGACCTGAGTCACATCTCTCTCTCTCTCTCTAAAGAAATGCTTATGGCAACTTAACATCATTTTTTTGTGCAAAAAAATAGTTTAACATGTATTTATAGATGAATAGGTTTTTTTTTATCCACATTAGCATAATAGCCAAAAGTATTTTCCAAACTAACACAAATGAAATAATATTTTTCAATCCAGCATAGTCAAGAAAGTCACACATATAAGACATGTGCAACTTATTAAGACACGCATGTAATACATACGTGATCAAATGGTTGCGTATATAGTACATATGTGACCTATGCATTAAGCAGTCACATGTGTACTACATGCACGACCAATTAAAATACAGTCCATTGACACTTGTCAACCCTTTCAGCCTATGTCAACCAAAACACAATTAAAAAAAAAAATTGCTCAAGCCAACAAGTTGTTGTTCAACACAACAAACTCAATGTAACTAATTCAACACAAATAAAAATTTCATAGCAAGTAATTTTATAATTAAAGAAACTAAATCACAACACCAAAACAATCCATTACAATAAACAATCTCAGTTCAATTACATCATGAAACTACATATAACAAATTAACTCGTTGATGACCTTGTACCATTGAAATCACGAGCATATCATCATCATATATGATAAACAACTTCATTCTCCTTTATTGCATTGTTCAAACGCTCAACCTCCCCAACCTTATCAAGTGAAGAACAACATAAAAAGAACCAGGTATTGAATGTGTTGTGCACAATATCATCAATAGTATCATAAACCACGACCACGACTCTTTAACCCTCACACATTAAGAAAATCACCTAATATATAACAAAAAAAATCATCATTTATAAGATATAAATAAGATTTTTATTATATGCTAAAAAAACTAATCCGTGCACACCAATTTATTATATCTTAGTGCACGAGTCTCATAATTGTCCGGAATACATGTCGGCTAGCATAGATTATCATGTGGATGTCTTGTAACACATTTCCATGGTGGTATAATGAATCACTTTGTTATGTTCATATACCAAGACATATAAAGATAGGACTCAATAGGTGGATATCACTTTGTAAATATGTGATCTCTCTTTGTATGCCAAAGATTGACATATTCTATGTGAACCATCAACCAATTATCGTCTATTATACCTCGATGATTAACAACATACAAGTCATCAAGTGTGTCAACATCATCAAGGATGTGTTGCTGCAATCCAAATTGATGTATTAATGCATTACCCAATTAGAGAAATGCATCTCAACAATAGTAAAACAATGCATTAGGACCATTGTTGGTCATAAAACATTGTCCTTTATGCATAATAGAGAAGATTTTTCTATCAAATCCTCAGTGTACAATATTCATATCACTTATGAAACCATAAAATAAATATATTAAAAGAACTTTCACACCAAAAAAATAAAGTCACATTTAAAAAATATAATAATTGAGTTCATATATAGCTAGTGAGGCTTATGTGAATCTAACTTGTCCTTATAGAACTCGTGAACATAGGTAAAATTTTAGGTAAAATGTCTAGACCTCTCCCAAACCTATCTAATATGACAAGTAGTTAATTTAAACAATTTTTTAATTGAAAATTTATATTTGTAATGTGTTAAAAATTATCATTACCAAGCTCCAATTAAGAGTCTTTTTCCCATAACTATGTCCAGTATCTTGTTTCTCCTAACATAAAGATGACCGATATTAAAATGCTTCCATGGCCATAACTCCATATTTATAATTTAAAATATCAGTAAATATTTAAAATAAAAATATTATATAAAACATAATATCAAATTATACATGTAGGAATAATAAATATATGCTATTTTTTTTATATGTATGCGTGACATGGTTGATGGTACAAATAGTCAAGTATCATCGAGTTTTAACTATAGTTATGAATGACAACAAAGTTTTCAAGCAATGATAAAGAGTAAGATGACACTGCATTGACTATCAAACCGGTGAAAATCATGCCCATAAACATACGTATCATGTATGCTTTAGCATAATAATGCAACATAATCTACGTCGAGCCCTCTTAAGGGGTTTCAAAATTCTTCTTTAACCACATTAACCTAATATAATCTCTTATATCCCTCAATAAAAGACATATGTCCTAATAGATGGAGACGCATTTTATCTGTATTAAAAGTTGTAGGGTCTGTGATAGGGGCTCCATCAATCAAAATACTGACTAGCATGACTACATCTCATAAAGTTGGTGACGTCTCTCTAATATGAACGTGGAACATGTGGGTTTCATGCCTCCATTGCATTACTAATAATGTAATCAAATTATGATCAATATTTATGCTTTTTAGCTGCAATCAAACTGTGATCGATATTTATGTTTTTGAGTTGACTAATCTTGAAAAATCTAGCCTTGATTAAATATGAACGAACATGCTTATTTAGATATATAGGTGCATGATGATGAGGTTTAACCAATCCACCTGAAAATTAATGTTAATCAAATTTAAACATAATTATTAAAAAGATTTAAAAAATTATCATATGACAATGTAACTTAAAAAATAAAGTTAATTTTCTCTTTGAGCCTAGATATCCTTGGAACATTTCATGTATGATGGTGAGCTTGCATAACCATTTGATTGTGACATGTGAGAGGCTCTTTCAATTTTAAAATCGCAAATGAACTGGAATTCTTATGATATCTCCTACACAAATACCACTGAAATGCTAGTTTATGCTTGCACTATAACTGAACATAAATTATGGTTAAACATTGCAACTTGTATTGTAGTGTATTCTTTACATGTCACTGCTTAACTGCATTAATTAAATTAGCCTTAGTTCAAAATATTTATCTAACCTCCAACTCAATAGTTAAGCATGAATTTCTATGACATAAAACCCAATCAAAACTTTTTATACGAGCAAACCCACTAACATCTTCAAATTCAAGAATAAGAGGTCTCATTGTTTGTTTTATTGGCTCATGTTGCTCATCTTCCTTAACTACATCATTGACATGATAATTATAACAATATAAAACAGATACCATACATAACTAAGCTTCTATATGTATAATTTTTTAAGCTGATGTTATTCATTTCATCATTATCTATCCTAGAAAGACCTGTTACTCGTGATGCTGGTGTGATCCTTTGATTGTAACTTAGGACCTGAGTGAACTCCAAACTAAATAAGTTTTCTTGTTTAGATTTACTATTCAAGTGGGCTCTAACATTTACAAATCATTTACAATGACTAACCCAACCATCGTATTAAAACTTTTATCATTGATAATAGGCACAACAACATAACAATTCAGATGGCCTTCACCTAGCATCATCGAAGTAATGTCGACGAATCCGAAATCAACAAACAGAACAAACAGGCTGCAATTGGGAATCATCTTTTATGATAAAAAACCTTTAAAGAAGGCTTTCACTCTCCTTTTGAAACAAGGTAACGGAGTTCAGAGCCGATAGGTGGAAGTCTTTATAAGCTGTGAAAGCGAAGCGTGGATGTGTTCGTACTTATTTAATTTAGGACGAGAAAGACATATTACTAGCTTATAGAACCCATTATTTATTTAAGATTATTATAAGGGGAATACTCACTCTATTCAATGCTAGGCATAATGTGTATAAAGACCTCAAAAAATTCTTTTTTCGTCCTATCTTATGAACTTTAAAGTGTATGAAGTTTCATATTGGATTATTTAAATAAAAGGGGGGCGATGGAGACTTCATTTAATGAACACATATAAGATTGGACTGATCAACTAGTTGGCACCATAAAGCAAGCAAAAAGGACGAGGGGTGATATAAAGAACTGGACACGTTTCCAAGATCATTGCCAATAGGATCAAGCCAGTCCTGCCCCACCGCGGATGTAAGCAGCAAATGGCATTTGTTGAGGGAAGGAGAATTGGGGACAACATTCTACTTGCCTAGTCAGAAAGCTAGGCTCCATCTCAGGCGATAGGCGATATCTCAAGGAAGGAAGCCACTGACACACCTCTTCTAGGTAGCGTGTGGAATGGCCGAGAGCGGACCTTTTTGGATATATAATCCAAGTTGAGAGTAGAGTTACGGGAACAATCATCTGATGAAAAACGACTTTCACGTTTGGTTCAGAGAGCTCTTTTTCGTTGAAAATTCCTCGTTCCCTTTCATGTGAATTCCCTAGCGGTGAATTCAAAACTTGTTTCTGGTAATACAAGCAGTTGAATCGCTGGCCCCCGATTTAGATACCTTAGACAAATCATAGAGTAGGGAGAGGGAAGGGGGTGTGAAATCATCCACCATTCTTCAATCAATTTACTGAGATACCACCACCCGATTGTTAGACAAATTCCAACAATCCCTTAACATACTAAAACTTTAAGTTCAATAAATGAACTGCCTAATCTTAAACTACATAACTCAATACTTTCTCCATTGTAAGTGATATAATTATCGATATCGATGATGGTACCACCATAATTACATAATACTCCTATTATATAAGATATATTATGTGAAAAACACAACAAACACATGCTAATTGATCAAAATAACAAATTAATTGAATTACAATGCTAGTGATAAATTAAAAAAACACTAAATTAACAAAAACCCTAAAACCCTAACATAATCAACACAACATAATTCATTGATTTTTCTCACTAAATAATGTAATTTATACAAATTGACCACTTTTATATCTAATTAAGCTAAATTATAGTTAATTTAAGCAAAATTAACAAAATCCCCAAAACCCTTAATCCTAAAAAATCCATAAATTAGTCTAACAAAATATCAAATTAATAGAGGGGAAAGATGAATTATACCTTAAATTGGTTTAACGGGGATTTTGTGGGTGGTGGCAGTAACAATGATGAGTTAGAAAGATTTTCGCGGGCAAAGAGATAAAGAGAAAATCAACAATAAAAAGAGAGAAAGATGAGGTCTATTGCAATAAAAGGATAGAAAGGGTTTTCTCATGATGGAGTGAGGGATTAATGGGCTAAGCTTTGAGGGACGCTGTAAGGAGAGAGAAGGAAAATGAAGAAAGAAATAAGGGGAGGGGAAAAGAAAAGAAAATGTTATGCATTTTAAAATTGAGCAGTCGCGTATGTACTACATGTGTGACTTAATTGACATTGAAGAGAGAGAGAGAGAGAGAGAGAGAGAGAGAGAGAGAGAATATGAGATCTATCACAATAAAGATAGATATAAGGTTTTTTCATAATGGAGAGAGAGATCTAAGGCTGAGCTTCGAGTGACGCTGAGAGGAGGGAGAATGAAGGAAAATAATGAAATAAGGGAAGGGGAAAATGAAGAGGGGAAAAGGGTTATGAATTTTGAAATCAAGCAGTAGGTGGTTGCACAATACGTTACATCCGCGACTAGTATATGTGCATATAATACATACGTGTCTTAATAGATTCTGCATGTATTACACAAGGTTGTCAATTATGTTTCGTTCTATCTGAAATGGCCGATACATCTCATTTTAGTTCAAAAAACAGAACAAATTAAAACATAGTCTATCTCGCTCAGAATCTTGGCATGTTTCGGAACTTCCATCCAAATTCTGCTCAGAATGTTTCGATTCTGTTCCAGTCATTTTTTTTTTAAAACTTATGTTTTTTTTCTTCAATTTCATCATTTAACACTTGATTTATTGGATATTAGACTTTATAATTTATTGTGATGTGTTTCTATCTTTTTTATGGTTATTCCAGTTTCATAACTCATGTCACGAGTTTGATGGGTTACCTAGTTGACTCAAATTGTTTTTATCTATTTACTTAATTGATTTTTTTTTCAGTTTTATTATTCAACATCTTTAATATTTGATTGATTATAAATTAAGTTTTCTGATTTATTTCAGTTTGTTTTTTATTTTATTATTCTAATTTTATTATCCGGGTCACAAGTTTTGTAAATTATTCCAAATAGACTTAAATCATTTTATTATATCTTTATTAAATTGAATTTTTTTAAATTTTATTATTTAATAATAAATTTATGAGGAATTAAGCTTTGATTTTAATTTGATTTAATTATAAATTGAGGTCCCGTTTGTTTGCTGGAAAGTAGTTTTCTTTTGGAAAGTGAATTCCGAGAAAATAAATTACTTTATGATGTTTGGTAGTGTAATGAAAAATAAATTGGAAAACACTTTCCAGTGTTTGGTTATGTCATGGAAAATGAGCTGCAAAATAACTTATTAATATTTTATTTTTCTGACGTTTATTAAAATAATGAGGAGCGAATCTTAAAAATTAAAAAGTTGAATGAGAATGAAATTGAAAAAAAAATATAATTTCATAAATTATCTAAAATAAAATAAATAATAATCAAAATAATAGAGATCAAATCTAAAAAATTAAAAAAAAATAAAAATGAAGAAATTAAAATAATAATAATCAACATTTCATAAATTATTTCAAATAAAATAAGTAATAATCAAAAGAATGGGGATCAACTTTGATAGATAAAAATTTCAATAAAAAAAATGATAAGGAAAAAGTAAATAGAAATTATAAAAATAAAGGTTAAAGTTAATAGAAAAATTAAATTTTAAAAGATGAAATTAAAAAATAAATATTTAAAACAAAATATATATAGCAATCAAAAATTTGAGGATCAAATTTGATATAATCAGCAAATAATGATATTTTTAAATTTTTCACAACTTTTAAAAAGTATTTTCCGTTCAAATTTTTCAGAAAAACACTTTTTTAAAAACCAAGTCAATTTTTTTTTTATTGTAAATTGTTTTTCGTTGATCAACTTTTCTAATGCCAAATAAACATAAGAAAGTTTAGAAAATGATTTTTCAGAAAATATTTTTTGAAAAATAAACACAGTCAAAAGAAAAAATATTTTCTAAAAATCAAACTAAATTTTTTTTTGATTAAAAAGTGTTTTTTTGATCAGAAAATATTTTTTGTTAATTAATTTTTTTTAATAATAAAAAAACATAATAAAATTTGAAAGTTGCTTTTCGAAACAAAGATGGCCTGAGCCTCGTAACTGTACTAGTTTTGGAAATACTTTTTCTCCAGATTTCGACAGAAAGCTACTGACTAGTCTTGAACATTTTCAGTCCCTGACAAGATTTTATGGCAAAATCAGAAATGACGCTTCTTTGTTATTGCTTTGCCTGTCTTCTTTCAAATATAAATTCCTTCCTGAGGAGTCCCTCCCTCCCTCCCTCCCTCACCGACTCTTATCTTTGCTGAAACAGCATTGTCCAGCAGTGTCAGTCTCATGTGCAATTTCATTAAACACAACCTTCATCATCCAATAAAACCTTATTCTAATCCATTCTCTTACTTCCATTATTTCTTCTAAACCTTCTCTGTCCTTTTCTACCACATTTTTCAGTCCTATTTCCATACAATGCCCGTCTCTGATCCTTAACTTCAGACTGTGTCTCTAGACACAAATGTCTCTCATTGTCTTGTAGATTTCAGCCTCTACATGCTACAGTCATCAATTTAGACTCTTTACCAAAATGGGTCGGCCCAAACTTTCATGGCTGGTTTTGCTTTGTTGGGCACTTTTATTTCTGTGCTTTAGAGCTCTCTGTGAAGATGCAGAGGTATTTGTGAAGTTCTTGAAGGCACCTCATGCATTCTCACACTTGAACATAGCCACATTTGAGTTTCAAGTTTTAGTGGGTGGGGATGTGAACTCCTGCACAAACTGTAGCTTCAGTTGCAAGGTTAGTTCATTTCTGAACTTACATTTGTTGCTGCTTTTGCGTACTTTATTTTGGATGATACTTCTTCTTCTTCTTCTTCTTCTTGATTAATAGTTTTTTGGTGCTGCTTTATTCTCTCTTTCCTTTACAAAGTTGAATTAGTATCTTAGGCATTATGTTCTTTTGAGGTTAGGCAAGTATTCAATTTGGTGAGTTTGTAAATAAATCTGCACTGGGGATTTGCTGATATGTTGTTGGATCTTCACTAGTGGTGAGCAAGCATCATACTGTGAATGCAAAAAATCTAAGACTTTTTTATCAACCATTTGAAGAAAACTCATCCCTGGAGAAAATGTTAGAAAATTCGGTTTTCTTTCTATCTTCTGGTTTGATGGCATTGCTGGTTCATTCAATTGAAACTTTCCCTCTTCTTCTTTGGCTGTAACTTATTGTAACTGAATAACATGCATGCAGCTAGATAGCGGCTCTGAATCTGATTGTGGAGCTACTATGGTTTCATACCAGGGCTTGCAGGATGGAAACCATACATTTGAGGTCTGCATCAATGGGTCTCAAGGAGTTGGCTGTGCTACCTATAACTGGACTGTTGGTTAAGAAAACTTCCTTCGTTCTTTTTGAGTAAATATTGTGAAATTCGTTTATTTTCTTCACAATTGTACAAATTTTTGGCTGATATTTGCCCTGGGAAAGCTTAATCACAGTTCAAATTTACAAAACAAGAATACTGAATTAGCTCTTGCTTATAAACAAATGCTGTCAATGAAGAAAGCTAGGTTTATGAAGTTACAAAGCCTGATATTGAGTATGCAAGTCTTTGTAAATTCACAGTTGTATATTTTGGAACATGGAAGTTATAGAGACTTTGAATTTCTTGCTAATATCAGTTATCCTTTTTGCAGATACCATACCACCAACAGCGTATATAACTGCTTCAAAATCATTTACAAATGCTTTAACTGTCTCTGTAAATATTTCTTTCACTGAACCCTGTACTGGAGGAGGAGGTTTTGGATGTTCATCTGTGAATGCGTGCAATGTGAGTAGGTGTTCAATGAAAATATATTAACCTCCCTTTTTTCTGTGTGCTCACTCAATGTTATTGGTATACATTAGCTATTCATAGTTATAATTGTGGTATCAGGATATAAAACTACCTTTTATCTTTCCCACTGCTTAAATATAGTTTTGTTTGATTCACACGAGTCTCTTAAATATAGATTCAAGAAAATCCCAAATAAGATTGATTGCCAGATAAGCATTGTTGAAAATGTTGTGTGCTCATCTGCTGATCTATTTTATAGTGAAGTTTCTTACAATCTTCAGACTTAACATGAGTATCTTGGTTCTCGTAGAGCAAAATTTAAGGCTCTTGATATTGAGGAGGATTTGATCTATGATTGCATGGAATGACACAAGGGATCCATATAGTGATCCCAACTTGTTTGGGATTGAGGCAAGGTTATTGTTGGATGGATCAATATACAGTTAATAGTATTCCTAGGTCTATAAAGAAGAGTTGAGATGCTACATACTCTTTGTTCAAGTGAAGTATTGATGAAACTAGTTCTTATGGATTTCTATGCATCTATTTACAGCTGATAGTCTATGGTGCTGGCCAAGTAATACCATCCTCTCTCACTGTTCTGGAACCAAATCTGAAATATACTCTTCTGGTGGGTTTATATCCTAATGTTTTTTATGGACGTGTGGTACTGGTAATGGATAAGAACTTCTGTACTGATGCTGCTGGAAACAGATTTACAAGAGCTGCCAATTCAAGTTTCTTTGTGCATCTTGGTGAGTTTTGTTGTTCATTCCTCAAACTCTTTTTTGGAACCATTATGTGCAGCATTTTTTGTCAAAACTGTTTTCTGCTTTGAGCTCAACAAGAAGGTTTAAACCAAATGTATATTTTTATGCATGTAACTAATAGAAGTTGAACTGTTAAAATTTTGCATCCCTTTTATATTGGATTCTTGCGTTATAAAACTTTATTTATAGCTATGTAGAAGCAGTTGTTTCTGTATTTCTCACTTAAGAATTGAACATACTGGAAGACTTCAGTCAAGGATCCTTGTCCAACCTTTTGTTTCATCCATTTCTGTTTCCATGAAAGTTTTCTCATCTTGCTCTGTTCAATTGGTTTATTCTACAGATAGAAGAAGTGTGTTTGTTGACCTGAGGATCCACATTCCAGAGAAGCTACTTCAACTTAATGATGAAATCAGAACAGTCAAAGCAACCAATAATTATGATAACTTGAAGTTTTACTTGTACTTCTCAGAACCTATTTTGAATTCATCTGCCGAAATTCTAAATTCTCTCAGCACAAGTGAGGGAGTGCTTCTTCCTATAAGTGGAGAAAACCTTATGAACCGAAAATTTGGATTTCAGGTCAATTTGTGCCTGCGGTTAATTTGTTTGTCTTGATGCTCATTTCTCTGTCTTTGCACCATTTTTTGCTCATATGTTTTGATGCTTACTGCACATGTGCTGTCTTCTTTCAGGTTGCAAATTTATCCAGCATTGCAATCATTACAATCAGCCTTCTTTCAAATTCTATTATAAGCAGGCCAGGGACCTCAGTTTCTCCAATTGCCCCATCTACTTTTCTTTACGGTACAATCTACCATAGTTATAAGAGGTTATAAAAGAGGATAAAAAATATGTTAACAAATTTAGGTTTCATATTCTCTCCCTTTCCTGTTGAAATTGAAAACTTTCAGATTGATTATAAGTTTTTTTTGTCCCTTTACCATTAATTGAGCTAAACATGTTTACATGAGATTTTTGAGATATCATTATAATCTTCTGATATGAGTATTAATGCAAGTTTCAGATTCTCAAAGACCTGTTGTGAGACTGAGTACATTGTCTAATACAAGGACAGGGGAACATAGCATTCCAATATCAATTAAGTTCATGAAGCCAGTATTTGGCTTCAATTCCTCTTTTCTATCTATCGGAGGGGGTCATTTGCAGAGGTAAGCCAACTCTTACCAACTCGTGTGTTACAATTATGAACCTACACAAAAATGAGCGCATGTGCACACACTCTCACTCTCACTCACACCACAAACACAATAAAATGGTTCTACAAAATGAACATGTCTAATAGTTTTGCGAGACAGTTTACTCTTTTGTTTTAATGCAATCCAGCTTTCATGAAATAAGTAGGAGCAAATACATTGCAGAGGTAAAAGCAGATGATGATGTTGTTTCTGTCAGTGTTCCTCAAAATGTAACCGGGGATGTTGCTGGAAATAAAAATCTAGCATCTAATATTTTACAAGTGAGACGACGTAAGAAATTCATTCTTCTTTATATGCTCTCTGTTTCCTATTGCTGTGCAATGTATATGTTTTGCAGGTGATTTCCTTGGATCTTTTTGGGTGTTTGCTGATATATACTCTGAAATATATTTTCAGATTCTGTGCCAATGATATCATCCATAATCTCTGCTTTTGCAACTGCTTGTTTCCTTGCTACTTCTCTTGCTGCTGGGCTACTAACTCTGTCAACTGCTAGCCTTCTCTCTGCTGGGGCATTTTCAAGACCGTCTCCTTTACTGACAGCTGAACCTACAAGGAATCTTTTTGTATGATACTAACCTAACAGTCATCTCCTATGGTATTCACATAGTTTTTCATGGCATTTTACAATTTCTAATGGTCTTTTACATTTGGGCTGGAAAGGTTTCCCTCCAAATTTAAAATTTATATTCTGCACTTCCTTTTGACTTTATATATCAGAAAGATTTCTAAAAGACAACAATTCTGCACCTCAACTCATTTTTTTTTTTTATATATATATACAGAGAAGTGCTTGCCATATTCAGGTTTTTGCGCTGTCAAGATGGTTGGCTGTTACGCTGCCAGTTGAATATTATGAGTTTGCAAAAGGTTTACAATGGAGCATTCCCTACTTCATTCTCCCATGGGAAACTGGGGGTATTCAACCAATCATGGTGAAATCAAATTTATCTTCCGGTGTAAATCCCTACATCTCAAAAACTCATGATATATCCCAGAACATGCAACTGGAAGGGAAGAGTGGGAATAAGTCTTCTCCAGTGTATGGATTGCCCCTTTCTCCAGTGGAGTACATATCATTTTTTGAGGTCAGGAACCATTTTCCAGATACTTGTTTTCAGTTTCAAATAGCTGTTATTATATATGACAGGTTCCATTATTTGTATGCAGAGTCAAAATTTTAAACCAGAAGCAGAACATATTATGGATCCACAACATTCAAATGGGTGAGATTTTGTAATGTTTTTTTGTTATTTTTTCAATATGCTCTCCACTCTTCTCATGCTAGAGACATGATGAAAGTTCACTGTTATAGAAACAGCCATTATAAATGTGCGTGTTTATCAAAAAGGAAAATTACCAAGAAACATACCACATAAAATGCTCATTTATTTGATTATTTTGCATGGGTGCTGCTAAAATTTTTGGTTAACTATCTTGCTTTATTGCAAAACGATGGTCATGATCAAAACAGTTAAATGTGAATTCCAATTGCTTTATTTTTCCTACTATTTTTTATGGTATTTTTGTCTTTCTTTTTATCACGAGAAGTTCCTGCTTGGACCTTCTTTCAAGTGCTGCAAGATAATATTTTACTCTTTTATCTCTTGCAGATGGAGGGATTTTGATAGAAGCATGTTCTGGTTAGCTGTAATTGGTGTCAGTTTGGTACTGCTCCATGTCATACTCTTATTTATTATAAAATTAAGGAAAAGAATTACTGATAAGCAGAGGGACTATGGAGCACTGACCTTCCCAAGATTTGAGATATTTCTCACTGTTCTTGCTTTGCCTTGTATTTGCAAGGCCTCAGCTTCTCTAGTTAGAGGTAACCTTCATTTTCATTTTTCTTCCATTTATATATCACCTCGTCTGTGCATTCCACTGGAAGCAAATATAAGCTTCCAGAAAAAAATTAGTTCTCGTGTTATATTTCCAATTAAATCATTTATATCCTTTTCATGTCCTTGTGTGACCGCCACTTTTTTGGGTGGAAAAAATAAAACCATATTTTACTTTCATTTCTTTGAGGTGCTGCATGAGAAATAGTTTATCATTGTTGTAACAGAAGCTCAGAATTGAGCATGTGATGCCTTTTCCAATCCCTATATGATTATAGGCCCCTCTTGTTAAACTATTGCATAATACTTCAGTGTGGAAACCCATAATGGAATATCTTTGATCTATTGATGATACTAATCTAAACGAATGTTTGGAATCCCACAAATTTATTTCAATAGGTCAGAGTGGTTTTCTTCACAAATGTAGATACTGAAACCCTTTGATGCCATCTTCTAAGCTCTGTCTCTGATTTTTTCTTGTAGTATCTTTCTCTTATAGAGTATTCTTTAGACTATACATAACTACCATTGTATGTACTGCTATACACTAGTTGCACACAAGGTTGAAGATCTACGCCCTAAACTTCCATTCATTGTTGGAAATGGTGTTGATCCATCACATTGATTGATATTTGTATGTATCACAGCATCCAACTGTTTTACACTCTTTACATACCTGTTTCCCCAAACGTATACAACCTGTTACAGTTAATTGATTTTTATTTTATGGTTCAAGGAGGGACAGCATCAGGGATTATAGTTGGCATTTTGCAGCTGGGTGTGGTGGGATTGTTACTGCTGGCCTTGCTCCTGATTCTTTCTATTGGAATCACTTTTGGAAAGCTACTTCAGTACAAGGAAATCCATCAAGAAGGTCAGATATTTCACTGGTATCGAGATATTACCCGAGTAACATTAGGTCCTGGTAAGAGAGGCCAGTGGACATGGAAGAATAAGTCAAACTCTGTATATCTAATCAGGTTAGGTCCTTTATTTGAAGATCTAAGAGGCCCCCCTAAATACATGCTCTCACGAATTGCTGGGGTTCCCCGCAAGCAAGGGGATCATATCATTGCCTCTGATGATGAAACAGAAGATGCAGAAGCACCATTTATACAGAAGCTGTTTGGAATTCTTAGAATATACTACACGCTACTTGAGTCAGTCAAGCGAGTTTCTTTGGGCATTCTGGCTGGTGCCTACCTGGATAACTGGTCCTCTAAAACTCCAACAGTCGTCTTATTGTCCATTACTTTCTTTCAGCTCTTCTTCCTTGTCCTTAAGAAGCCTTTTATTAAGAAAAAAGTCCAACTGGTTGAGATAATCTCTATTACCAGCCAAGTTAGTATTTTTGCTACTTGTTTCATTCTCTTGGAGAAGAAATTATCGACTAGAGAAGAAACCAGAGTTGGAATCTTCATGATTTTACTTTTCTTAATTGGATTCTTGGCACAAATGGTCAATGAATGGTACGCATTGTATAGACACATAAAGTTGCTGGATCCCTCAGAGCAGTATTTCTTAACAGGTCTGAAAACTGCATCAATTGGATTTTTCTTGTTTTTCATTCCGAGAAGATTGAGCCAAAACCTGGAAAGCAAACTACCAGCTAGACAGCATGGTGATAGAGAAACTGGGGGAGAGACTGGTTCTTCTGTTGACAGAAACAAAATCTCAGGGAGCAAGGGCTCTGGCACGCCAGATAAACCATGGCAGAAACAACTAAGAGAATTAGCAAGGGCCAGCTTCACCAAAGAAAGAAGTGGATCACAGAACGATCCTTCAACCAGTCGAACTAAATGGAGTGGATTTTGCACAAACAAATGGAGTGGGAGCTCATCTCAAAAGACCTCTTCAGATTTCAAGTCCAAACCGAATCGGTTGTACAAAGATTTAGAAGACATTTTTGCATCAAAATGAGATTAAAGAATTGAGGAACATATCATGGTATTTTAACAGTGACTTCATCCATTGGAAACAGCTGCCGTACACTTGGCACAAGTTTTCATATGATAATATCTGTGATTCTGGCTCGTTGTGCATGCCCATCAAATTGGATTGCTCAAGTATTATTGATTAAAGTCTTGAGGAAGCTAGTTTTATTGAATGTAAAGCTCAAGAACTTCAGCCAAATTCAAATTCTTCCTTGTCTCCTCAACACTTGAATTCTGCAGATAAACAATAACTACTGTATTTTTTTGAATGTTTTTGGACTCTGTTGCAAATTTTTCATTCTTATAAAATTCTGTATGGTTTTCATGGTGGAATAGCTATTGGCATACGCCTAGACTAGTCTATCTTTCATGAGTCATTTTGATAATAATTTTTAAAAAATAAAAAAATATTATTATCATGTATTTTAATATAAAAAATTATTTAAAAAACAATTGCAATTATCTTCAAATAAGCTCGCAGCGCTACCTCCAATGTGAACATTGCTCCACCTAACATTGGGCACCCTGTATCAATCAAACTTGAGTGATTCAAACTAGTCATCTCAGATTGTGCCAGTATTAAAAAGTCATGAATTGATAGGCTTTGTGGATGGTTCTGAACCGTGTCCATCAAAGTTCCTTGATGATAATCCAGAGGATTCCTCACATTCTCTTAATCCAGATTATATTCTCTGGAATAAGAAAGATCAGTGTGTAGTAAGTTGGATCAATGCTACTCTTTCTGACAAAGTGCTAGCCTCTGTCTATGGTATCACATCTGCACGTGAAGGCATGGATAATGTTTTTTAAACGGTTAAAAATAATGTTGTTTTAGTTTTTTAAATAATAATATAACGTTTATTTCTACTTCTTTGTTATTTCCTTCTAAGATTTATTTGAAAGTGCTATTTTTGGAACAATTTATAATCATAGAAATGCATGCATAACGGAAAGCTTTGTCATGCTATAAAGTCATTTTCATTTGGCTTGTTTGTGCTACCATTTACAGTAGAAAACATCGACTCTATTTTCATTTTTGGACAAATATTTGTGGACAAGGTTGATTTCCCTCAAAATAATAGAGTACATATTTGTTTGATAGTGTCTATTTTTCTAAAAAAAGACAGTACGTAGAATGAATTTCTGCTCTGGTTTTGCCTCTTCAATTGCTTCTTTTTAGTGAAAAAAACCATAACAAAACCCATTCATGGTCTGTAAAATCAAGATATTATTCTTGTTTTTAATTTTGAGAGATGTAATTTAATTGGTTGAATTTTAAATTTATTTTCTAGAAATTATCAGTTTAAATATTATAAATCTTAAAATTACTAAAAACTTACATGGTTATTAATTTCAGGATCTCAATAAATTAATTAAATCACATGTAAGCTGGCCTCTAATGTGAACTTTGCTCCACCTAACTATTTACTATGGCTTTAATCTCTTCTGCTGCTACCTCCAATGTGAACTTTGCTCCATCTAACATTGGGCACCTTGTATCAATCAAACTTGAGTGATTCAAACTAGTCATCTCAGATTGTGTCAGTATTAAAAAGTCATGAATTGATAGGCTTCGTGGATGGTTCCGAACTGTGTCCATCAAAGTTCCTTGAAGATAATCCAGAGGATTCCTCACATTCTCTTAATCCAGATTATATTCTCTGGAATAAGAAAGATCAGTGTGTAGTAAGTTGGATCGATGCTACTCTTTCTGACAAAGTGCTAGCCTCTGTCTATGGTATCACATCTGCACGTGAATGTATGGATAATGTTTTTTAAACGGTTAAAAATAATGTTGTTTTAGTTTTTTAAATAATAATATAACATTTATTTCTACTTCTTTGTTATTTCCTTCTAAGATTTATTTGAAAGTGCTATTTTTGGAACAATTTATAATCATAGAAATGCATGCATAACGGAAAGCTTTGTCATGCTATAAAGCCATTTTCATTTGGCTTGTTTGTGCTACCATTTACAGTAGAAAACATCGACTCTATTTTCATTCTTGGACAAATATTTGTGGACAAGGTTGATTTCCCTCAAAATAATAGAGTACATATTTGTTCGATAGTGTCGATTTTTCTAAAAAAGTACAGTACGCAGAATGATTTTCTGCTCTGGTTTTGCTTCTTCAATTTGCTTCCTTTTGGTGAAAAAAACCATGACAAAACCTATCCTTGGTATGTACAATCAATATATTATTTTTATTGATTATTTTTGTTTTTAATTACAAGGAATGTAGTTTAACTAGTTAGGTTTTAAATTTATATTTTAAAAATCATTAGTTTGAGTATCACATATTTTAAGGTCATTAAAAATTTATATAGTCGTTAATTTTAAAATCTCAGAAGATTAGTTAAGGTATATATAAACTGACCCGAACATCTAAAATTAAAAAAAAAAATATTACTCATTTTCACGAGCCAAAGACAATTCACCATTCATTGTGACATGGAGGACATTAACATCAAGGGTAATCCAATAATGAATAAGCATCAAACACCAATATGTCTGATTGGAGATCCCGCATATGGGTGCATTTCAACCTCTTCCATGGCTTCTCCATCATCATATTCCTCCTTATCCTCGCTCCCAAAAGCCCAACAACATAGCAAATAGTAGAAGAAATTCACAAGACTCAGGAGGAAAAGAAGCCAGTAATAATAATCATAGTGACCTTTATTCAGATTATCTGATACCCAACTGACTTTCCCTCCTCTTCTGGTCACATCATCCACAATTCCTATGATTAGACTGCCACTAAGTTCCCTACTGCCATACCGAGTGAGAAAAGAGCAACTGCAATGCTTGTCATGGTCTTCGGAAACTGAGAGTAAAAGAAATCTATCTGCCCAATTGCACTGAAAGCCTCTCCTAAACCTACAAGGCAATGCTGTGGAATTAGCCAATTTGCAGACATGTCAACGACAGCCCTCGGATGATCTGCCAAACCTTGTCTCAATGCAGTAGCTCGTCGCTTGTTCTCCACTGCTCCTGCCGTTGCAGTGGCTATACATGAGATCACTATGCCAATACCCATACGTTGCTTATTGCTTAGTCGTTGAGGTCTATTGGTGAACTTGGACACCAATGGGACTAAAAGTCGATCATAGTGTTGGAATTATTGACTTGGTCGTTATTGATTTGGTCTACAACGTAATAACTGAATAATAGGCAGGAATTGTTGCTTAACCTGTCAAGGAAGCTAGTTTGTAGGAGTTGATCAGTTCAATTCTGTTTTGATTTGTTTTCCCTTGGATTTTGATTTTTCTGTTTTGTAAGGCTTTATAAAAGCCACAGCTATCTTTACATTTTAAAGTGAATAAGAAGTATCAGTTTCCTTTATTTGGTATCAGAGCTTACACGGACCTGATAAAGGAACAATTTGAGTGTTTGAGAGGAAAAACACAAAACAGAAAATGGCAACTGATTCAGGAAGCTTCACAACACCATGTGTTCCAAAATTCGACGGAGACTATGATCACTGGAGCTTGATCATGGAAAATCTCCCGCGTTCTAAGGAGTATTAGAGCGTTATTCAATTTAGTTTCGAAGAATCACAGGGAAATGAAGTCATAGACGCAGCACAACAAAAAGCAATCGACGACGCAAGACTCAAGGATCTCAAAGTAAAGAATTATCTATTTCAATCCATAGATAAGAGCATATTGAAAACCATCACTCAGAAGGAGACTGCCAAGCAATTGTGGGATTCCATGAAAGTCAAGTGTCGGGGAAGTGCTAGAGTGAAGCGAGCTCAGCTGCAGCGACTTCGCAGAACATTTGAGACTCTAGAAATGAAGTCAGGAGAAGGTGTGTCTGGGTATTTTGCAAGAGTTATGACTATTGCTAATGACATGAGGAATTGCGGGGAAGATATGCCCGATGTCAAAATCATTGAGAAAATACTTCGGAGTCTCACAGAAAAATTCAACTTCGTAGTATGCTCAATTGAGGAATCAAAAGACATTGACAAGCTCACAGTAGATGAATTACAAGCATCTCTGCTTGTACATGAACAAAAGGTGGTTGAGAAGAGGAGCGAAGAGCAAGTTCTACAGGTGATGAACGAGCCAAGGAATGCACAAGGAAGAGGCAGAGGGATATTTCAGAGAGGAAGAATTCACTCTAGAGGACGGGGAAGAGCTAGACCTTTTGTTAACAGGTCAGCCATTAACTATGCTGAATTTGATGAGGAGGAAGAACTACTCTTAATGGCGCACACAGAAGTGAGCAAAGCTGAAGGAGTCATCAACTATGCTGAATTTGACGAAGAAGAAGAACTACTCCTGATGGAGTACACAGAAGCCAGTAAAGCTGAAGAAGCTGAAGAAAACTATGCTGCATTTGATGAGGAGGAAGAACTACTTTTGATGGCACACACAAAAGCTAGCAGAGCTGAAGGAAAAGGCATTTGGTTCCTCGATTCCGGGTGCTCAAATCATATGACAGGAGATAAAACTTGGTTTATTGAGCTTGATGAAAAGTTCAAACACTCTGTCAGATTGGGAAATAGTTCGAAAATGGCAGTTGAAGGAAAAGGCAATGTCAGATTTGAGGTGGAAGGTATCACACAAACCGTGTCAAATGTATATTTTGTCCCCCAATCTCACCAACAATTTGCTTAGCATTGGCCAACTACAGGAGAAGCGCTTGGTGATCTTAATCAAAGAAGGAACCTGCAGAATTTATCATCAACAAAGGGGCTTGATAATAAATACACAAATGACTGCAAATCGCATGTTCCTGGTTTATGCGAAGATGAAGCCATTGCCTGGTAACTGTTTGAAGATGGAAGAAGAAGACTTGGAGATTCTCTGGCACAGGAGATATGGGCACCTAAACAACAAGTCTATTCAAATTATGTAGCAGAAACAAGTGGTGAAAGGACTGCCAAAATTCAAAGGAGCAGCAGATAATGTTTGCAAAATATGCAATGTGGGAAAGCAACAACGTCAAGAATTTCCAAAGAAAAGCAAATGGAGAGCATCAAATAAATTGGAATTAATTCATGGAGATCTTTGTGGACCAATCACCCCAATCTCCCACAGTGGCAAGAGGTATTTGTTGGTGTTGGTAGATGATTTCTCTCGAAAAACATGGATTTATTTTCTTGCAGATAAATCAGAAACTTTTGAGACATTCAAAATTTTCAAATGTTTTGCTGAAAAAGAAGCAAAAACAGCCATTTGTGGTTTCAGAACTGACAGGGGAGGAGAATTCACATCAAATGAATTCAATAAATTCTGCCAAGACAATGGCATAAGACGACAACTAACAGCAGCTTACACTCCCCAGCAAAATGGAGTTGCGGAACGAAGGAATCGGACCATCATGAACATGGTACGATGCTTGTTGTCTGAGAAGGAGATGCCGAAATCTTTATGGCCAGAAGCAGCTAGATGGACAGCCCATGTTTTAAATCGCAGTTACACAAAGGCAGTCAAAGACATGGTACCTGAGGAGAGGTGGACAGGAGTAAAACCAGATGTAGAATACTTTAGAGTATTCGGTTCTATTGCACATGTACATGTCCCTGAACAAAAGAGAACTAAGCTTAATGATCGCAGTCACAAATGCATCTTACTTGGAGTCAGTGATGAATCTAAGGCCTACCGTTTGTATGATCTAGTGACAAAGAAAATAATCATAAGCAGAGATGTCATATTCGAAGAAGGTGGAAAATGGGAGTGGAACCTGAGTACAACAGAATCAGAGCATAATGAGTTAGCTTGGGGAGATGATGATGATGATATTACCATAGAAGAGTCTGAAGGTGAAGAAACTGATGGAGAATTTAATGAAGCAGAAGACAGCAATTTAGAAGTAATTCCAGAAATTGAGGAGTCTTCAAATTCTGGAATCCCACAACAGACCAGAAGAAGAAGAGAGCCTGTTTGGATGCGTGATTATGAAAGTGGTAATCGCTTTCCTGAAGAAGAAGAATCAGACGAAAGCCTAGCCTTTCACATCTCCAACGATGATCCAATACATTTTGATGAAGCGGTGAAAGAAAAGAAGTGGCAGGAGGCCATGAAGCTTGAAATAGAAGCTATTGAAAGAAATCAGACCTGGGAGCTTGTGTCACTACCACATCAAGCAAGGAAAATTGGTGTCAAATGGGTTTTCAAAACAAAGTTCAATGAAGAAGGCAAAGTAGATAAATGTAAAGCTAGACTCGTCGCCAAAGGATACTCACAAAAAGCAGGAATTGACTACAATGAAGTGTATGCGCCAGTAGCCCGATGGGATACAATTAGAATTCTGTTGGCACTAGCAGCTCAACGTGGATGATACATCTTTCAACTTGACGTAAAGAGTGCTTTCTTGTATGGTGAATTGAAGGAGGAGGTTTATGTTGATCAGCCGGAAGGATTTGTCATAAGAGGACAATAAAATAAGGTGTATCGACTAAAGAAGGCTCTCTACGGTTTAAAACAAGCTCCAAGGGCCTGGTTTAGCAGAATTGAGAGCTACTTTAAGAAGGAAGGATTTGAGAAAAGCAATTATGATCACACCTTGTTCCTGAAGAAAATGGAGATAAATTGTTGCTGGTAAGTCTTTATGTAGATGACTTGATTTACACAGGAGATGATGAGCATATGTGCACAAATTTTAAGTCGTCCATGTAGAAGGAGTTTGAGATGACAGACTTGGGAAAAATGAAGTTTTTCCTTGGAGTTGAAGTCTATCAAAACAAGGAAGGAATTCATCTATGCCAAAAGAAGTATGCTAAGGAAGTCTTGGAAATATGTGGAACTACAATGCTGTAAAGAATCCAATAGTTCCTGGCACTGTCTTGTCAAAGTTAGGCAGCAAAAATGTTGATGCAACACCGTATAAACAGCTGATAGGTTGCCTAATGTACCTAACGGTAACTCGTCCTGATTTAATGTTTGTGGTATGTTTGATTTCTCATTATATGACTGATCCTAAAGAGGGTACTAAGATATCTAAAAGGAACTTTAGATTTCGGAGTCTACTACAAAAGGAGCACAGATGCAAATCTACTGGGATGCACAGACAGCCACTATATAAGAGATGAGAATGACAGAAGTCTGCTGGGATACACAGACAGCGACTATGCGCGAGATGTAGATGATAGAAAAAGCACTTCAGGCTATGTTTTTCTTCTAAGTGGAGCAGCAATATGTTGGAGTTCAAGGAAGCAAGGAATTGTCACTCTATCATCCACAGAAGCTGAATATATGGCTGCCACTACATGTGCATGTCATGGAGTTTGGCTTAGAGGAATTCTGCAGGAGCTAGGCGTCAAAAACTGTGAGTGTGTCAATATCATGTGTGATAATAGTTCAGCCATTAAGTTGTCAAAGAATCCAGTTATGCATCGAAGAACAAAACACATTGATGTTAGATATCATTACTTGCGCAACCTGTCAACTGAAGGAGCTGTGAGGTTGAGTTTTGTTGGAACTAAAGATCAAGTGGCAGACATAATGACTAAACCAATTAAGTTGGATAAATTTGTGCAACTCAGAAGTTGGCTTGGCGTTCGACAACTTGAAGAAGTAAACTGATGCATTTTCAGTTTACGGGGAGATATTTGTTGGAATTATTGACTTGGTTGTTATTGATTTGGTCTACAACGTAATAACTGAATAATAGGCAGGAATTGTTGCTTAACCTGTCAAGTAAGCTAGTTTGTAGGAGTTGATCAGTTCAATTCTGTTTTGATTTGTTTTCCCTTGGATTTTGATTTTTCTGTTTTGTAAGGCTTTATAAAAGCCACAACTATCTTTACATTTTAAAGTGAATAAGAAGTATTAGTTTCCTTTACATAGACGGCAACCCATATTGTCAAAGCAAGGATTGTAAACACACCACAAGAGCCTGGTGGGATTTTTAGGTTCCCTAAGAAGTGCCTGTCCATGGTGGTGGCTTGGAGTACGGGGAATGCATGTTGGTTTAGAGTCACTGCGATTATGATGCCAGTGGAACAAATGGGGAGGACTTTGATCAGTGATAATACAACATCATGATCACTATCATAAATTCAAATTAATGAATGATGACCAAAGAATTTATAGCGCTACGAGTACGCATAAAACATATATGATAAAATATTCATTGATATACGATTGTACCGAAGTTTTTCTGTTGGTGCGACAAGCTTTGAGCCCTTGTGATGATACCATGCAGCATACTCCATTGATGGCGAAGCAAGTTTCTTCTTCTTCCAAGCTGCAACTGTTACTTGGGCAAAGCCAGCTACCAAGCTCTTGTTTGCTTTGACTTTAACGTATAGTGAAGAACCTAAAAAGACGAAGATAGTTGACAAGAGCATGAACCCCACTGCAACTCAAAAGTCGGCAACCCAACCTACTGCATCTTGAATTGCTACTATGACTAGCACTGAGATCATGATTGAGATTCCAACAGAAGCATAATACCAATTGAAGAAGGTTTGCAATGTACGCTGGTTTTTTAGGTTGGTGGGATTGTCAATCTAGTCTCTGCTCCAAAGGCCAAGGAACATGGTCTAATGCCACCAGCCCCAATGCCCAACGCTGGTTTTTGTTGAAGCTTGGTACCTAAGCTAGCACAGAATTACTTAGCAGTAATCTACTGCATTGTTATCTTTTGTTTTAGCTCAGATTATTATCTAGATTAGGATATGTTTTGAACTCTTTAGTTAAGATTATCTAGGATTGAACTAGCTTGTAAACATCTCCTTAAATAAAGGAGAAGATGGCTGGTACGTTTCTTGTAGTTGTCTTTCATTCAAATTCTGTTTTCTTTTTCCTATAAATAAAAGACTTGGGATGGCAGTAACCAATAACTCAATTCTGCTCCTTGTTCTTTATACTAAATTATTAAAGCTCTGTGTTCTCTTAGTCTTTGTTCTTTCCATCGTGAACTTAGTGCTTTGTTCTTTTTCTTTCATCAGCAAATACAGGGCAGTTCTTTATAGTTCTTTATATTTCAATAATTGGTATCAGAGCTCTTTTCTGATCTT
Organism: Populus tomentosa; assembly: GCA_018804465.1. Taxonomy (NCBI): domain Eukaryota; kingdom Viridiplantae; phylum Streptophyta; class Magnoliopsida; order Malpighiales; family Salicaceae; genus Populus; species Populus tomentosa. The sequence goes on from CM031991.1 coordinate 8,579,334, forward strand.
TGAAGGGATTCTTTATGAGTGAGAAACACGAGAGTACAGTAAGGATAAATCAAAGTTTTTACTTTGAGGGTTTGTGAGTGAAACACGAGAGATTAAGTGAGTTTTTTTTAAGCAATGGATTCTGCAAATTTTCCAGCAAAAACACCATTGTTTACGGGGCAGAATTTTGGTGTGTGGGCTGTAAAAATGGAAACTTATCTCAAAGCTCTTGATTTATGGGAGATAGTGGAAAGTGATAGGCAACCTACTCCTTTAGGTAACAATCCCACAATTGCATAGATGAAGTTCTTTAATGAAGAAAAGGCAAAGAGATTCAAAGCTCTTTCTTGTCTTCATAATGCTGTAAGTGAAGACATCTTCACAAGGATCATGGCATGCAAATCTGCCAAGGAAACATGGGATAAATTAAAAGCAAAGTTCCATGGTGATGAGAAGTCAAGAAGGATGCAGATTCTGAATCTGAGAAGACAATTCGAAGGTCTAAAGATGAAAAAAAATAAGAGCATCAAAGATTTCTCTTCTCAAATTTCAAAACTTGTGAATCAAGTAAGACTTTTGGGAGAAGATTTTCCAGACTCTAGAATTGTAGAGAAAGTCCTGGTGAGTTTGCCAGAAAAGTTTGAACATAAAATCTGTTCTTTAGAAGATTCTAAAGATTTTTCTGAGATAAGCTTGCAAGAATTGGTGAATGCATTGCAAGCTGTTGAGCAAAGGCAAGCATATAGACAAGAAGGATCAAGTGAAGGAGCTCTTGTTGCAGTTTACAAGGATAAGGGTCGGGCTAAGAACATCTTCAGAAATAATCAAGAAGGAAAAAGAGAAAAAGAGAGGAGCTGGAAATCTGCTAACTGGCAGCAGAACATCAATAACAACTTCATGAGGGGGAAAGAGAAGAAAGAGCATTTTCCTGCTTGCAAATACTGTCAGAAAACTAATCATCTTGAAGCCTGGTGTTGGCTCAAGAATGTTCAATGCCAAAACTGCAAGCAATTTGGTCACATCCAAAGATTCTGCAAAAATAAAACAGAAACTGAACAACAAGCTCAAGTAGCCGATTGTTCAGAAGTCAAAGAAGATCTTCTATTCATGGTCACAATTCAGGACATGTGTAATTCAGCAGAGACAAAGGACTCATCATGGCTCATTGATAGCGGCTGCACTAACCATATGACAGCAGACTTAAGCTTGTTCAGAGACTTGGATAAAAGCTACCTATCTAAAGTTAGAATTGGCAATGGAGACTTTGTGAAGGTTGAAGGAAAAGGAGCAATTGCAGTAGAAACACTGTTAGGTACAAAAATTCTTAAAAATGTTCTTTATGTGCCTAAGATCAACCAGAATCTAGTTAGTGTGGGTCAACTGATTGAATCTGGCTATTCAATAGTCTTTAATGATGGAGTGTGTGACATTAAAGATAAAAATAGAGTACTTTTACTTTCTGCAAAAATGATGAACCGAAGCTTTAATGTTAATTGGAATGAAGTTTGTTTGAGTGCTAATACTTATGAGAACAAGGAATCTGTTCTTTGGCACAAACGGTTGGGACACTTCAATTATGCAACTCTAAAAAGAATGGCTGACCAACAGATGGCTCACGGGTTACCAGATATTCAAGAGCAGCAAATTATTTGTGAGGCTTGTCAGCTGGGAAAACAAACCAGAACTGGTTTTCCTGACAATGCATACAGGGCAGTATCTAAACTTCAGCTTGTACACACAGATGTGTGTGGACCTATGCACAATGAATCATTAAATGGTTCAAAGTATTTTCTTCTGTTTATTGATGATTTTAGCAGGTATTGCTGGGTTTATTTTCTAAAATCCAAAGCTGATGTGTTTGCTAAGTTTCTTAAGTTCAAGGCAGCAGTTGAACTAGAAACAGGAAACAAATTGAAGACTTTGAGATCTGACAATGGAGGAGAGTATACCTCTCGATAATTTGAAGCATACCTTGCTAAAGAAGGGATTAAACACCAGCTGATTGTTCCCTACACACCACAGCAGAATGGTGTAAGTGAAAGAAGAAACCGAACATTGATGGAGATGGCAAGATGTTTGCTATATGAGAAGAAGCTGCCATTGAATTTCTGGGCAGAAGCTGTAAACACAGCATCATATCTTATAAACCGAATGGCTTCAAGAGTTTTAGCAGATAAAACTCCTTATGAACTCTGGTATGGTTTTAAACCTAGTATTGATCATTTAAAGGTGTTTGGTAGTATTTGTTATGTTTTGAAACCTGAAGTGAGAAGAAGAAAACTTGATCAAAAGGCTGATATAGGGATCTTTATAGGCTATAGTACAACATCTAAGGCTTATAAAATTTATTATATGAATTCTAACAAAGTTGTGGTTGCTAGAGATGTCAAAGTAGTAGAAAATGCTACTTGGGACTGGAAAAATTCATCAGGTGCACGATCAAAACAGATGCAACAAGATGAGTTGGGTGCTGCAAACATGATTGATCAACAAACAGATGTTGCTGGGAATATTGAGCAACAAACTGACTGGGATGCTGCAAAAAATTATGATGATCAACCAGTAAGAGGGACAAGATCTCTATCAGATATCTATAGCAGGTGCAATGTAGCCAAGGCAGAACCTGTAGATGTTGAAGAAGCTATGAACTCTCAAGTTTGGATAACATCAATGAAGGAGGAGCTTGCAATGATAGACAAGAATCAAACATAGATGCTAGTTGACAGACCAACTCATAAGAAGGTAATTGGAGTTAAATGGATTTTCAAAACAAAATTAAATGCAGATGGTAAGATCAACAAGCATAAAGCCAGACTTGTAGTAAAAGGATATTCACAAGAGGCAGGGATCGACTTCACAGAAACTTTTGCTCCAGTTTCCAGACATGAAACAATGAAGCTCCTACTTGCTTTAGCAGCACAAAATGGTTGGTATATATTTCAATTGGATGTTAAATCTGTATTTTTGAATGGTGTGCTAGATGAAGAGATTTATGTTGAGCAACCTGCTGGTTTTGAAAAATCAAATTCAACAAACAAGGTTTATTTACTGAAGAAGGCATTGTATGGATTGAAACAAGCTCCTAGAGCTTGGTATAGCAGGTTGAGTAATCATCTTTTAAGCTTGGGATTTAACAGGAGCATGAATAAGGGGACAAGGAGCAGCTTGTAGAGGAATTCAAAACCAATATGAAAGACATGTTTGAGATGAATGAACTTGGTTTGTTGATATATTTTTTAGGAATGGAAGTAACTCAAACTGATCAAGGTTACTTTCTTTGTCAAAAACGTTTTTCCTTGAAAATACTGGACAATTTTGCAATGAGCAATTGCAAGCCAGTAAGCACTCCTATGATACAGGGGCAGAAGCTAATGAAAGAGGATGGATCACCAAAAGCTGATGCGAAAGTTTACAGGAGTCTAATTGGGAGTTTGTTGTATTTAACAGCCACACGTCCTGACATTCAATTTATTGTGAATTATCTTTCCAGGTTTATGCAAGAGCCAAGTCAAAACCACTTTGTGGCAGCTAAGAGAGTATTAAGATATTTGAGAGGGACTGCAGGTTTTGGCATACATTTTGTGAAGTCCAGCTCAATCAATCTTGTTGGATTTTCAGACAGTGATTGGGGAGGAAGTGATGAAGGAATGATGAGTACTTCAGGCTACTATTTTGCTGTGGGAAAGAGTGTGTTTTGCTGGAATTCAAAGAAACAATCGGTGGTGGCACATTCTACAGCAGAGGCTGAATATATAGCTGCTTATGTAGCAGCAAAACAACTTATATGGCTGAGGAAGATGCTAAGTGACTTAGATTGCAATCAACAAAATCCCACAACATTGTTTTGTGACAACACATCAGCTATAGCCATTTCTAAAAACTCTGTGTTCCATGATAGAACCAAGCACATGAAGATCAAATTTCATGCAATCAGGCAGTTTCAGCAAGAAAGAGAATTGGAACTATGCTACTGCACTTCTGAAGATCAACTAGCAGATTTTTTCACCAAACCGTTGGCTAAAACCAGGTTTGAAGATCTGAGGGCAAGAATTGGAATGACTAGCTTTGGAACCAAGGAGGAGTGTTGAAGCTTGGTACCTAAGCTAGCACAGAATTACTTAGCAGAAATCTACTGCATTGTTATATTTTGTTTTAGCTGAGATTATTATCTAGATTAGGATATGTTTTGAACTCTTTAGTTAAGATTATCTAGGATTGAACTAGCTTGTAAACATCTCCTTAAATAAAGGAGAAGATGGCTGGTACGTTTCTTGTAGTTGTCTTTCATTCAAATTCTGTTTTCTTTTTCCTATAAATAAAAGACTTGGGATGGCAGTAACCAATAACTCAATTCTGCTCCTTGTTCTTTATACTAAATTATTAAAGCTCTGTGTTCTCTTAGTCTTTATTCTTTCCATCGTGAACTTAGTGCATTGTTTTTTTTCTTTCATCAGCAAATACAGGGCAGTTCTTTATATTTCTTTATATTTCAACAGTTTTTTGGGTTGGTGGGATTATCAATCATTCCCTGAAAGAAGAAATAGTGACATAGTTACATGGGAACACGCTTTTATAGATCAACAACACAGCAATGACTGTTATTGATACTGTAAGCCACGGTCAACGATTTTCAGATTGATCATGACAATAAATAAATAAAATAAAAATAAAAATAAAAATATATGAAATTTGCTTACAAGAAGGCTTATGACTGTTCCATACGCAATCACACTAAACCGACCTAAGTAAGAATCAGAAATGAAAGCCCCTAGGATGGGTATAAAATATGATATTGCTCCCCACAGAGACAGTATGTAGGCCCCGGAAGCATTGCTCAAGTTGTATTCATTTCGTAAGTATAAGATCACGTTTGCTTGAAGCCCCACCCCTGCAACCTTCTCAAATGTCTCATTTGCTGCATTTTCAATAAGAATTCCAAAAAATTCATCAGATGATCCTGTGTTCTCTAAAATCAATTACATAATGTTGTGAATAATGTTGCGAAGATCATTATAATCACACAATCAGAACATGTGCAAAATCAAATTAACATCTTTTGCATTTAAAATAAATCCCAGAGGACTTGTACCAAAAAAAAAAAAAAACTAGTTTACCTAATATAAAAGGCATGGTCCTAAGGCCACCCTTTTTGCTTGCAACTTTTGGTTTGCTAGCTTTTCATCTACTGCAATCTCCATCCTCTCTTCCCCTGACATGAATTGGCATCAGGGAGTGTATATAATGAAGAATGACACCTAAAAGATGGAGAGATCCTGTTTTGATGCAGACAACAACTTCATTCGGTGGACAAGAACACCATCTCACGCTTACTTCGAAATATATGAAGTTCTGAGACTCTTCCATTTGATTTTTCATGCCCTATATATGACCTGTTCGATTCTTTTGCCTTCTAAAATGAATTCTTAAAAAAAAAAAAACAAAAAGATTTTATGAACGATGTCTTCTGCTGGCATCTTTCTGATACTGCGATGCATCCAATGTTTCACCATTTGTTTTGACATGCAAAATAAAGAAAAGATGGCATATATTAGTGTCCTAATGAGTTTCTTAATAAATGGATTTATAACACGATTGTAACTTGTCTTGAGACCGATATTTCACACGGAACAATAGCTAGACATCATGGGCCTGATCGAAATTTTGGGAATTGTTTTATGGGCTTTATGGACTGAATAATAGAGTGAATATTGGCTAGGAGTTTTTTCATGTTTAACTTGAAGGTTAAAGAGGATTCATTTTGAAAAGTGGATTTTATGAAAAGTAATTTTTTAAAAAATAAATTTTTTTTTATTTTTTAATGTCATAAAAAAATAATTTTTTTTAATGTTTCATTATGTTATGAAAAATAAATTATTATTATATTAATTTTTTTCAAGTTTGTTAAGAGAATGGGAAGCATATTTGAAAGATACAAAGTTGAAGGAGGATGAAATTAAAAAATTAATCTAATTTTATAAATTATTTCAAATAAAATAAATAGCAATAAAAAATTAGAGACCAAATCTGACAAATAAAAAAGTTAAAAGATGATGAAATTGGAAAAGAATTTTAATTTCATAAATTATTTCAAATACAATAAATAACATTAAAAAGAATAGGAATCAAATCTTATAGATAAAAAATTTCAATTAAGAAAAGGATAAGAGAAAAAAAAACAACAATTAAAATAATAAGGATTAAAGTTAATATAAAAATCAAATTCTAATGAATAAAATTGAAAAAAATAAAAAAGATACAAAACAAAATATATAGGAATCAAAAGATCAATGACAAAATTTAATATAATTAACAAATAACAAAATATTTTTGGAGTCTTATAACTTTTGAAAATGTTTTCATTCCAAAATAAAAGGAAATTTTTTTTTTTTCTGAAAATCAAACTAAATTTTTCTTTGTTTAAAATGTATTTTTCATTGACTAACATTTCTAATGGTAAACAAATATATGAAAGTTTGAAAAATAAATTTCATGAGACAAAAGGGCTTAAGAAGAAATTGAGTTTTTCTAGCATGTGGCTACTTGTTTTACTGTATAAGATGGGATAAGAGTTAATTTTCTAACACATAATTTTCTTATATAAGGCTCTCTATTTCAATTATTTTTTTTCTATTTTGTAGGACAAGAATAGAGTTGAGTATTTTTAAAGAATGCATCTTTTTATAATTGTTGGAACTAAGAAAACTCAACCAATAATTTTTTTGCGGATCAACTATAATTATGCCTTATCGAGTGGGTACTTGTATGCGTAGATACATGTAGTAGTGACTCTCTATTATTTGGTTGTATTTTATTTATTTAATATAATTATTCACTTATTTTGATGTTGTAGGTCCCTTTCATTCACATGAGTAGAATTTAGGTTTCTTGATCCCTTTTTGTATAAGTTAGAAACTTAGAGATTATTCATGTAATTTTGTTATGCAATAAACATGTAACCTAAATATAATATTATACTCCTTGTATTATTTTGTGTTTGAAATATTAAATGTATCAATTTATGCTTGGGATATAATATACTAGCTTATGTTTAGAATGCTAAACTATGTTGTATTTATATATGAAATTTCAGCGCTTAGATTGTTCTCTTAACTACTAATTTATGCATGTGATATGAAATGGAGATTGAGAATGAAGACTTGTCCTGAGTATATTCTCAAATGAGTTAAATGGTTGAATTGGACGAATTATGGATGTGTTTATGGGTGGGATGCGATTATCTATGCATGCAGGGTAAATTATTGATAACTTATGACCTCTCAGTATAGGAGAGACTCTACTGAAATTTCGTTAGAAATTTCGGTGAAATCAATGTAAAATAATAATAATAATAAAAAATTATGCTCCATTTACCCTTTATGTGGAAGTTAAATGGATAAATTGATCTAATTATTGGGATTGTTACAGTAAATGTTTCAACTGAAAGTTTTCTAGCAATGCCTGCCCTGAACTTTTCTTGAATTCTTATTAATATCTATATCATATTGTCATCCCACTTTAAGTATATTATAACTGGTATTATTTTTAGATACCATGTACTCAACAGTTTAATAATCAATTCACACCAACCCTTTTATCAATTCAAACAAGATTGTTAGTCATGTATAGATAGTGATAACAAGGTTGAACTATATTTGAAAAAACATTATAACATTGTCTATGTTATAAAGAAAACCATTTAAAATTTATAACATCCACTTAAATTCAATTAACTAATCAAAATGAATGGAAGAGCAAATTCCAATTAGTAAAATGAAACCAAAGTTGATATGAAAAAAATATTTAATAATAGCATGTAAAGATATTTTGTTCGCACTATATAATCCTCCAAGAGAAATAAAAAAATTGACGCTCCTATACTAGAATTCAAAGACTATTTCCCAATTCTAATTTTGCACCCACCATTATTGATGATATATCCTTCCTCGCTCACCTCTTCCCTTTGCTGATTAATTTAAGCAAACAACTTTTTGATTTCAAAAATAAAAAAGAGTACAGTAATTGTATGGCAAAGAGCTTGGATTGAAAAATCAAAATCACATTTAGTGGTGGTTCCCTCATTAAGCTTTTTTACATTCTCTTTGAAACAACGACATCACAATAAGATTGGTTGACCATACAAACACCATGAATATGATAGAATATAATTTGGTAAATGTGCTCTAGCAACTTGATGGAGGCTAGAATAACATGGGAAATAATATTTAGCCGAAGTGAATGGCAAAGTAAAAAATCCCATTTCATGTTATAAGTACTGCATCCATTTCTAGTTGATGGTTCCCTTGATAGACTCTCTTTTTCCTTTATTCCCTTGATACGTCAAATCTAATATATTTTATCAAGATCTCATATCTTTTATCAGATTCTTTACCTCACCATGCATCTTCCAATAATGATACTTGACACAAGTCAGAATAACATATCAACCTTCATTTGCCTAGTTATAAGAAAGCAACAAATGCCACCAATAGCCCAATAATATCTTTGGAAATGGATGGTCTGAAGTGGGAATAACCTCTTTCAGCCTATGGTTTATCATAATTCTTGTGTAAAAATTGTTTGATTTTTTCTCAATGTTTTTATGTGCTTTAAACATTATCTAAACGGTTCTACATTGTTGAGGTGTAACCAATAATGGTTATCACAGGCTAGGAGTACGTGATTGGGTTATAGAAAAACAACAAGCTAACTCATCTGAGTAAATGTATAATAGATAAAGGTATTGCTTATGAGTTGCTTTGAAAGTCTATTGATTTTATGTAATTCTTGTTTCTATATAGTTCCGTGCTAGATAGATGGCCGTTGCTTTGTTGTGAGCTGAACTAATTTTCTTGCAACGTGAAAAAACAATGCTAAAGCACTGATATTATATTTTAAAGAATGAAAAAAAAAATCCATGACCCGACATCATAGAAAGAGAACTAAAAAAATTATGATTGTCAATTCTAATGAATAAAAATATAGAAGGATAAAATCAAGAAAAAAAATCGATAAAAAATACTAAAAAACAAAACACCAATAAAACTAAGTGAGGTTGTCAAAAATTACGAGTAGGATCATGTGGATAGGATAATTCAGTAGAAAAAACAGAAAAAAATAATTTTAAAAAGAATCAAATTTTGAAGCACAAAATTAAAAAGGATAAAAAAAAGTGACTTAAAAAAACCTGGGCCACCAGGATAAACCTCTTATCTAGATTATAAGATAATAATAATTTGATTAAAAAGAAAATTGAAGAAAATAATGAAGCTTCTTTTTTTTAAAAAAAAAAATAAACAACTTAAAAGGATGTAATTAGAAAAGAAAATGATATCAACTTGTATAGACTTTTCAAACCTAAGACCCTAGGTATTGACTAAACTGGAAGCATTGGATCTGGAAAACAAGTATTTTAAAACTTGGCTTGACCTAAGACCAAGGTGACCCTCATCTTAGATCAGGCCGAGTATCAAAAGAAATTGAGGGAAAATTGATTAAGTGTAAGATGGTTAAATACCCGGGTTTACCCATGTTTTGGTTAACCCTGAGAAAATCTAGTCAAAATTTAATGACTATTTTCCTTTGATTTTTGTTTTTTATTTCAAAATAATATCATTTTGATTTTTTTTTTCTATAAAACAAAAAGATTTGGTTGACTTAGGTTAACTTGAGTCAACACACTCAACTCATGACTCGATAATTATCCAAGATTGACTCTTGGGTATATAGCCTATAAACAATAAGAAAAACTTAGGAGACCAAATCTTAATAAATAAAATATCGAGTGATAAAATAAAAAAAAAAAGATAAAGAAATAGCAATTAAGAGAAGAAGAACATCATTTAAAAAAAAATTGAGAGAACAAACAAAATTTTTGAATTGAGGGGCAAAATTAAAAAAAAATCAAACTAACAAATAAATCCAAAACAAATAAAAAAACAAATAATATCAATTTCCAATGCACTCAATGATGATCGATGAAATTTTAAAAAAATATTTACAAATAATTAAAGCTAACCCTATTCAACCTTCAGAACTTGTGAAACGGATCATGAGGTTGGATCACAACATGAAAGTCAAACTCAAAAAATAACAATATAAACCTCCTAACGAACCAAAATAATTAAGGATAATTGAAAAAATAACTTAAAAAAAGAAGTGATTTAAAAAATATAGATTTAAAAAGAAAGAGAACCAATTTTGACATAAAAATAAAATAAAACCAAATCATAAGGGATGAAATTAAAAAACAAATTAATTCCATAAATAATTCAAGACCAAATACATTATAATTAAAAGAATAAGGACCAAATCTAGTATAAAAATCAAGTGTAAAGGGATGGATTTGAAAAAAAACAACAAGTTAATAAATAATTTAAGACCAAATACATTGCATTTAAAAAAAATTAAAACCAAATTTGATATAAAAATCAAGTGTGAATGGATGAAATTGAACAAAACAAATAAACATAATAAATGATTCAATGCTAAATATATTGCAATTAGAATGAAAACCTAATTTAACTTAACAAAAAAATAATCAGACTTTTTTTTTTTTTTAGCAATGACCAACATGGTTTTCTAGAAAAAGAGAGGAAGGGAAAAACCCCTAGCCAGAGCTTCTATGTGTGCCATCTCGGCACATGCGCATCACCACCATGATAGGGGTGGTGAGGCACATCGAATACTGTCTTGAAAGACAGGACACCGTACACACCACTCGAAAAGCGAGGGTGGCATTTGCCTAGCACATGCTAGCTAATTTTTAATATAAATAATAATTTATATACACACATACCCAATTACTCCCGACTCCATTTGAGATTTACAACAAAACCATATGAAAAAGATAAAGATAACTTGCATGTAGCTTTTTTTCCAAAATCCAAGAATAATTTTGTATTCTTCCTATTCTAAAAAAGAAAAAGACATAGAAGCCTCTCTCAATAAATATATATTGTTTTTCCCTTTCAAAAGCATGAATGTAAGTTTATTGTTTGTTTTTTTAAAAGATAAAAGAACCTCTCATCTAAATATTTAAAATTTATGTTTTGAAGGGTAAACTAATATTTATATTTTACCAAAAAAATAAACAGTTGATTTTATCATAAATTATATTTTCATTGGCAAATATATTCATAGAAAAAATAACCCTACCTCCGATTACATTACATGCTTAATCAATTTTTTGTTTGATAAGACCAAATTTATTTTTATACTGTTCCAATCCTAGATAATACGTGGTTTGATGAACAGTGAAGGATTAAAAGCTTTTAGTTTAGTTTTTTTTTTTTTAATGATTCGTACAAACTCATTTGCTGGGTCAGTTTATAAAAAACAATTTTTATATACAGATAGCGAGTGCTATTTTTTCACCAACATAAACCACTTATTTATCTGTTTTGGAAAGCAAAAACTGAAAGAGAAAGTTGTAGAGATCCTCTGAGTCCAAATCTATTAGATGGATACGGTGGTCCTCCAATTGCAGACTTTGGGCTGATGCAGACTTGGTATTTACCTTCCCTATATCTCAGTATCCCCCCCCCCTCCCTTTTGCTTTCCATGTGCTTCAAGGGATGAAGAAAATTGTTTGCTGAAAATGGTCAAGTAGTTCATTATGGGGAAATGCCAGTGCTTAAGGGTTGGGTACGCATTTTAGCTTTCATCGCTTTGTAGCTGCTCCAGTATGTGAAGAACATCCTGACCTGGTACTGCTTAGAACAGGTTTGGATTTTGCCTTATTAGGTAGATAGCATAGCATTTCTTGTGCTTATGTGTCCATTTGCTCTTACTTAGCTCATCTTCTAATTAGGGTTGCAGTGCTCATGTCGATCATATATGATTTTAAACACTCCATATGCTGACTGAATTTACCGTGAATGATTGTGAACTTTATCTTCTGTAAATCCTTTTCTTCTTACAGGGAAAGGGTATAAGTTGCATAGTCCTAGTGTGAGATATTTGGCTTCTTTGTCGATTTATATGATTCTTCCAACACAACAAAGTGCTGAGCTTTCCCTGAATTAGCAGTTAAATATGCAAGATATCCCCCAAAGAAAATCCGTAGGAAAAAGTAAACCAAGATTGGCCGATCGAGATGCTGATGGGGAGTATATGACTGCTTTACCTGATCAACCCTCCACATCCAAAATGGTAAACTTCTATGACTGAAAGCTTGAATTTGCTATTCAATTGCTTGAAGCATGCATTATCTCGCTATGGTCAAGGATTTGGTGCTATAGCCCATTTAAGTGTGAGAGAAGGAAAGTCACATGGAAAATGTTTGAAAGTCCCTTTTCCAATATAAGTAGAAGAGCTTAAAACCAGTTAAAGCATTGAGCATTCCCAATTTAGCCAGGTCATCTGCAATGCCACCCTGAGCAGGCCTTTGAAGGATTTCATTTCATTTAATAACTCTTGGCATTTAAAGGAAGATGGTTCTGGGTAGTATCAGTGTACCCATAGACTTGGTAATAGTGAGCTGATGCTATCAGTTAACCAGAAACACCTAATTGCTGATAGAATAACCTATTAGATTCTTGGCACTTGCTTTTTTCCTTTAACTCGTATTAAAGGCATTTGATAGGCTTGTTCTTTCAGATGATCATAGAGATATTATATTTTTTAATTGCCCAGTTTGGTTCGTATGCTAGAATCTTGCTTTTACATGGAACACAATGATAATAACTTCCCAGGTTTTATAACTTTCCAGAATGTTCATGAAAATGTTATTGACGAGACGAAGAATGAAAGGTTTAGGTGACCTGTTGATTCATTGAACCAGATATGCTAGTAGTATACTGAACAGAGCAGATGTATAATATCTTCTATGGAATAAATAATTAGCTCCTTCATTGTTTTATACAAATTACCAAATTAAAATTTGCAGTTATATTGTTCTGAAATAATTACCATGCATATGTTGACACTTCTTTGATTGAGGCTTTCTCAAGTAAAGTAAACGTTTTCCATAGAATTGCTTCTGATGACTTTCCTGTGGAAATTAAGCATCATTTTCATAGAGTCCATGAGGTCTTACTATATCACAATAGGTGTACATGTCCAATGCTTAACTTTTCTTATGTTTTAAGAGCTTGCAGCCTAAAACTTGACCACTATAGACATAATTCACATTACTTGCTCGCCTGGTGGGTTTCTAGCAGACACTAGAGAAGTGAGGCATGCTCTAGACATGTGTTGATCGGGTTTCATCTGCTGGCCTGGTTTCAGAACCTGCTCTTCCACCTCTTTCACTTCTGCTGTTATCCGCAAATTTTAAGCTTGCTTGATGTAGGCCTTTCTCCTTCTCCTCCGTATTCCATTCTGACAAATAGTACTCTTCCTCTGTAGCATCTGTTTTGGATGATGGACCACAAAACATTCCACCCCATTGTGGGAAGTATACAAAACAAATTGGAAAAGTGCAGCATATAATCATGACACCCATGAGCGTTATCCCTGTTTCTTTTGAGTATTTGGATCCTTTGAAAAAAATTAGCTGAGTTAGAACTGCACCCAGATTTCCACCACCTCCAGTCATACCAGATATTAGCCCTAATGACCTGAAAATAAGATATAAGAATGGAATCAGGAGAATTTTCATAGAAAATGATATGCATTTAATTAACCTGTACAAGCAGATCCATGGATGTTGCTAGTAGAGATGGAAATTCAATAAACATGATGGTACTGGTATTATTAGAAGTCTCAACCAATGTTCACTCTCCTATCTAGTTCCATGCAGTACATGTTGTGCAAAATCCAAGAAAACCAAATAATAACACAAAATAAAGGGACATATAACATGGTTTAACAAAGCCTACTCCACAAAACCTCACTATCAAATATTCGGTTTACAAGAACAAATTAATCACATTCGAACACCTCAGTACCAAAAACCTGAAGTACACCAAAAAATCACTCACAAGAAAGTACCACACAATTCTTTTGGATAAAGGTTTCGGCTACTGCTCTACTTTTTGGTTGCCACCACACACCATCTCTATTGGATGCACAAATAAACTAGCCACTACATATGCTATTTATACTAGCAACAAGGTTCTTCTTTAGGAAATTTTTTTTTTTTTCATTAGAAAACTACTTTAAGTCTAGCTTCAACAAGAAAAGTCCTTTTCCTAAACAAAATGCATCAACAAATTCCATTCTTGTTCAAACAACTTGGTAGACAGACCTAGCGAGTTCAAGCAGCAACGTTTTGAAGGGAAGTCAACTGTTTTGTTGTCAACATCAATGACAACATGCTGATATCAGCTCAACATTTGAGCTGTCAATTTAGTAGGAAAAAATGTTTGGTTTCAACTGTCTTGAATCTTGTGAACCAAAAGTCTGCATATTGGAATAAGTGAGAATGACTATTTGTAATTAAATTAGCCGGGTGGTTACTAGTCAGTGACTAGTTAGGTTTTTGTGGCGGTAAGATATATAGTCCTTTGTAGTGTTAGGAATATGACAGAAAAATTTAGCTAATAAAACTAGTCTCCCTTCTATTGAGAGTAGTGGGAGTCGGGTTGGAGTTGTGAGTGATGGAAATAATTATCTAGCTTGTTTCCAATCATGTCCGTTGTTTATCAAGGCATGTGAACTGTATAAGTACATCATAGGAGAAAAGAACAACAACTAGTGACTCACTATTCGATCAATGGGAGTCAGAAAACTCTCTAGCCATGTCTTTGCTCATCAACTCCATACAAATTTTGATTGCTTATGGTTATCTTTTATTGGATTATTCTTTAAAAATTTGGAATGTTGCTTGCTAAATGTACTCATAATTGAGCAATGATCTTCACTTTTATGAGTTACAGAAAAAAGATTTATGAAACAAAGCAATGTGATATGTTTGTAGCCCAATACTTTGTTGAATTAAGTAGTTTGTGGCAGCAGTTTGACTTTGTTAGAGAATAATATAAATCATATCCTGGAACCTCATCTAAAAGCTTAAGCTTTTAGGTTGAGATGGTTTTTTGACATGGTATCAAAGCCTTAATGACCAAGCGGTCACGAGTTCGAATCTCACCATCCCTATTTATTTGATAAAAATTAAGTACAAGGTAATGTGGGCCTGTGCAGTTTCAAGCCCAAAGGGCTTTCACTTGAGGGGGTGTGTTAGAGAATAATATAAATTATTTCTTAGGATATCACTTAACAGCTTAAGCTATTGGGTCGGGATGATTCTTTGACAGACTTCTTCCAAGATTTCTAGGCTGATTGTTCGAGTAATGTGGTAAAGTTTCAAAAACTATTTGACAAGGAATGTGTTTATGACTCTCTAGATGGGTTAAACATTACATATGACAATTTAGAGTTCAAGTTCTGGGGAGAGAACCTTTCCCTTCCTTGAGGCAAACATATTCTCTTGTTCAACAAGAGAAAAGTAGGAGAAATGCAATGTTGCATCTTGTAAATCATGGGAGGTCACACATGATATGTAATTCCAATCAGAAAATCAGAAAAACTTTAGAGGATTTACACATCTTAATGAACCAAGGTTAGCAAACAAAGAGCAATTGAAGTGTGATTATTATGGATGAACCAAACATACTAGAGATATATTGGAAGTTAAATGGACATCCTTCAAAAGGATGAGGTGGGAAAAAAATAGGTTTTCCTAGATCACAAGCACTTACATCAAAGATAGCCGAGAGTCTAGTTCTTGATTATCAATCAAACACCTTAACTCTGTCCAAGGAAGAGGATCAAACACTTGGGCCCTATTTGGTATTGCTTCTTAACTTGCTTTTTATCTAAAAAGAAGGTTGAGAAGAAATACCAAACATGCTTTTAGACATCTTAAAGCCAAGTCTGATCTTCCCTGTTCATCCAACTTTGCTCATGTAGATATGTTAGTGATAGCTTTTAGCTTTTAATTCTTCAAACATTTCTAATTTTGATCCTTAGGTTATAGATTCAATAGCCAATGATCATATGACTCGGTCTGTATTTTTTTTTTCATTTTACAATCCTTACTTAATTAAAGATAAAGTTCATATAATTGATGGTTCCTTAGCTCCTATTTTTGGTAAAGGTTCAATCCAATATATTACTTTATCTTTAACCTCAGTTCTTCATGTTTCCAAGTTCTCTTCTAATCTACTATCTATTAGTAAAAAGACAAGTTTTAAAGTGTAAAGTCTCATTCTATTTTACTCATTGTGAGTTCAAGGACCTGAAAACAAAAAAGAAGATCGATTATGGTAGAGTGGAAGATGGCTTATATTTGTTAAATTCTGGTTTTGTTGGTTCAGAAAACACAAATGGGTTCAAACATGGGTTGATGACCATTTCTAACGATGTTAATCAATAATTATTATTGTGACATAATTAATTAGGGCATCCATCGTTTATAACACTATCTAAGCACTATCTAAGCAATGTACAACAAAAACCTTATCTATGATGCTTGCAAATTTTCCAAGCATAAATGTGCTATTTATTTCTCAACTAATAACAGTAGTAAACCTTTTAAGTTGATTCATTCAGATCGTTGGGGTACTAGTCAAGTTGTTTTTTTTTATAGGTGGATTGTAACTTTTATTAATTGTTATGGTCGTACTACTTAGGTTTATTTGATGCATAATAAAAGTGAAGTGTTTTCTTACTTTAAGAGGTTTAATAACATGATCTACACTATTTAATGCTAAAGTTTAGATCTTGAGGAATGATAATGGTACAAAGTATATGGATGGAGTTTTTCAAAGCTATATGTTGGAACATTGGATTCAACATTGTACTAGTTGTGTAAATACACCATATTAGAATGATGTAACTGAGACATTTACTAGAAGTTGCCAAATCTTTTATGTTCACAAGGAATTTTCTCAAAACATATTATGGAGATGCAATTCTTATAGTAACATATCTCATTAATAGGATACCATTAAGAGTTCTTGATTTCAGAAATCTAATAGAGTTCTTATAAGGAACATGTTCCTACATTGTCCAACCAAAAACTTTTAGCCGTGTTTGTTTTGTTCAAGATATTGACAAACTATTGAGAAGTTAGATCATCAAGCATTAAATGTTTCATTGGATACTTTACTACTCAAAAAGAGTATAAATGTTATTATCCTCCAGGTAGAAAAATGTTTGTTAGCATAGATGTAACTTTTCATGAAAATGAGAAATATTTTGTCAACTCACACTTCAAGAGTTCTGTTAATGAGAGTGAGGATATGTTCTTGGTATCCCCTACTCCTCTTCTAGACTATAATTTGAGGGAGAAAATCAAGTAGAGATAAATGAAGAAGATGAAAATTCAATAAAAGTCGAGGACTGTAAGAGTGATAAGGAACTAGGAGAGAGAAATAGTTTAGGACAATGATAGGGAAACTAGAAAGAGAAAGAAGGATAAAGTTTGACAAGTTTATACTCGTAAGAAAAAATAATAAAAGAAGTCAATAAATCTATTATACCAAGCCATGAACCATCTTCAAATCCAACCTTACAACATACTCCTGACATTAAGTTTCCTAACTTTTCCATTGAAAATGTTATTTCTTTTATTGATTATCTTCCCATAGTTCTTAGAAAAGGAGTTTGAAGTTATACTGAATATCCTTTATCTAATTTTTTTATCATATGATCGTTTATCACCTTCATATAGAGCTTTTGCATCCTTTTTGTCTTATAAGTCTATTCTTAAGAATTGGATGAAAGCTGTTGAAAATATCAAATGAAAAGAAGCTACGGTAGAGGAAATGAGAGCTTTGTAGAAAAATAACATATGTGAGCTCATTACTGTTCCTGGTGGAAAAAGGGTGGCAGGTTATAAATGGGTTTTCTTTATTAGGCAAAAACAAGATGAAAATATTAATAAGTACAAGGCAAAGCTAGTTGTTAAGGGATATAATCAAACATACAAAATTGACTATCAGTAAATGTTTGCTCGTGATGCCAAAATAAACTCAATCAAGGTATTGTTGTCTATTGCAACAAAACTATGATTAGATTTGCAACAATTAGATGTGACAAATGCTTTTCTACGTGGTAACTTGTAGGAAAAAAACATACTTGAAAATTCCTTCAGGTTTGTCTCGTGAGAAGACAGAGGGCAAGGTGTGGAAGTTAAGGAAAACTTTATATGGCCTTAAGAAATCTCCTTATGCATGGTTTGATAGATCCAACAAGGTAGTTGGTAGATTTAGGTACACATGAAGACCATATTATTTTCATCAAACATTACCAAGACAAAACTACAATTCTCTTGTATATGCTGATGATATTATGATGATAATAAATGATCATGAGAAGGTTTATATGTTGAAAAAGTATCTTGTAAAAGAATTTGAAATCAAAGACCTTAAGAGGTTACATTACTTCTTAGGAAATGAAGTTGCACGATTAAGTAAATGCCTTTTTATTTCTCCGATGAAGTAAATTCTTGATCTATCAGAAATACAGATGTTGAGTTTTGGGCTAGTTGATTCCTCTATAGAAATGAATCATCACCTCGTTGATTATGAAGGTGAAGTAGTTGAAAAGGAAAGATACCATAGGCTGGTTGGTAGGTTGAACTATTTATTACATACTTGACCTGATATAGCTTATTTAGTTAGTGTTATTAGCCAATTTATTCACGATCCTAGCACATCCTACCTTGATGTTGTTAATCATATCCTTTGATCTTTGAATTATGTTTCGAACAAAGGGTTTTTGTTCTCCAATAATGGGCACTTGAAGGTAAAAGCTTTTATTGATGTTGATTGGGCTGGATTACTAGGTGATAAGAGATCCACATCTAGATATTGTGCTTTTATTGGTGGTAATTTGGTCTTATAGAGGGGTAGAAAACATGTAATGGCTCAGTCTAATGTAGAAATAACGAGCAATGATACATGGAATGTGTGAACTTTTATGGCTTAAAAATCTAATGCATGAGCTATGAATAATTATTGATAATCTAATGTCGTTGTTTTGTGATATTAAACCATCTATCAACATTGCCTATGATCCGGTTCAACATGATCGGATGAAGTATATTGAGGTTGATAGAGACTTTATTAAAAATAAGTTGATGAGAAGATTATTTGTATCATATTTGTAAAAATAAAAGAACAATTAGCTGATATGTTTATGTGTTTCATACTATTATTTTCAAGATGAGCATGAGAGATATCTATGATTTATTAGGAGCAATTATTAATTTTATTATAGAGTCAATAAAAGTAAAGTAATCTTATACTTTTTTCTTGTATATACATGTAATGTAGGTTGGTGCCAAAATGGAATGAATTGATATTAGTTGTCACTTCATCTCACATTCTTTCTCTCTTCTTTCTTCTTTCTCACACTTTTTCACCATCTTTTATCAATCTTTAAATAATCTTAGAAAAAACAACTCAAACCATGAGAACATTACTATCATTGCTCTCATCTACCATGGAAATCACAACATCTCTAGATGTTTTGCGATTTAGTTTCAAATTTTTTAAGTAGACTTTCATCTTCTCATAACAGTATGCGATAATGGATGGATAAGGGAATGAGTGTGCACAATCATTTTTAAGTACACTTTCATCCACTCCACGTCTAGAATTTGACCATCAAGTCTATCTCCTTGTGCCATATCCATTCCATGGTGATCACAATCTTGTTTTCAAGAGTAACCTTCCACAACCAATTCTTTATCAACACTAGTTTTTTCTACTTCAAAACATATCATTCTCTAGTTAAATTGTAGTCATATCATTCAAACGTAAAGTTGGCTTTCCAACTAGTATTGTTTGTACCAATGACTTGTATAAAGACAACAATAGAAGGAGAGCTTACTCTGCATCCTTAATTTTTTCTTTAGCATTAACTCCTATTAAATTATGAAAGATGGTTGTTCATACTCATTCCTTTATCCATCCTCAAGGAGTACAAATCTAATTTTAAAAGAAAATGATTAGTCAATGGCTTAGAAGCATAAACACTCTAATTTTTCCCATATGCCCCTAGACGTTGACTTGCCTAGGACATTGTACTTAATCTTTGAAACCAAAGCCAATCAAACATGATTCATTGTATTTTTTTGAACTGGGTTCAAATCAACATCCTCCAATTATTTAGGTTTAGGATCATCAATAGTAATACCAAGTCCTTGAGCTGTTAAAACATCCTTCATCGCGCTTTGCTAAAGAATGGAATTGTTTTTCTCGTTAAACAATTTGATCTTAAATTTCATCACACAAATTCGTGTCCTCGTTATCTTCAATTATTTTGCATAAGAATTCAATCAACCTTAATCTAAGTTATGATACTAGTTGTTGTGACAGACCAAGGCTTTTATACTAGTTGTTGAGCAAAGCTAAGCAAATCAAATAATAGCACAAAATAAAAGGGACACAAAATATAATGTAATTCAACACAACCTACTATACAAAACATCATTATCAAATATTTGGGTTTACAAGAACAAATTAACCATACATACAAACATTTCATTATCCAAAACTTGAATTACATCAAATAATCACTCACAAGAAAATACCACACTAATTTCTTGGTATCGCACTCCTTTTTTGGTTGCCACCACACACCATCGACGTTATGTTGGAGACACAAAAAGTAGCCACTGCATATACTATTTATACTAGCATCAAGATCATTCATTAGAAAAAGAATCCTTTTGTTATTAAAAAGTTACTTGAAGTCCAACTTCAACAAAAAAAAGTCATTTTCCTAAACAAAATGTATCAACACATTTCATTCTTGTTTAGGACACCAGACCATGAAACTACCAATCTAACCTAAACTAACTCACCAATTTAAGCCATAACTCAACAACACAAATACACGAGAATAGCTTGTATCCCTGTGCGGGTTGCCATGTATTTCCAAGTTGAAAATGACCTTGGAATTATACTTGTATTATTTTCCAATAAACCATAGGGTCACTAACATTTTTTTTTTCTTATTATATATTATTATGATTTTTTAGTTTTTTTTCTATTTAAAAAGAATTAGTTTTTCAATTTTATTTTTCATATTCAATATTACTAAGATTTTCTAGTTTTTTCTATTTAAAAGGTTGTAATAGCTTTCTAGCAAATGAAACATGAATGAATAAAATTAAGTATTTCGAGAATCCTTTTATTGTTATGGTTCTTAGTCTTTGCTGGTTTTGACTTGTAACAAATCTTGTTATCCTCTACTCCCATCTGCGTCACATAATATCAGAGCTCAATGATTCTTGGTGGTTTTGGTTAGAGGTAGTAGAGAACATATATCAGAGCTCAATCATTCATGGTGGTTAGTTGTTATGTGTTGTTGAATAACCATGAATGGATGAGGTCACACAAGAGGACGTGCTTGTGTAGAAAAGGATAAAAAGGTTTATTTTTGGAAAAAGACGTCTATAAACTAGTGTATTGTTTTTTTTTTTTTTTTAAATCATCCATTGTTATTAGAAATCTTGGTGGTGGAATCCATGGTGGGGTGACCTGTACACAAGTGTTGTATTAGATATTCATGATGAGGCAGTTCTTATAAAGGTGTGTTAGGGATCCATAATGGAACCCCTATATAAAAGGATGTTTATAAACTCTTGGAGAAAAAAAGTCAACAGGCTAGTGAAAAAAATATTATGATAAGGGTGTAAATTAAATGTTTACACTAAGAGAATGATAATGAATAGGAAAATTTGGAATAAAAAGTTTAGGTACTATTTTTTAAAAAAGAAAATACAGAAAATAACCTAAAAGGAATGCGGATAAAAAAATTGAATGTAAATGAGTTATATGGAGAACAAAATATTGGAATGTAATTTGGTGAAATTCAAAATAACTCAGCTAAGTTTTCATATAAACAGGTAACAAAATATGAGATAAATTACTTGGTAAACTTGAAAGGTTACAAAGGAAGGATATAATAAGAATTTTTGAACTTGTTATTTATAAATACATGGCTCATGGTCGGCTATACAAGGAGGAAAAAGAAGAAGAGAGAAGCTCAGGAGATCTTAGAAAACCTTAGGCAAAAATAAGAAAATTAAAGGGAAACCTTTCAAATTTATGAGAGATAAATATCATAAACACAAAATTAAGAGAAATCAAGTGAGGGGAAGTGAAAAGAAGTGGATTTGAGAGAGTGATAGTCACGGAAACAAGGGGAGAAAGAGGAAGAGATAAAAGTGGATAAAAAGCTTGTTCATCTTACAAATTCTTCTTGATTATTTGTGATTTAAAGGTGAGATTTCCTTTCACTAAGAATAATAGTGTTTTTGATGAGATTAGAGGTGTGATAGTTAGGGTTTATAATTATGATAAATTGAATTTAATAAGTAAAATTGATATTGATGAAGTTTTTGATTTAATTGGTGTTCATGTGGATTTAATTGGTTTAACGTTAATTGAATATGTTTTAATGCTTGAATTAGGAGATAATTGTATTTAGGAGATAATTTTATTGATTTTAATGTTATGAAATTTGTATTTAAATGGGTTGATTGAAGTATTTAATGCATGGAAATTAAATGAAATTGCAAAAAAATTGGAAGGAATGCATAGATATTATTTATGAGGAGTTGGGTTAATTGTAGAAATTTTTAATAAATTTATGTTATTAATTATATGTAATTGGAATGGATTGAGGAAAACCGAGAAATTAAGAAAAGAAAAGAAAGAAGAAATAATTGAAATGTGATTTATAGCAAATCGTAAGAGAAATTATGATATAGAAATGAAGTTATAAGATGTTATGGTGATGAAATATTCCTGTATTGATAGGGGATGCCTTAATAGCTCGATCGCAGGCGAGGGTAGGTGTTTAGGCTTCACGAGTAGCAGGTAGGTGTTTAACACCTATTTCTAATCATGTATTATATTGGTAGAATTATTATAATTATTAAATTAATTGTTGTTGATTTGACTTGTCATAAAAGTAATTAAATCGGTGGAATAAGAATAAAGATTTGTGATTTGATTAGTTGTTTGAGGATGGAGGCTAATGATATCAATGGCTCTGTGACATTAGCATTTATTGATTAATCGTTCCTGGATAATAAGGAAGGCTAATGATGTTAATACGAGGATATTGGCATTGTCATTATTGATTAGTCATTCCCTGATAATAGAGAAGGCTAATGATGTCAATACAAGGATATTGACATCAATATTTATTGATCAGTCATTCCTGAGAGATTAGAAAAGACTAATGATGTTAACACGAGTATGTTGACATCAACATTTATTGATTAGCTTACTGGTGGATTGGTGGCTAATGATACTAGGTAATGTGGTATCGATATAATTTTTATTAATCAAACTAAAGTGAAGATGATTAATGATTATCAATTTGAAAATTGATATCAACATTGAGTTGTTGATATGAATTTTATCAAGTAAATGATATTTAGTAGTATAGAAATGATGAAAGTTAAGATATTGCTTTAATTTTTGTTGTTGGAATTATTATTATTTACTTGGTTTGTTTATATTATTTGTTGTTTTATTTTTAGTTTCCTAATATTAATACTTGGAGCATTTTATTTTAAGGGAAAATTTATTGTAATTTTGGTAGAATTGTAAATTTTTTTTTAAAATCAAGTTGTTATTAATATTTCGACGTGGTTGATTGAAAATTGTGTTTAATAGTTAGGATGTTACATTTTGGTATTAGAGTTAAGGCGATGGTTAGATGAACTGGTGTATTAATGCTAGAATTGAAAATGATGTTTCAGGATTGTTTGAACCAAGAATGACTCCTTAGTTCAAGGAAGGGAGTTGAGAATTCATCATGAAAATGATTAGAGAGAGGACCTATTGGCAGATACTACCTTTTATATACTTATCGTATCAGTGTATTTTAAGCAAAGTGAGTTAGCATGATGTTAGGATGATTTTGCATCATTACGAGCATATATTCCATAATCAAGTACATCAAAGAGATCAAGGTAGACAAATAAACCCCTTATTGGTGGCACTAGTAGTTGCATCTACATCATTACCAACCCTGCAGTATTAGAGTAGGTTGTTAGAGTGGGGATGACAGGATGGCTGGGGCTTCCAGTATAACACCATCTAGGGTAGAGAAAGTGGTCACCCTAGTACATTGGGTGAAGATATACAAGTGATAGGTTGAGTGACATATTCAAGGTAGAAAGATGATGAGCTTGCAAGGCATTGACCGAGAAAGGTGGAGAGAGTGATGGTTTAAATACCAGTGCTGAAAGAGTCATGAGTTGATTTTGTAACTCAACTATTATTAAACAATTCCCATTCTGGGTGGGAGACAGTCAAAGAGAGGAGATCCAAAGAAGTTTTAATATGGAAGAACTTCAAATAGGAGTTTGAAGAGCGATATTACTTGTGGTAGAATAAGAGATAAGGAATAAAAGTTTCTAGATCTAATACTGAGGGATATGACTATTTTGAAGCATGAGAAGAGGTTTTAAGACCTTTCTATTTTTGCTTTTATATATCTTCCTACTAAGCACCGTTAGATAGAGATTTCTTGATGAGCTTAGACTGGAGCTGAATATGGTATTGATAGCTATGTAGTTTCAGACTGTAAAACAATTGGTATGGGTTGCACAAACTATGGAGAGAGTGATTTAGGATGATTAATGGTAGGGACTAAACAAGGAAAAATTACGGGGGCTAATATGAAGGAGATAATATTATTTATCAGTAGACCTCCCCTTCTGAAAAAGAGGAAATAGGAAAGACAAACAGTTATCCAGATAGTTTCAAAGAGAAATGAACTTTATTCTAGGTGAGAGTATAAGGGGATCTATACAGATGAGTGCCGGAGGATCTTTTAATGGCCAGGCCCATATAGGGGCTAATGTTGTAGTAGGGTCTACAACACAAAAGGGAGCCACATCTTTTCTATACGAGATGCAATTTGAGGCACCATGAAGATTGTTCAGCTACCCTAGGAAGGTGTTATATTTGTCGAGGTGAGGAACATCGATAAAGGGATTGTCAGTACTTGGGCAAGGGTTGTTATTATTATGGAGAGATAGGCTATAAGAAGCAGTGTCCTCATCATGCTATAAAGGGTACTTAGGGACAAAATGCTACTACACAAAGTAAGCAATAATCTATTATAGTGGATAGACCTACGAGGCCCACTTAATCTAAAACGAGTGCTAACTGAGGATGCCCTCTAAATCTCAGAAGGGAAGGACTCAAGGTAAAGCATACCATTTGACTTAGGAGGATATGAGTGTTGCACCGGATGTGGTTATAGGTACATTACTATTAAAGTCTTTACAAATACATGTCTCGATTGATCCAATAGCTAGTTATTCAATTGTGTCATCAAATTATGGACAAACTGCATGTAATATCTTGTAAAAGAGTGATTGTTAATACACCGTAAGAGAAAACAAAGATATTGATAATGTTTATAGAGGGGTAAAATTGTATACTGAGGGTTATAAGTTGAAGGTAGATTTAATGCCATTGGAGTTCCATGATTTTGATCTGATTCTAGATATGAATTGGTTAAGTGTGCACCATGCACAAATGAATTGTTTCACCAAAATGGTGATTATCTAGAAGAACTACCTAGATTGTATCTGGTGAGGGAGGTTGAGGTTTTGATGGAAAATCTTCTATGAATTGCTCCTATAATGCAATCTCTATATAGAATGTCACATATTGGCTGAATCGAAAATCCAACTATAAGAACTACTGGATAAAGAATTTATTCGACCTAGCAACTCACCCTAGGAGCTCCAATATTGTTTGTGAAAATCCAACTCTAAGAATATTGTTTGTGACAAAGTAATTACTTATACTTCTAGACAGCTAAAGCCATTTGAATTGAATTACCTTGTATATGATCTAGAGTTAGCAATAGTAATGTTTGCTTTGAGAATATGAAGACATTATTTGTATGGGACTTATGTACATATTTTAACTAATCATAAAATTTTAAGGTAGTTATTGTTGCAAAAAAGAGTTAAATATACAAATGGAGAGGTGGATGAAATTGATAAAAAATTATGATTGTATTATTGATTATCATTGTAGGAAGGCAAATGTGGTAGTTGATGCTTTAAGCTTGAAGAATAAGATAATAATTGGTGGGTTAATAATGGGGGATAAAAGGGAACTATTAGAGTTGGCTAGGTTGGAGGCACAATTAATGGTAGGGATGAAAAGATTATTATTGGCAAGGTTTGTGGTATAATCGATGTCATAAGAGAGGATTCTAGAAGCCTAGAGTAAAGACGAAGCATTAGAAAAGATAAGAAAATGAATGGAGTCACGTCCAAATGCACCTTTTAGCATATTAAAGGATGAGAGTTAGTAATGGGAAGAAGAATTTGCCTACCTAATAAAGGCTTCAAAATAGGAAATCCTTAGTGGAGCACATGAGTTGAAACTCACCATTCATCTTGGAAGTACAAAGTTTTATAGGGATTTGAAGGAATATTATTGGTGCCCTAAGATGAAAAGAGAAATAACTGAATTTGTGGTAAAATGTGGGGCTTGTTAGTAAGTAAAAGTGGAGTATCAACGACATGCAAGATAATTGCAGTCTTTTTCCATTCAAGAGTGGAAATAGAAGAATATCAATATGGATTTTGTATCTGGATTACTGAGAAGTAAGAAAGGTAACATGCTCCTATCAATGAAGATAAGTGATTATGTTGATAAATTGGCTACTATGTATGTGAATGAAGTGGTTGGACTCCATGGTGTTCTAATGTTTATAGTCTCTGACAGAGATCCATAATTTACTTCTAGATTATGGTTGAGCATTTAACGAGCCATAAGAATAAAGTTGAATTTAAGCACTACTTTTCATACACAGATAGATGAATAGTTAGAAAGAATGATTCAGATTTTGGAAGATTTATTGAGATCTTGTATGCTAGAGTTTGGAGGACATTTGAAAGATCATTTGTCATTGGTGGTATTTATGTATAATAACATATATCTTGCCATAATTGGTATGACATCTTATAAAGCTTTGTATGGAAGGATGTGTCACACTCTTATTTGTTGGGATAAAGTGGGTGAAAAGAAATTGTTAGGGCCAGAATTGGTGCATATAATTACTGAAAAAGTGATAAAAAAATTCGAGAAAGAATGAAGGAAGCCTATGATAAACAGAAAAGTTATATAGATAACCGAAGGACACCATTGGTGTAACACCCCACCCTACTAGCAAGATATTGTCCGCTTTGGGCCTCCTAGTCCACCCATTCCCGGGCTTCCACCCAGGTCCCCCTCACGGGTTTGTTCTTGGTAGCCATGTATGGCCCCAAATTGCGTTTCACTAGTCAAGGTGAGCATGCACTTATAAGGTTCCAATGTGGGATCTTACAATCCCCCCACCTTAAGACGAGCCGTCCTCAGCTCTGATACCAAATGTAACACCCCACCCCACTAGCAAGATATTGTCCGTTTTGGGCCTCCTAGCCTACCCATTCCCGGGCTTCCACCCAGGCCCCCCTCACGGGTTTGTTCTTGGCAGTCACGCATGACCCCAAAACGCGTCTCACTAGTCAAGGTGAGCATGCACTTATAAGGCCCTGTCTCTGGACGCTCGCTTCCGATATGAGATCTTACAGTTGGAATTTCATATGGGTGATCAGGTGTTCATTAAAGTCACACCATGGAGAAATATTATTTGTTTTGGAATGAAGGACAAATTGATGCCAAGGTATACTTGTCTTTTCAAAATTGTTGAAAGAATTGCCTCAGTTGCTAAAGTTGGCTTTACCCTCACACTTGACAAAGATATATAATGCATTCCATATGTCATTACTTTGAAGAGCACCACAAATTCTTATGTAAGTTTGAGAAGATTTAACTATTAAAGCGTAGCCAATACGAATTCTAGACTAAAGTATAAAGGAGCTAAGGAATAAAAAAAAGTGCCTTTGGTGAAAATACTATGAAGGAGCTCTTAAATTGAAGAAGAAACTTCAAAAACAGAGTTTGAAATGATGAAGAAATATCCTATATTATTTTCTCACATAGGTATGAATTTAAATTTCGGGCACAATTTTTTTTTAGGAAGGGTGAATGTAAACCTCTGGATAAAAAAATTCAACAGGCCAGAAAAATAAATATAATGATTATCGTGTAAATTAAATGTTACACTACATGAATGATAATGAATAAGAAAATTTGGAATAAAAAGTTTAGATACTATTTTGTTTTAGAAAATAAAAATACAGAAAATGGCTAAAAAAATTAAAATACAGAAACATGAATAAAAAAACGAATGGAAATTAGTTATGCGGAGAAACAAAATATTGGAATGTAATTTGGTGAAATTCAAAATAGCTTAGCTTAATTATCAAATAAATAGGTAACGAGATCAGAGATAAATTACTCAGTATACCTGAAAGGTTACAAAGGAGGGATATAATGAGAATTTTTGAAATTCGTATTTATAAATATATGGCTCATGGTGAAAACCTTAGGAAAAAAAAATTGAAGGGAAACTTTGCAAATTGGTGAGAGATAAATGTCCTAAACACTAAATCTAGAGAAATCAAGTGAGGGGAAGTGAAAAGAAGTGGATTTGAGAGAGTGATTGTCACGGCAACAAGGGGAGAGAAAATGGATAAAAGCTTTTTTCTCTTACAAATTCTTCTTGATTATTTGTGATTTGAAGGTGAGAATCCCTTTTAGTAAAAATAAAAATGTATTTTTATGACATTAGAGATGTTATAGTGAGGGTTATAATTATGAGAAATTTAGTTTGATGAGTAGAAATGATGTTGATGAAGTTTTTGATTTAATTGGTGTTCTTTAGCATGTAATTTAATGAGTTTAGTGTTAATTAAAAGAAATTGAAGAAAATCAAAAGTGTTCTTATGCTTGAAAAATTTGGCCAACATATTGTATCTAGGAGAGAATTTTATTGATTTTAATGTTATGGAATTTATGTTTAAATGGGTTAATTGAAGTATTTAATGCATGGAAATTAAATGAAATTGCATAAAAATTGAAAAGAACGCATGGATTTCATTTATGAGGAGTTGGGTTAATTGTAGAAATTGTGAATAAATTTAATTAATTGTGTTATTAATTACATGTAGTTAGATTGGATTAAAGAAAATTGGGAAAAGAAAAGAAAGATGAAATAATTAAAGTGTGATATATAACGAATTGTAATATAAATTATGATATAGAAATGAAGTTACAAATTGTTGTGATAACAAAATAATCTTATATTGATAGGGGATACCTTAGTAGCTCGATCATATACGAGGATATATGTTAAGGTTTCATGAACAACAGGTAGGTGCTTAGCTCATTTTATTAGCCATGTATTATATTGGTAGATTATTACATTAATTGTTGTTGATCTGACTTATCATAGAAATAATTAATTCGGTGGAATAATAGAGAAGTCTAATGATGTCAATACAAGGATATTGGTATTGACATTATTGATTAGTCATTCTTGGATAATAGAAAAGGTTGATGATGTCAATACAAGGATATTAGCATCGACATTATTTATTAGTCATTCTTGAATGTAGAAAAGGCTGATGATGTCAATACAAGGATAAGAAAGGAACAATAGTTGGTGACCATAATGTTAGTGATTGAGGATAAGAAATGAACGATAGTTTGTGACCATAGTGTTAGTGACTAGGGATAAGAAATGGACGATAGTTAGTGGTCGTAGTGTCGATGACTAAGGATAAAAAAGGACCAATACTTATCAATTACTAAGTATGAGATATGGAGCGATACTTAGTGACTGTAGTATCGGTGACTAAGGATAAGAAAGGAGCGATACTTGGTGACTGTAGTTTTAATGACTAAGGATAAGACATAGAAAGATACTTAGTGACTGTAATATCGGCAACTAAGGATAAGAAAGGAATGATACTTAGTGACTATAGTATTAATGACTAAGGATAAAATATAGAATGATACTTAGTGATTGTTATATCGCCAACTAAGGGTATGATATGGATTAATTCTTAGTGACCGAGATGTTGGCATCTAAGGACATTGCATGAAATAATACTTTGTGAAAGTAAGACTGGGAGCTATGAATATGGAATAAGTAGCTACTTAGTAACAAAAAAGATGGTGACTAAGGGAAAATAACAACTCGACACCACTAGTCAGGAGGACTAAAGAAAATGAATTGTAATACTTAATGATTAAAATTGTAGATAGTTAAGAGATTGAAGTATTGCTGTTTAGTCTTAAGATATTGATGTGGGTGACAAAAAAAAACTTATGTCATCCTTATGAAAATGATTTTTATGAATGGTAATAATATAATAAAAATGACCATGATACATACGAAGTTATAAACACATGGATGATATAAATTGATTTTGTTAAATAACGATGAGGCTATTAATGATAGAGAAATCGAGTGTGATGCTGTGAAAACTCTTATTACTTAATAATTGAAAGTATATGAATTAATGAATGAGTATAATTAATCTATATAGTAGTTAAAAGATCGAGAATCTACAGAATGGAAGGTGTCATTTAGTTAGTTGTAAACTCATGGTATAGACACTAAATAAAAAATTAAATGTTCTAAGAATGTAAAGCTTCTACAAGGAGTAACCATGTGATTAAGGTGATGATGATGTATGGAAATTGAAAATGCATAACTAGCATGTCTTGGTTGTGCTAGATGATGATGGCATGTGCATGTTAAATCATTTTAGTAATACCTTTGGAAATATTAAATATTGATGATTATTTATGTGTAAAGGAATATGGTAAAATACATTTTACACAAATAATATTGTGAGGAGAGTTGTTTACATTGGGTAATTGATCTTAACCATGTTTCATGATCGATTATGGATGATGGTTAGTTGATCATGGTCAAATTTGGTTGGAGGACAATCATGGTTAATTGTTTATGAGAAAAGATTTTACATTGCTTATGTAAGCTCTACATGATTATGTTTGAGAATCATGTAATGAAATGATCATTTGGATTTGAACAATAAGTTATTCCTTGAAGTAATATATACATTCTACTTGAACTAAACAAAGAATTTCCAGCAATGATTTGATTAATAGACCAATGGTAAAGAGGAAGAATCAATTATGATTGTTGAATGGAGTGATGAACTCAACAGAAATTGAAGCATGAAAAATGTGTGTTTAATGGACTAATGAACCTTAGAAATTAAACATGAATCATGGATTAAGGAACCCATGATTTGACCCTGAGTTTTCTTTCTAGAGGTCATTAATTTAAATCCCACAAACCTTAGGGTCATTGAAGGCTTACATGATCATTAACTTTAGGGCACATGGGATTAATCAAGGTGCATGCAAGCTAACAAGAACATCCATATTAATCTAAAAAAAAAGAGGAACCATTGATTTGAATTATTGCTTGAGAGTCGATTGATGTGTTAAAATGAATGACAACATAACTAAATTATAATATAGGAATTACAGTTACCATGGTGGCCCAATGGTGGCCCAATGATCTTATTTTTGTGGCAATCTAAGTCTAATCATGGAAATGATGAGGTAATTCTCTTGAAGAATAAACAAATTGAAAAAATAGTGCAAATGAAAAGGATCTTGAAAGAATTTATATGATAAGAAAAGGTACGAGAATTATAATATTTCAAAAGAGATATTGAATTGAATTGGGCGAATGGAAATGAAATATGTTGAATGTATAAAATAGATAAAAGTGACTAAAAAAGTATTGATAATTTGAAGTTCATTTATGATGTTTTCAAAAATACTAGTCTAGTTAATTATAAAATTGTTGAGTTGATAAAATTAAAGATTATATGTGCTTATAGGTATTTCATGTTTATCGTCACAATTCTAAAAATTATATCTTAATTTTTTTTTATCTTATTTATGTATGATTTGATAAATTCACTATATAATGTTACAAGTAGACTTAGAGAGTGTTTGGAAACACGAGCCAATCTGTGTTTCTAAAAAAATTATTTTTTTTGCTAAAAAATAAATCTTTTATGTATTTTGGATCATTTTGATATGCTGATCTCAAAAATAATTTTTTAAAAATAAAAACACATTATTTTGATGCATTTCGGAATGAAAAGCATTATAAAAAGCAACTGCAACCGCTACTACACTCCCAAACAGACTTGTGTAATTTCACCAAATAAGGTGTGGATTGTATATTTAAGTGTAGATGTGAAATTTTAAGGTGGTGTTCCAGAACTCTTGAATTTTCAAATGAATTGTTGAGCATATTGTCTTATATGGAACATTGGAAATTACATGTGAGATTGAATTGGTAAAATGTATGTCTAGATTCTAGGTGTTGTCGTTACAAGTGTTATAGGGTGGATTGGAAAATTAGGTAAGGTTTCTGTTTAAGAGCTTAAACACCTTGCTGAAATTCGTTAAGGAAGAAAAATAAAAGTATGAATGATTGGAAAATACAATTAAGATTAGTAATGAAAGAAAATGAATCTTACATAGAATGGAAAATTATATTGATAAAGGAGTTCATCCTGAATGTTTAAAAGTTTCTCAAAAAAAAATAATTTCCCATGTTTTACTCATATATAATTATTAGAAATGTGAAAGTTACATGGAAATTTTCAATGGAATTTTCTGGTCATTACAATATTATCAGGGTTTTTTAGTTTTTTTTTTTTTTATATATATATATAAAAGATTTTAGTTATTTTTTGACAAGTTAGATGAGAATGAATAAACTCATAAACTCATAGAGTATTTTAATTAAGTATTTTTAGAGTATTAGTCTTTTAAATGTTTATACTTGTAACACAAACTCTATTCTTCATTTTGTTAGGGAATGAATACATTAGTGAGCATTGAGCAACTGAATACGTGAGGCCTGAACATAGAGTAATATTTTAGATGTCATGTTTTTATGATCTGTTGAAATTTACACCATGCTAATTCTAAGCTTTGCCGTGAAAAAACTTTTTGCTCTTGTGAAGGTTACCATACTTTGTCTATTTAGTTAAATCGTATGCTTTCTAACAGCTAGAGGACTCTGAACTCCTGAAACTAAAACTTATGGTGTTTACTTGGGCTGCAGATAATATTGGTGCTAACAAACATGGAAGATATCTTACCTTCGAGAGACAAACGGGACCACCCCAAAGGTTAGTCCGCATGCTGCTTGGCAGAAGAAAGAGAACACAATCATTACCAAAATAGATGCTTCTAAAGATTCAACTCGTCCAAGAATGATGCAGAACACACCTCCCAAGGTCTGCACTATCCACAAAGCCCACAACCTGCCCCTCATCCCAAACCTCTTTGCCACTGCATCTGAGATCAATCCTCCAGCTGGTCG
The DNA here is from genome assembly GCA_018804465.1 of Populus tomentosa. Lineage (NCBI taxonomy): Eukaryota > Viridiplantae > Streptophyta > Magnoliopsida > Malpighiales > Salicaceae > Populus > Populus tomentosa. The sequence continues at coordinate 8,612,544 of CM031991.1, forward strand.
AGAAACTATGTTTGCTAGACCAAAACTTGCTGCAATGATTCCTGCTGTATGGAGTTTGAGGTCAAATCTGTCATAGAAGTATTCCGCAATAATGTTGTCTACTGTCAGCTCTACTCCAAAACAATACCCGTAGGTGAGTGCCAGGATCCACCCTCTGTAATTTGTGATTCCATGATAGAAGACATTTGATAGTTTATCTTTTGGTTTAGCCCCTGCTTTCTGCAGCGGCCTGAAGTTTCCATCAGGCAAGTCCTTTCCAAAGATCAACACCGCAAATGCTGATAGTGTCTGAAACAGGGCAGGAATGAAAAACGCAATTCTCCAGGCTGTAAACTTGAGTGCTCCAATGTCACGGATGAGGCCAAACACAAGGGGCATGATTAGTTGTGTTGCCCCACCACCAAGGTTACCCCAACCTGCTGCAAGACCGTTAGCCGTGCCGACTACTCGGGCAGAAAACATAGAGCTCATCCAGAATTGAGTTGAGACAAAAGTGGCCAGAGAGAAGCCTGTGAAAAAACGTACGAGGAGAAAAGAAGTAGGAGATGAGGCAATGGAAGTGAAGTAAACTGCCGGTGCAGTGAGGAGGATCAATGAGGCAGAGGCAAGACGGGGTCCGAAAAGGTCACAAGCAGTCCCCAAAGCAATTCTAGCAAATGCTGCACCAGACACTGATGCAATGCCTGCATTTCCGATGTCAGTGGCAGTGAGGTTGAGGTTGTCACGTATGATAGGAAGAAGGGGTGGAGCAGCAAAAGTAGAGACAAAACAAGCAAAGAAAGAAATCCAAGACAGATGGAATGCCCGCATATGGGGAGCAGCTACTGAGAACAAACGGAACTCTGTTGCCTTGTGCTCTGAGTCCACCGGAAGAGCGAACTTTGGAGACTGAGATTCCTTCTCGGTGGCTTTCCCTTCTATCTCCATCCTCTTGTCTATTAGAGAAGTTGCAAAGATAGTGAGATGCTCCTAGTTTCCCGTTGTGAGCTTATCATATAGAATCTTCTGGCTCTTCGGAGGTAAGAAAAGCAAGGTCTGGAACATAGAGCTCTAAACTTCCTCCGATTCCCATCTGGAATTTTGCCGTGCCTGTCTACAAAGGGACGCTGAAGTTAGGAAGCATACAATTCAAAGTTGGGGGTTTTGGAAAGTGAGCGAACATAGAAAGGAAGAAAGACTTAAGGAATCATATTCATCGACTTTGTAAGAGATTCTTTCTTTGAATTTTCTTTCCGGAATAAGAGTAGAAGGACAAATTTGTCCTGAACCTACTGTTGCTCATCCTTCCATTGTTTGCAGTGGCTCTCTATTGAAAAGAACATCTGACCGCCAACCAAGTGAAATGCACCGTGATTTATGCATTAACAATTTTATTTGATTCGGTGAATACCCAGTTATCATGTTATAAGATTATAAAATTAATAACTTCCAATCACTATACCTCCTTAAGAAATGTGGGATATCTGTTCTTGCTCTTCCTTCAATGGTTTTCAATGGATTCCAAAACGTGACTCAATCCTTTCTAGGGGTGATATAAAACAAGAGAAGATCTGGGACGGTTAAGGTTGTTTAGTCATTTCAGAATTTTTTTGCCGTAAAATATACGCTAACAAGTTTGTTTAATTCTGTGTTTCTTCAGTGTTATTAATTATATGAACTGGAATATTCTATGATAGATCAATCAGTCAGCGTCGTTTGGTCATTTCAGAAGAATTTTATTACTGTAAAATATGCACTAATAAGTTTGACAAATTCTTTGATTCCTGAGTGTTATAAATGATGTGAAGTGTGGAAATTCAAATTTTCATATTATAAAATTCCTATGATTTTCAATTCCTAGATGCGCACAAGAAAATATGCACATTGGCTGATAAAAGTGATATTGATGTTACATTCCCCTGTGGAAATTTAAATTTTTATATTATAAAATTACTATGATTTTCAATTATTAAATGTGTACCTTATAGGAAATATGCAACTCGGCTGATAAAAGTAATATTGATGTTATATTTCCGTGTGGAAATTCAAATTTTCATATTATAAATTATTATGATTTTTAATTACTAAATAAAAGTTATATTGATGATACGTTTCCATTTGATAATACACTTGAAAAAAAAGTCTTTCTAAGCTATTTGGGCTTGGCCCAAATACTGACAAGCACACCATTTTTGTCATCATTTAAAGAAGAAGCCTTTCTAAGCTACTTGGGCTTGGCTCAAATATTGACAAGCACACTGTTCTTGTCATCATTTAAACAATGACTCAAGCATATTGTTTGGATCTTGGCTAGAATGATAATCTAAGTGTGTTGTTTGGATCTTGATCCATTGACTTAAATGACTCATGATTCCAATGTCTATTTTTGTACTTGATGGAATCCAAACATCACTAAAACACAAATTAAGTATAATTGTAACTATTTTTAGAAAATTAATAACATTGTTGAATACTATTTAAAAAAAATATTTTAGCTCATGTGAGATAGATTTCTAATTGGCTAGCACCTTGGCACAAATATTCATCACTCAAGTAAGCCATTTTTATTGGCTAATTGTAAGGAAACACAAAGAATAATCATCACCACCTACTCAATTCATCAAACAAGCTATGATATGTTATAGTCAAGTAAATAGTGAGAGGCATGGTGGATAAATACCCTACCACCCATCAAATATGCATTTCCTTTTAACTAGAATTTAGATTTTCATTTGTTTTTTCTCACCATTACTTTCCTCTTATTTGTTTATTGACTTAGGCATCACATGGTCCTTCGAAAACCAATAAAAAAAATTAAAGATGAATAGTATTAGATCATTCAAAGTGTTAACTCTAATACTTATATCATTAACTACCACTTAACTTTGGTCTTAGTTCTATTTTTAATATAAAGGACCTGGTTATATATAAAAGGTAACAATTTATCCTTGATGTTTTCTTTGAAACCCCTGTTCCGTTTCTCTTATCATCGGCACACAAAAAAACATATTGATACTAATTTTTATGCACAAGTTGTTTTTAATAGAGATTGTAAGGCTCAACAAATCCTAACTTATAGACAAAACAACTTGTTTTGGACTCTACTTTGATCATGATTTATAAGAGTATTTTAGAATCACCTGGAGCTGTTCTTGACGGAGTCAAGTTTTTCAACCTTAAAAGAGTTAGTGGGGTAACCAAAATTGAAAACAATTCACACACGTATACTGTCAAAGATGACAGAGGATAGCTCAACCTGTTATTATTTCATTGGAAAATTAAGCACATTCTAGTTCACTTTATTGGACTTTTATTTAGGTATTATTATTTAGCTTAGTTTTATTCTATATTGCACTTCATTGCATTTTCATGGGCCTTTAGCCTAATAATTGATTGTGATTAGGGTTTTTATTGTTTATATATAACTTTTCTACATGTTATAGAGTTTTAGTTTAATACGAAAAATAGAACTTTTAGACAAATTTCTTATCTCCCTACTGTATTTTCTTTTTAGCTTCTTTTTTCTTTTCTTTATTTTCTTTTCCTTTTTTCCTTTTATTCTTTTCTCTCTCTTTTCTTTTTCTCTCCAATTCTTTGTTATCCTACATCAAAGGTATTGACAAACATGTACAGGGACATATCACCCAAAACCTAATTTAACTCAATGAAAACCTCAACAAAAAATTTATGAAGGTCAATTCAATTGATATATTTGTTATACCTAAAAAAATTATAAAGGTACCATCATGACATGCAACACATCAACTATAATAGCCCAGCCCAACCTACTATATATTGTCTGTTTTGGGCCTTACCGTCCTCATGGTTTTGTTCTTGGTGACGCAAGCCCACTTCTGATATCAAATGTAATAGCACGGCCCAACTTGTCGTATATTGTCTGCTTTGGGCCTTACCGGCCTCATGATTTTGTTCTTGGTAACGCGAGCACACTTCTGAGCCTGACGCTCCTAAACGCATACAATAGGTCAACGGCATCACTTATAAAGCCCTGGCTCTGAACGCTCATGCCAGCACCGATGAAACCTCATCGATACCATTAACAATCCAAACTTGGATAGCTAATCAATGTTGTCTGAAATGCCGGTACCAATGAAACCTCATTGATACCATTAACTATCCAAACCCGGATAGCTAATCAATGTAATAACCTAGCCCAACTTGTTGTATATTATCCGCTTTGGGCCTTACCGCCCTCACGGTTTTGTTCTTGGTGATGTGAGCCCGCTTTTGAGCCTGACGTTCTAAAGCGCGTACAACAGGTCAACGACCAACATCACTCATAAAGCCTTGGCTCTGGAGGCTCGCTTCCGATGTGAGATATCATAATCCCCCCATGTTAAGACGAGTCGTCCTCGGCTCTGATACTAAACGTAATAACCCAACTCAACTTGTCATATATTATCCATTTTGGGACTTACCTAAAACATACCTTAAGGACCTCTGCTACCTCAATAAACTTTTTGGTGGTCTCGAATTTAAAGGCAACTGATCTCTGCCTTAGCTCTTGTCTTAGTCCATCCCGTAGTCTTACACCCATTATTAATACCAAAGTGGAAATGGAAAAACATCACAATGGACTTTGTGTGGGCAAAGACACCTAGGAGATTATTCTGTAACACCTAGACAATGTTATATCTGCAGAGGGAACATAGATAGCGAGATTGTTCACATTTAGGCTGGGGATGTTATTATTGTGGGGGTCAAGGATATTTTCGAATAAATCATCCTTGTAGGATTGAGATCACTCTGAATCAGAAACAATCTGCCACCATAGACAGACCAGCTCGACAGTTATTATCTAGGGCTAGCGGTAGTAGAGGCAAAACTCATGTTCAGAATGATAAGATGTAGGTTCAGCACGCCTATTTATTTAATAAGATATTATGTCCATTAACCAGGAAATAATCTTTCAACGCGCCCATTTAACAAGGCATTATTTCCATTCTTTTTATTATTTCCATTCTTTTTATTTTGCAATCTCCACACAAAAATTACAATCAAAGGAAATTTCTTATAGAATATTAAATTAAATAATTAATGTATTATAAGGTATTTAACACCTACATTACATGCTAACCCAACACTCATAGCTCATATAGTGAGGGTAGTAATCGAGGCGATGCCTGGTGTCTCGACCCCGACAAGCCCCTAATAGCACTGCCAGTATAGACAATATCTGTAGTTACCACCCCAGTTGAACATTGGATACCCACCCTCTTTTCTAAAACAAACCAAAGATAGGGTGGGTATCCAATGTTCTTAGGCTCGGCCAAGCATTGAGCTCAAGTTGTCAGACTTACCATACTTGAACTCAGCCAAGTGTTAATCTATGCATACATGCGTCTGGCGAGCTATCAAGCCCATCCCAGCCAAGCACTCAGCCTGGGCATACATGAGATATTTTTCTCTGACGAGTCAGAGATATTTTTCCTTTTAGCTCCTCCTCTTTATAAAGAAATTGGTAGGCTATAAATATATGATGAATCATTCAAGCAAGAGGTGAAATCTCTTCATTCTTTACTGCATATTTATTTTTAAAATTTTTCTCTAAAATATGATTGCTTTTTCTCTTAAAAAATACTTACATAGACATTAGAGAGTCCTCAAATTCACTAAAAAGAATCTTTTACAATTATTTGGATTAACCAACAACTAGTCTCCTTGGAGAAGAAAAATGGATCAAGTTATCAAAATAAAGAGATTAACCAATTATCCAAAACATAAATTTTGCTTTTAAACTACTTGAATTTTTTTAGAAAATCACCAACAATATAAATTTCCTGAAAACAGAAGCATATGTATTCGACTTTACATTGTAACAGCCAGGGAAAGACAAAAATAGGTTATCTAGAACAAGAAAGGAAATGTATTTGATACACTGAAGGATAAGATGTTGATAGAAAAAAAAAATAAAATTGGTGACTTTCAACGTATTCCAATATACAAGTATGCTGACCGAAGGGAAGAAGAGCACACCAAATATAGCTGCGATGGAGGAAGCAAAACAACAAGAATTCTGGCATTCTCATGTGATTGTCTAATATAGGGTAATTTCAGACTTACTGAATTATATTACAATTAAGAGTATTTTTATTCCTCAATAATTAAGTGTGGAATTAACGTAGGAATGTTATATTTTCTCTAAGAGTCGGTCTTTCTTGGATTAGGAATCCAGCTCTTGATGCAAACATGAGTAGATATGACATCGACAGCAGGTATTAAGGACACTCTGTCGAATGCAGAAAGCCAATTCTGAATTTTAGATTCTGCAGCTTCAAGTTCCATCCGAAACAGTATGACAAAAAAGAGTGAAATTCCGTGTGAATGCCTTCACATTCAAGAACTGACATTGACATCGCCATCGCCATCGCCATCGCCATCGCGGAGGTTGAGAGGAGCCATTGACAGAGGCTTACTTGGAATTGAGGGAGGAGACGTGACGTGAGACTCTCTTTTTGCTACCACTTTTTACTGCTCCTACAGTTGTTATTTATACCCACTAGATTCCATTTAGCTTTGCGGTCGTTATTTAAAATAGTTTTTATTTAAAAATATATAAATATTATTTTATTATTTTTAAAAAAATATTTTTAATATCAATATATTAAAATATTTAATAACACAAAAAAAAAATATTAATTTAAAATAAATAAAAAATAATTTTTTATAAATATATTTTAAAATAAACAATTACTCCATCAGTTTTCAACAGCTTAAATTAATCCTTATTTAAAATTCCTCTAGCCTTGACTTGCCACTACACAAGGGTTTGCGATACTGTTATAATTATTGACATTAACCAAAAACATTTTTAAAGAATATGGTTAAATCATAATAACCATATTTATAAAATACTATTTAATTAAATAATTTTTTTAGTTTTTTATTTTATCTTTTTAATCTTACAATTTAACAGTAAAAGATGCAATTGAATTATTATCATCACACTCATAAAATATTATTCACTAAAATATTATTTTGGGTTATTTATTTATTTATTAATTTCACCAGGACCTAATCTTTATATATATATATATATATATATATATATATATATATATATATATATATATATATGTTTAGTTTATTATTTTTTAATTTTATTTTTTAATATTAAGTTATTTTGAAAATTATACTTTGTAATTTTCTTTTCTTCTATTGGGTTATATACTAGTATCATGAATTTAGTTTTTTTCTTCTTGATTTTTTTATTTGCTTTTGATAAATTTATTTAGATCTTATGATCTATATCGCGAGTTTAACACGTTAACCTTTTTTTTTTTTTTTGCTTTTTCTAATTAATTTTTCTTGATTTCATCCTTTAATATTGAGTTGGTTGAAAATTTAACATTATAATTTATTTTTTTTGCTTTTTTTTTTGTTATCCGGATCTCATAACCTGAGTCACGGTTTGACATATTAACCTGAGTTGACTCTATTTATTTTTTTGGTTTATTTTTAATTGGGCTTTATTTATTTATTTATTTTGCATTTTATGTGATTATTTTGATTTCATGATCTAAGTTACAAGTTTTACAGGTTGACGGGGGTTGAATCGATTCGTTTTTTTGGATTCTTTTTTAATTGAATATTTTTTCCTGCAATTTTATCATTCAATATTCTATTGTTTAGGCATGGGGCTTCGTAATGATTTCAACTTGCTTCCCGGTCTCGTTGATTTAATTTTTTTTTCTCGATATCAACCTTCAATATTGAATTTGTTGGAATTGAAGTTTTGTAATTTTTTTATTTAAATTTAATGAAGTTATCCTGGTTTTTTGATCTAAATCACGGATTTAATAGGTTAACCCGAGTTGACTTGAGTTGTTTTTTATTTTTTTAATTGATTTTTTTTATCCTTCAACACAGGGTTAGTTGGAAATTGGGTTTTGTATTTTTTTATGGTATTATCATAATCTCATGACCCAGATTGCTGATATGACAGATTAACCTTGGTTTACTCTTATAGTTTTTTTTGTTTTTTTTTTAAAAATTTCAGTTTCATCCTTTAATATTGGGTTGGTTAGGAATTGACTTTTATAATTTATTTTGATTTACTTTGTATATAATTATCATGGTCTTATGACTTAGATCGTAGATTTGACAGATTAATCTAAGTCAATCCAATGTATTATCATCTTAATATTTGAAAAAAAAAATATCTTCCAATATATTATCATATTAATATTAAAAAAAAATCATCCAATATATATCATATTTTAAGTTTGTAATTAAAAAAATATAGAAATGCTGGGGCATTTATTTTTTACTTTGAATAAGTATTATTATTGTCAAGTGAGTGATATGCTCGGTGATTTTAGAACTTAACACCAAATAAGTACCGTATTCCAAACTCTAACTCTATCCTTGATAGGGTTGGTATGATACAACAAAAGATTAGAAACAATAAATTTTATTAATCGGCCAGGGTTGTTTGATCATTTGAGTCAATAGTGATTCGATAAATTATTTTATTGTAGAATATGCTATAAAATAATTATCAAGTTATTTAGTTCATATATACCTGTGAATAACCCATATAAACCAAGGTCGATCAGAATTATTTAGTCATTTCAGAATTTTTTTTTTCTATAAAATATGTATCAAGTTTGTTAGATTCTATGATTCTTCAGTGTTAATTAATGATGTGAAGTGAAATAATCTATGACATATCTTCACATTTGAGAATATTTTGGCTGTAAAATATGCACTAATATTAATTTTGTGATTCCTTTAGTATTATTATTTATTAGTGATATTAAATGGAATATTCAGTTATTATATTATAAAATCACGTTAATTTTTAGCCACTAAATGTGTACCTAATGTAAGAATCTCTGAACATTTCATTATGTGATAAGTTAATTTACAATAAATATGCAACTCGGCCAGCAAAGCAAGAATGAGATTGTTATGAAATTCTAATTAAATTTCATTATCGTAAGGTCTGAGTAACACTACCAAAAAATTATTAAATAACAATGAAATTACAAACATAATATTTTTCAACAATAATCTCTTATTATAATAGTGATGGAATATATTTGTTAGTCATTTTCAACAAACTTACCAATAAAATATATTATATTGTTAATTAGAGATGCAATCACTGAAACAATATAATAATTAAAAAAATAAAAATATTTTGTTGATGATTTTGTTGTTAATATTACGCATCATTATTTTCTAATAGATTTATTGTCAGTATTTTTCATTGCAATAATCCATCAAAACTTTCATCAGTAAATTAAAAGTACTATAACCAACAGCAGCCCTATTCTCCCCTTCTTTTTATTTCTCTTGAACTACAAATCAAAACAACAACTCCTCCCTTCTATTTTGCCATAAATCTAGGCCTCATAATCACAAAATCACCTACTCAACAATTTGTAGGGTCAGCATCACTATCATGGTACCATTTGTTTTCTAAATATTCCCTACATGAAATAAGCAAACCTATTTATTTATGTTTTAAGATAATATATTAATTTGATATGGAGTACTATAGTTTGTTTGTATATTTAAATGTTTCGCAACCTTTTCATATAGAATTGAAGTTTGATTTATATGTTAGGGTTTGTTTGTAATTTGAAAAAATTTGAATTTATTTATAATTTGATGAAATTAATTTTGAATATGATTTTGTAACTTAATTAGGTATGTTATTGTGAAAGAAATGATGAGTTGTTTAATGAGTAACAATTATGTTTTGTCAATTTTATTGTTATGTTGTAAATTTTAGGGAAGTTGATTTTTATGAAATTGATAACAATTAAATTATAATAATTTAGATTGAATAAATTTGAATTAAACAAACGATAAATAATTAGTTGTGTACTAATTAAATATTGTTAATTTGATTTATTTAGTTAATATTTTGACACGATGCATATAAAAGCTAAAGACAACAAACACACACAAAACACAAAAAATTAGTTGGTAAGGGCGCATATATGAACTTCAAATTTATATTTTTATTCTCTAAAATAAAAAAAATGATAAAATCTACTTTTTTATGAGGTTTACAAAGTTTTAAATAGGCTAGAAATCCTACCAAAATTAAAAAACAAAAACTAAAATATGAGAATATTAAGGAAACAACCATAAAAATCAAAATAATGCATGAAATCTGAAAATAACAAGGGAAATAACAACTCTACCAAAACTGGGGGCTTTGACAAGATCTTCGATATCTCAAGATCCGATGGTCCGTATAGCGACATTATTGCTACTATAAAGAAGATGGCTTCTAAAAACTTATGTAATATTTTTAACTCTATCCAATGATCGGATTAAAAGTTATATAACTCTTTTGAGCCATCATTTTAGTTTGTTGTGATTGATATGGTCCCAGTCAGGAGCTAATTTGTAATAGCAGAATTCACACTGATTCTCTTCGGGTGAGAACGTACCACAAGATAAACTTTGATAGAAAAATATTGTATATTTCCTTTTCTTTCCCAGCCTTATTATAAGGCTCCGTTAGAACGGTTACAATATTTGAATTACTGCAACAATAAAACAGAATAAATACTGAATGGAAACTAATCAATATTTCGGTTATGCAGCCGAAATATAAAGACCCGTTATAACGGTTACACTATTTAAATTATTAGAACAGAATAAATACTAAATGAAAACTGAATAAAAAACTGATGCTTAGCACTGCTTCATAATTATCTGACGTTCACGCCTTAAGTTGCTGTCATCAATCCTGCATGACTCACTCCTGGTTTTGTGCTTGCCTTTCACTTCACTTTACTATACTTGGGGTTCGGTTTTCTTGCTCTTTCAGATCTACGTGGTGGCTTATCAATACTCCCCCCAGAAAGTGGAACCTTGTCCTCAAGGTTCAATTTAGGAAATTGTTGACACAGAAACTCAGTCGGTTCCCACGTAGCGTCCTCTGTTGGTAAGTGTTTCCATTGGACAAGACTTTCAGTGATGAATTTACCACCCTGCTTCACCCAACGGTGATCAAGCACAGCCGCAGGTTCCAAAATAATTGCACCGTCATCTGATACTGGTGGAAGATCGGTTTGAGTGTTGGAAGCATCCCCCACATATTTCTTTAATAAGGATACATGAAAAACAGGATGAATACGGACACCCTCAGGTAATTGGAGTTTATAAGCCACCTTACCCACCTGTTGGAGAATAGGATAAGGGCCAAAAAACTTGCTGTCTAATTTCTGGTGTGCCCGTTTGAATGCTGAGCTTTGACGATAAGGCTGTAATCGGAGGAAAACCATATCACCTTCTGCAAAAGACAAATCCCTCTGATGTTTATCTGCAGCTTGTTTCATGCAATTGATGGCAGTGGTCAAATTTTGTTTGAGCTGCAACAGAAGCTCATCACGGTGGAGAAGTGTTTGGTCCACTTCGTGAACTGGTGTGGAACCCTCAAAATAGTCTGAAAGAGTCGGTGGTGGACGCCCATAAAGTGCCTGATATGGAGTCATACCCGTGGATGCATGAAAAGTAGTATTGTACCATAGCTCCGCCCAAGGCAAAAAGGAATGCCATTTACATGGCCACTGATGGACAAAGCTGCGCAAATACTGTTCCAGACATCGATTGACTACCTCTGTTTGGCCATCGGTTTGAGGGTGGTATGCGGAGCTCATTTTCAGCTTTGTGCCCGACAGTAAAAAAAATTCTTGCCAAAATCGGCTAATAAAAATGGGGTCACAGTCATTGATGATAGATCTTGGCATGCCATGCAATTTGACCACACCCTCAACAAATTTGTCGGCCACTACTTTAGCCGTGAAAGGATGAGATAATGCCATAAAGTGAGCATATTTACTTAGTCTATCCACCACCACAAAGATTGTATCTTTACCTTGTGAAAGTGGCAGACCGGTAATAAAATCAATAGTAATATCATCCCATACCTGACATGGAATAGACAAAGGTTGGAGTAGACCTGCAAGTGGTAAAGTTTTCGATTTAGTTCTTTGGCATGTGTCGCAGCTCTTCACGTACTCCTGAACTGATTTGTGCATGGAAGGCCAGTAGAACTGGGTGGCCACCTTTTTAAAGGTGCGTAAGATGCCCGAATGACCCCCTATTTTAGTATCATGGGCTTCATAAATTAATTTGTTGCGTAGAGTGACATCAGAAGGAACCACAATTCAGCCTTTAAAAAAGAATAATCCATTGCGTGCAGTAAAAGGTCCTTCGGGTTGAGTTTGAACCAGGTTGCGAATAATAGCCATGTAGTCGTCTATAGTGGCTGCGTTTTTAATTTCCTCCCATATCGCAAGCTGTGGCACGAACAAATTGTGTAGTGTAGGACTGGCCGGTCGACGAGAAAGTGCATCCGCAGCAGAGTTTTCACGTCCTGGCCGATACTGAATCTCATAGTCATACCCTAATAATTTAGCAACCCATTTCTGCTGTTCTGGCGTAGTGATTCGTTGTTCCAAAAGATATTTGAGGTTGCGCTGATCGGTTTGAATGATGAAATGTTGTCCTAGCAAGTATGGGTGCCACATGCGAATGGCTTCCACCACTGCGAGCATTTGCTTTGCATAAGTAGACCATGAACATTTTGAGACACCAAGAGCTCGGCTCATAAAGGCAATAGGCTTGCCTTGTTGTTGCAGAACTGCCTCAATTCCATTACCTGAAGCGTCGGTTTTCACTATGAAAGTGTCATTAAAATTAGGCATGGCTAAGATAGGCGTTGTTGTCATGGCCTTCTTAAGTGTCTGAAAAGCTTCTTCTGCCTCTGCATTCCAGCCAAATTGCCCCTTTTTGAGAAGATTTGTAAGAGCCCGAGCAATTAGACCATAATTCCGAACAAACTTGCGGTAATAACCTGTCAACCCCAAAAATCCATGCAGCTCAGAAATATTAGCAGGTCGTGGCCATGCCACCATGGCTTCAATTTTGTTGTTATCGACCTTCACCCCTTGATGAGAGACAATATGACCCAAATATTCAAGCTCTTGCTTACCGAAAGCACATTTACTAGCCTTGAGATAAAACTGTTGTTGCCTTAAAATGTCCAAGGTTTGAGTGACATGATGTAAATGCATTTCCCAAGTAGGGCTATAAATCAAGATGTCATCAAAAAATACCAATATGAATTTTCATAAATGGGGCTGAAAAATTGCATTCATAATAGCTTGGAATGTAAATGGTGCGTTACTCAAACCAAAGGGCATAACAAGATATTCATAATGACCGTTGTGTGTACAAAAAGCAGTCTTATGAATATCTGAAGGTTGCACTCGTACCTGATGGTAGCCGGCTCGTAAATCGAGCTTGGTGAAATACGTTGCCCCATGCAGTTCATCCAACATATCTTCCACGGTAGGGATTGGAAACCGATCTTTGATAGTGACTGCATTAAGAGATCGATAATCGGTGCAAAAACACCAACTACCATCCTTTTTTTTAACTAGCAAAACCGGAGAGGAGAAGGGGCTGGTGCTAGGTCTGATGAGTCCAGAATTCAGCATTTCCTGGACTTGTTTTTCAATCTCTGCCTTCTGGAAATAAGCATAACGATAGGGTCGGACGTTGACTGGCTCAATTCCTTCCTTGAGAGAAATAGTGTGATCAATCTCACGTTTGGGTGGTAACTGTGTGGGTTCATCGAAGATCTCTGGATATTTAGCTAAGACCTGACACATACTCGGTGACTGGGTCCCTTCTGTGTCCTGCATGGTGGACTGTGGACAAATTGCAAATACCGAATGGCCTTGACGAAACTCTTTGGAAATCTCCTTTAGGGACGCGGCTTGAATAGGCTGATCACAAAACCCCTGCAGCTGTCTGTCCACGTTCTTCCAATAGAATTTCATGGTGAGAGTTCGCCAATTACATATAACAGACCCCAACATTTCCAACCATTGGACACCCAGAACAATGTCTAAATCTGCTAGAGGAAGTGAATAAAGGGTAAGGGAAAAAGGAATTTCCTGAAGAAGGATCTGCACCTTTTCGAATTTTCCTTGACACTGTAATCGTGCCCCATTAGCCACCCGAACCGTAAATGTCTCTGTTGGGACTACTGGAAGCCGTAGCCGATCAGCCATGCGAGTGCTTATAAAATTGTGGGTAGAACCACTGTCGATTAACACCACTGCATTGACGAACCCCACTTTGGCATCTACACGCATGGTTCTAGGTGCAGACCATCCCGTTAAAGCATGCAGAGTAATCTCAGGTTCATCATTTTCCTTTGTCACCTCTTCTGCGTCAGCTTCTTCAGTGACTTCTTCATACGTGATTTCATTGAAATCGGTTGGGCCCTCCAGAAGCAAGAGCTGCATTCCTTGGCATTTATGGCCGGCAGTGAACCTCTCATTACAATTAAAGCAGAGTCCTTGGGCTCTACGTTTCTGCATCTCTTCCCATGGTAATCTATGAAAGGGTGCATTTGGTGTTGCACGTGTCGTTGTAGGTAGCGTCAGTGGCATTCGATTGACTTGAGTTGGTCGTAGGAATTGGCGATGTCTTTTCATCTGTTCATCCTTCATGCGGGCTAGGCTAATAGCTTCCTTTAGTGACTATGGCTTGAACATACGAATTCCTTCTGCAATTTCCGGTTTAAGTCCTCCCATAAACGTCCCAACCAAAGCTTTTTGGGACCATCCACGAACTCTGTTCCCCAACTTCTCAAACTCACTCTGATAATCACGTAAAGATCCCACCTGCTTTATATGTGATAAAGCTTCATCAAAATCCTCACAGTCAGTAGGTCCGAATCTCGCCCATAATTCCTCTTCAAAGGCCTCCCATGTCATCGTTCGTCTTTCCTCTCTATATGTCCGACGAGCCCACTGCCACCACTGATTTGCTTCTCCTTCCAGATGGAAAGAAGCCAGTGATATCTTTTGGTTGGCTGGAGTATTTTGAAACTCAAAGAACTGGTCCACCCGATTAAACCATTCTGTCGGATCTTGTCCAGAAAATCATGGAAATTCCAGCTTGGCCATTTTAGAAGAAAAAACTTGTCTGTTACCTTCGTTCTCCTCATGCATTGGACGAGAATTGCTCTCTCGGTTTGTGTTGTTATGGCTTGATTCTCCCTTATCTGATAACAACGCCTTACTGGATATCAACGCCTCTGACAGTTTATTGATCGTTTCTTCTAGCTGATGCATTTTTCCCGTCATGCTCATCTCCATTCTCTGTACTCCTTCTTGTACTCCACCGAGCCCCGCCTCCAGCATTTCAATTCGTTCTTTGTTAGTCGTCATTTAAACCAGCTCTGATACCAATTGATATGGTCCCAGTCAGGAGCTAATTTGTAATAGCAGAATTCACACTAATTCTCTTCGGGTGAGAACGTACCACAAGATAAACTTTGATAGAAAAATATTGTATATTTCCTTTTCTTTCCTAGCCTTATTATAAGGCTCCGTTAGAACGGTTACAATATTTGAATTACTGCAACAATAAAACAGAATAAATACTGAATGGAAACTAATCAATATTTCGGTTATGCAGCCGAAATATAAAGACCCGTTATAACGGTTACACTATTTAAATTATTAGAACAGAATAAATACTAAATGAAAACTGAATAAAAAACTGATGCTTAGCACTGCTTCATAATTATCTGACGTTCACGTCTTAAGTTGCTGTCATCAATCCTGCATGACTCACTCCTGGTTTTGTGCTTGCCTTTCACTGCACTTTACTATACTTGGGGTTCGGTTTTGTTGCTCTTTCAGATCTACGTGGTGGCTTATCAGTGATCAAACTTCTTCTTGAGCTAAAATTTATATCATTAATTTATAAATGTATCTGTTAGGTTATTTATGTAATCTGTTTAGGATAACTTATCATGTTATTGTAATAGAATCACACCTGACTACTTACTATCTCAAACTCGACTATATCACCTAATTATAGGAAGCCCAAATTCAAATACAAAACAATTGATGAATATATAGATTGACTTGTAAGGCTTGCCGTAAAAGAAAAGAAAATGATGAACATGGAATTTAATGGAGTTGCTATGCTAGACAAACATTTTTTGGATTAAAAAAAAAAAGAAATTAACATTTCATTTCTTTTTGTTTTTCTTAGACACAAAAATGATGGGTTTAAAATTTGTCCTTTGTAAATGAAAACCGACTAATAAGCTTTAACAGGAAAAGTCCATTCTAGAGACTTTAGCAAATTTATATGGAAGGCTTAGACGTTCTTTCAAAAAGAAGAGATTTCTCAATCAAATATAAGTTTGTCATATGATCATATCTCAAGATAAGGATCCAGATGTGACATTCTGAAGCAAATAATTCATCATTTCACCTTTGAAAATTATTATTTAAAGCTGTACATTCAACCACGTAGACTATGTTCTTGCCTCTCACTCCCCCCATACTGTCGTCTACTAGTCACCAAGAATGGCAAACACATTATCTTGTCTTTGAATAATTTTTTCTTATATTGTTTTTCCACCATTGGATTGCTCTTAATTAACTAGCTAGTTCAAATAATCACCACTTTATCAAGAGTTATATAAAGAAAACACTTCTTAAGAAGATTTTTTTTAGAGGTTATTTAAAGAAAACACCTTGTCAAATCTTGATTTTCAATTCAATTTTTTCCCCCGAACTTTGATTTAAAACTTGACAAGCCTCTCATCTCTTTTATGGTTAGATATAGTTACAAAGACTAGATAGGTAGCACACACTACCGCGGATCGGTCCAAATTTTCTCTTCACAAGAAAATAATATTCAAACGACAATAATCCAAGATAAATCAGGTTAAATTTATCAAAGCATGACTCACGATATAAGACCGAAACAACTCGCAAAAAGAAAGCGAAAAGAAATCATAAATTTCAAGATCTAATAACTTAATGTCAAATATGTAAAAAAAAATTCAAAAAATATAACATCGAAGAAGCAAAACTAAGTCAACTTGACCTAATTTGATAAACCCACAACCCATGATATGAGATCCGGATAAAAAATATATTCAAAAGAAATACCTAGCAAAAAAAACAATGTTCAACAAAAATAAAACTTCAAAAAATTATATCAGAGCTAACTCGAGTTAACTTTACCAACCATCTATCATAATAACCAAACAGAAAGAAAAACGAAAAAAATAACAAAGCTCAAGGACAAATTATTCTATGCAAAATGATAAAATTAAAAAAATATATCATTAAAAAATCAAAGAAAAAAAATTAGACTTCAAAAAAATGCACTTAACAAAAAATATCAAAGTTAAATAAAATAAAAAACTTAATAAAAAAAATATAAACTAACTCGAGTTAATTTTACCACCTCGTACTCGGAATAATCCATCTCACACTAACACATGCATTTGTTTTTAAATAATATTTAATAAGATATGCTCAGGCCAATAATTAATATTGACAAAAAAACTATAATGCAATTATGAAAAATACACGCTGGGGGCAATGACATGCCTATTACACTTTTTGAATCAACAATAAATCTCTTCATATGCTACAAACATGCAACTGTAATCTACTTAGCCTTTTTAGTTTTTTTTTAATGAAGACAAACAACCTTTTCTCCAAATCTTCCCTTGCAAGGACCCAAGGCAAGCAAGGAAGAAAAAACATGAAAATCTATTTTTATTTACTGCTTAGCATCGATCATCATGTCAAGAATATATGTAGCTAGGTAATCCATTAATCTATGTTTTAGGTATAACAAAAGGCAAACACTAGATGCGGCCATGTCCCACTCTCCCGTGATTGGCTCTATCGGGGCCACATGTCAACCCATAATTGGCTTATGGCACGCACGGGTGGGTAGCACTCATTGAAAATGATACACGATTTTCTCTCAAGTAAACTTCATCCACATGAATGACAAAAGCTAGGTTGGTAAAATTACGGGAGAGGTTTTTAGGGTCGGTCAGCAATGGTTGATGCTTTGCATTGTTGAGATGCATCAATTCATGTAGGAAAATTTTGAACATGGGAGCAGACAACGCTTGTGCCCTTACAATTATAGTTTTAAGACCCGATCTGATTCAAGATTCAGGTTTTTGATTTTAACCGGGTCATCAGGTCGGCTGGATCAATTTTTTTAAAAAATCAAAACGATGTTATTTTATTAAAAAATTAAAAATTAATGAATTTACAACTAGATTTTGTTAAATCAACTAAATTTTTTATTTTTTAATTTTTTTTAACTCGATTTGATTCCAGCATAAGTTTCTTTAATCAACTTTGCAAGGAAATTTTGAACATGGGAGCAGACAACGCTTGGGCCCTACAAGTTCTCTGGGACAATTTTCTTACAAAGTTGTTTTAGTCCTAGATAACTTGTGGTATATACTATGTTTCTAACGTATTATAATTTAGGATTAGCACTTTACCAAAGAAAATTTTGATTGGAACGGCTTTCCCATCAAATCTTTATTACTTTACACTTTTTTGGGAGCATGCAATGCAATGAAGGAGAGTATGAACCCAAAGGGAGTCAAGATCACATGATGATAAAATCTAAAATAACTCAGCGTTTCACTATGAATTTCTATAATAAAATTATTAATTTTTCTTTAATAATTTAAGTTGTATAGCATGTTTTAAAGGCTAATATGGTATTTTTCATATGATAGATTTATTATTACAAATTTGGGGATACAAGAATCTTCAAACCTTTGATTTGAAAAGTATAATGTATAAAATATACTCAAATTTCCCTCATTATAAGGGCAGGGTGTATTTAATTTTTTTTTTCTTGGCACAGTATAGTTACTAAAGTGTTTTTTGAATCAAATAATCTATAGCTAAGATTGAAGGTTTTTTTTTTTGTTTTTTACTATGTGTTTTTGTTTTTATTAATATTATGTGGGGTTAGGGGCACTTTGACATTTGCATAAATTAAATTAAAAAAACAGAAAAAAATTATTGGTACATGCGTTACACGAACCATATTTGAAAGGCACCTACACCATTTAGACAAAGTGTGCAGCACCTCTTGATGGCCAGACACTATATTACAGGGCGACATTTGATGTGTCTCACTACCCCCTTTATGGTAGTGAGGTGCATGCGACAACTCCATGCACGGTTGAACTCCGATGATTTTTTTTCCCCTTCTCTTTTTTCTCTCTTCAACCTTGAAAAACGTGTTGCCATTGCAAAAAAAAAGAGTGTTATTTGTTATTTTATCATATTTGTTCTTCAATCTTTTGATTGTGTCAAATTTTTTTTAAAAAATCAATTTAATACTTTGGTATTTGATTTTTATATCGGATTCATCCTTTTATTTTATAATGTTTCAGGTTTGACTCTCAATGTTTTTATTTTTAATTTTGATTCTTATCTCTTTTATCATATTTTATTTCTTTTAAATTTCATCCTTAAATCTATGATTTTATTTTTTTATTTTTTGATATTTGGTCCTAATTCTTTTGATTTTTATTTTGATTTTGGATTTTTTTTGTGAATTTAATTTTTTATATATACATTTTTCCCTTCAATTCAAAATTTGATAATATTTAAGGTTTGTCCGTCAATGTTTTGATTTTTAAGCCTTTTATTAAATTTTAATTTGTTTTCAATTTCATATTTAGATCCATAATCTTGATTTTTTTTTTCATCCGGTCCTCATTCTCTTAATTTTTATTTTGAATTTTATTTTTTTAGGTTGCCCTTTTTTTTTTTTTTTTTTCAAATTGGGTCCTTATTCTCTTAATTGCTATTTTTTTATCCTTGAATTTTTTATTTCATCATCCAACATTTGATTTATTAAAATTTGGTCTTCTTGGTTTTTCCCATTGTTTTTCGACCCTACCGAGGAGTTAATCCGGGACAAGCACCAGGTCACAGGTCAAGTGGGTTGATTCAAGTTAACCTAAGTCAGCCAAATATTTTTGTTTTATCAAAAAAATGATATTGTTTTGACAAAAAAAAAAAGGAAAATGGTTAACGGATTTTGACTAGATTTTCCCCCGGTTAACCGAGATATAGGTCAACCCGGGTTTTTTACTGTCTTACACTGGATCAATTCTTCCTTGATTTCTTTTGAAACCCGACTCAGTATAAACCTCGGGTTACCAAGTTCACAAGTCAAACTGTGAGGTCGAGCTGGGTTTTAAAATATTGGCTTTCTAGATGCGGTGCTTCTAATTTAGTTTAGTCACTAACTAGGGTCATAGATTTGAAAAGTTAACGTGGGTTGATATCGTCTTCTTTCCCGATTACATCTTTCAAAGTTGTTTATTTTGAAAAATAAACTTTGATATTTTCTTTGGTTTTCTTTTTGTTTAGGTTATCTTCATCTTATGATCTAGGTTAGAGGTATATTTGAATGGTCGAGGTTTCTTTAGGTAACTTTTTTATCTTTTTGTATTTTGTCCTTTAAAGTTCGATTCTTTCTAAAATTAAAATTCATCTTTTTCTTGTTTTTCCTTCTATTAGATTATCTTGTTCACATAATAATACTCGGTCGTTTTGGCAAACCTCATTTGATTTTGCTGGTACTTTGTTTCTTAAGAATTTTTTTTCATAGATTTTTTTCCGATTATATCCTTCTACATTTTAATTCTTGAGGATTGACAATTGATATTGTTTTTTCAATTCTTTTTCTATGATGTTAAGTCGTGGAATTTTTTTGTTCTTTAAAATACATTGACAGCGATTGAGCATCTTTTTTTGTGCTGCAAAAAAATTAGTCCGGCCCACGATGAAGTGCGGGCCAACTACTTAGGTGTTGTTTGGAATTGCGTTCCAAACGGCGTTTCACCAAAATTCAATTATTTTTCTTTTAAAATTAATTTTTTAATTTTTTTTATAGTTTTGATATGCTAATATTAAAAATAGTTTTTTAAAAATAAAAATCATTAATTTAATAAATTTTTAAATAAAATTTTTTTAAAAAAATCATCTTTATTCCAATCTCAAACACCGTAGGTTGAAACTAAAACAGGAGAGCCTCAGTATCTCTCGTAATATTGATGAGAAATGGAAGCAGCTTAGGGAACCAATGGGCCCGAGTGCATAGCCAGTTCACAACTCCATTGTTGTGGAGTCAACCTCAATACTCTCTTTTAGTACATTAATCATCCCACAGTGGGTATCATTTTCTCAAAGTGAAGGATTGAAAAAATTGGCCACGGAGACCAAAAGGAAAGGTGAATAACACGGCATTGCACAGGAAAAGGCACTCTCGTCTGAAATCCTTAGCCCTTTTTTCAAGATAAAAAATCAGTGTATTTCTCAATATTGCATGCAATTATCCCTAGATTTTCTAGGGTCACACGTGAATACTAAATGCACATCAATTTTGTCTGGTAAGTCAAAAGTTTGAATTCAAATGCTCAAGTTAAAAGTAAAATGATGGAAGGCAGTAGCCCATCTCTCCATGGATTTGGACTTTGATCTTTCAGTGAATTTTACACAAAAATCAGTCACTGCTGCTGTGAATGCTGCCCAAATCAGTCACTGCTACTAGAATGATCGTTTACCAGTCCCAGCGTCTCTCTCTCTCTCTCTCTCGCTCTCTCTCTAGGTAGTGGGTCGGTTTGGTGCTTTGAGAAAGTAGCTAGCTTAAGTCTCATCTAATAAAATTATTGCAAATACAAAACACAGTATGTTCCTGTGGTTACTCTCGTATGAATTTCTTCTTTGTGCTACTAAATTCTGGGTAGTTTGTTGTTTTGTAATTACACCCTTCATTCATGACAAATGAGACGTCTTTCATTTCCATGTGAAGGAAGAGAAATTTGAATTCTATGAAAGCACAACTAATCTATGAATCCTGTACTGTTACTGCAGGTTCTTACAGTCTTTCCATGACTAATTAATCATTGGCAAGATGTAAATAAATAAATAAATAATTGGCATGAAACATAGACTATCTACTTGGGACTATGCCTTTCATAAATCATCTTGTGGTTCACAATGTTTACCATCTTCTATGTTTTCTTGACCTGACAATTTTCCTCGCATCAAGCAACATGGACAATATCTTGTCTCTCTTAATATGGGAATTAAGGGGCGTTAATGTCTGATCAGGGCATGATTAATTCCTTAAAAAAAAGTCATATGATAGCCTAATTGTGGGTGTGTCAGATCCAACCAACCATGCAGCCATCTAAATTAAGGGAAAAAATACAGTCCAAAACTATTTATTATAAGTCAATTTTCACCACTTGAATGGATTTTTCTCTGATGTAATAAATGATTCTTTATGTGATAAAAATGAAAATGAAGTCAAGGACATAGCAAATAGTATCTTCAGGAAATAACCATCTTTGAAAAGAAAAGCATGGTCAGCAGCAAGGACAGACAGCAATGAGAACAGAAACAAAAACAAAAACAAAAACAAAAACATATGATGATAATGGTGCATTTCGACAAGCACAATGCTTCACCGTTAACTTTGAGGAAGGAGAAAGGGACAAAATAATGGTACTCCATACCCACAATCTCAAAGCTTAAAGAACATGCTCCTCCATTGACCACCCTTAAGAGGTTGTCTCAACCAAATTTTATCCAGTAGAGCTGTGTGATTTTTTTCTGAAATATGTCAAGCATTAATCGGCCATCACCACCGACATAAACTAATCCTTTCTTTGATCACCAGAACATTCCAACTTCTTGCTTATTTTTTTAGTAAGAGGATCTCTTTGTAGTTTGTGGCCTCTAGGCTAAACTGCTTCTCTTGATCGCTGTCCACTATTCCAAGGCACCACCACCCCCATGAAGGAAACATTGCGATACCTTGCAGGCATTGCAGGCCCGAGTGGTTATGGCTCAAATTCAACTGCCGAGCAAATTATTCAAGATTATGATTGCTCGGGCCCTCCCCATTTAACTGCCATCATCACTGGTTAGTTTCCAGATTTTATCTCCGACCACCAGGATACATATACACACAGTCAACTTTATTTTGATGGAAACTACCTGCATTTCATCTTTTCACCAAGTTCTGCTGATCATAGCATGGATGTATCAAAAGATGGTCATGTCCTAGTTTTTCTTCCCTTGTTTTTTCGTTTTCTTGGAGGGAATTTTAGCCTTCGAGATTGATTTCGTTTTTTCCCTTCCATCATCTTCCTTTACTCTTTCCTTCTTCCTCATAGTACCTTCATTTCTTTACTTTACTTTTCCTCCTTTTTTTCTCTTTAAGTGAGCATTGAAGAGTTTCTTGTTATGTCTTACAAGCGTGATCAGATACACAAGGGTTTAAACTTCAATCCCTTTCTCTCACACTCTACTTCCCTAGGTTGATCAAAGTGGTTCATTACTGATTCATACCGCACCAAGCTACCATTTCTTTCTCTCTTTTTTCTTTGCCCTTCAATATATTGATATCTTCCATGTTTTCCTGTAGTTCTGAGTAGTCTAAGCACAAGAGAACATATATAGTTTTTGCATTATTCTCCCTACAATCAGTATATTCTGCAGAGATTATTTAATTAGTGGCCCTTTTGGCTGGTGCAAGATATGGTTTTGTCTCTTTCAAATCATATTATATACATATTCCCTGATTGGTTCAAAACTCGATCACTTCTTTCCATTATACATGCATCGTTTTTCACCTGCTTGTTTTTAGTTAAATTTCTCTACTCTTACTAAAAAAGTGTATCCACATATTCTCACGTACTATCTATCAATTCTCAACTTGTGCAAGTATGAATACATGTTAGTATTTTTTTTATTTTTTCAAAAGGGGCTACGTCAGGTATTGGAGTTGAAACTGCAAGAGCACTAGCTAAGAAAGGTTTGAGAATAGTGATTCCTGCAAGAGACCTGAAAAAAGCTGATGAACTGAAGGAAGTGATACGAGAAGAGAGTCCAAAGGCAGAGATAGTTATATTTGAGACAGATGTAAGCTCATTTGTTTCCGTAAGGAGATTTTGTTCTGGCTTTCTCGCTCTAGGACTCCCCCTTAACATCCTCATGTGAGTATTCAATAGCTCTCTCGTATTTTTGTGACCAACAAGTTCATGAAGACAAAGTACTGGAAAATAGTTACTAAAATATCACTTTAATTGCAGAAATAATGCTGGCATATACTCTCAGAAATTGGAGTTCTCCGAAGACAAAATTGAGATGACATTCGCTACAAATTACTTGGGTAATTAAACTTTATTTTTTAATTCATTTTATTTTTTTATTGTCTTATTGTGTTTGATTTGAGTTTTAAAATATATATATATATATATATATACACAAAAATGATTGAAACATTTTTAATTAGATGGAGACAAAGTAATAAAATAAATATGTTTTTAGATAATTTTAAAGTAAATTTTTATATGATATATTATCTTTATTATTTTTATCTTACATGGTATAATAAAAAATAAGAATATTTTTTTTTCTGTTTTTCAGAAAAGAATAAAAAAAAAAACTTATCAAAACTTATCTTGCAATCTCAGGAGGAAATGATGACAAAATAAAACTCATGATTGCTTAGAGATAATGAAAAAGAAGATAAGACGCCGATTATGCTTAACTTTATGGTTACGATAATAACTCCAAAAATAATAAATTTATAGTAATTAATAACAAAAGGTAAAAGTGGTGTTATCCACCTTCGTTGCAGGTTTAAATGTAATTATTAGAGTTGTCAAGATGGTTAATGTCTAGGTGGGGTTAGTCATCAATTAGACGAAGAGACATCGTCGACAATGGACCTAAATTAGGATGGCATCCATAAAATTATAGGCCCTAGCACTGCTCGGGTCTGGTAGTTTTTTGGACTCGAGGCCCAATATTTATCCTCAAACGGAAAGCGTCATCAGAGGTAACACATAAATGTGGATCTCTTCAATTTCTTGGATTTTTTTTTTCCCTAGAGTAGAAGAAAGAATTAAAAATCAAGTAACCCAAGTTCACATTGTTCTAATGATTAAAAGTGTTAATGTGGAATCATATCGATTAAAAAATTCATCAAGAATAAAATTAAGATGGTAATCAAATTCTGTAAATATTATATTTTCATGTGACTTCCTTCTAATATAGTTATATATTGTCGTTGATATTACTACAACCTGCACGGGTATTTTATGCAAAACTCTTCACATTTTTTTCACTTAAAATGTACGTTCTATCATACAATATATTGAAATGAGCATATTGAATACTTCTTCCTAACTTTTTTGTTGTTCTTGCCGGTGAAATTCTAGCTAGTGATATCTCTCGTCTCTTTATATACCTAAAAATCTATACTTATTTGGATATTCAAAATCAAGTACATAGTACTTTGCTATGATAACAAATAATGACCTTGTATTTATTCTCAAATAGTTACAATAACATTAACTTTTCCATATACAATAAAATTAGATTTTTGTTCGTTAATGCCTTATGGTAGCTTTGGAGGTTTGATATTGGAATTGTCAAGTACCTCAAGAAAGAATCGTATATCATATGCACTACCTTCTTATCCAGCCCAAACAAACATGAATTGCATGTCAAAGCTACATGCAGCTATTACTTTTTTAGTCAGTACATCTTTTTTATTGATAAATGGTATTTTGTTTTGCTGTAAATACACAAGCACATACATGTGTGCCATCAATAACTTCTATACAATTCTATATGAAAAACAAGAAGCACCAATCATCAATTTCTAAGTAATTTTAGAAAAATTATCCAATTTATTAATCCAAATAATTAATGATAAGAAAGTATATTAGTGTGACCTTGAAATGAGGCATGTATCTTGAATTCATTGTAATTTCACGTTGTGTGTTTACAAATTCAAATTCAGGGTCTTTTAGTTTTATAACATCTACCATGAGCAAACAAATTGTGATCAAAACTTTATCATTAAAATATCTACTAACAGTTTCTTCTAAATATTGAAATCTTTTATAAACTTCTTTATTTGAAGAACCTAATGCTAATGTATATAGAAATGTGTCTATTTTTTCAATAACACTCATCATTCTTACAACTTTTAACCCATATTGGCTTTCTAAATCAAAGCATAGAGTTTGAAATTTTTATGCACTCATATTAAACATGTATACACATCATTTCTAATATTCATGTAAAATTTTATTAAACAATTGTATTCTTGTGTTGTATGAAACCATATAATATGCTTTATACATATAATTATTATAATACATTAAAAGAGCTCTAACCGTGTATAATACTAGTTTATAATGGTCAAACTCTCTCCTTTAAAATGATTCACCTTCCTTATCAAAAGCATTTTCATCTTCGTCGTTATCATCATCATCATTTGTATTCATCACCAAGACAACCATCATTATTGTCACTACTATCATAATTAACATGTTTGCACATCATTTCTAATGTTCATGTAAAATTTCATTAAACAATTGCATTCTTGTGTTTTATGAAACCATACAATATTCTTTATACATATAATTATTATAGTACATTAAGAGAGCTCTGACCGTGCATAATACTAGTTTATAATGGTCAAACTCTCTCCTTAAAAATGATTCACCTTTCTTATCAAAAGCATTTCCATCATCGTTGTTATCATCATCATTATTTGTATTCATCACCAAGACAACTATCATTATTGTCACTACTATCATAATTAACATAATTAACAACATGATTCATTACATTACCATAATCTTTATAAAATAGAGCATTAAACCATTGGGCATTTATATCTTCAAATGGAGATAATTTCTTGTATTTCCAAGTAGAATAAATTATAAGAAACTATTAGTTATACAAAAGAAAAAACAAAATAACTAACAAGAAACTAATTTATGATTTTTTGAAAAAGTTTATTACAAATATGATAATAATTGAACATAATTACTTACTTATATTCTAAAGTTGTGAGATATATTTTTTTAAAAAAAATTAATAGCTCTAAAATTGAAAAAAATAAAGGTAATGAAGGGTTTGATAATGAACTAGATGTTTAACTAATAATAAAATAGAAATAACATATATAACTATATATATAACTTCCTATAAGCATCAAGGTTTGTTTGGTGTTATATGTAATACACAATCAATTCTATAAAACATAACAACATAAGTAGAGAATAATTTATCATGATTGATTTAGTTTTCTTCGTAATGTATTTTACAGTAGTCCTTAATATTTTGCCTTTTTTTTTATTGGTTTATTTCCAATATTTTTAATTTTATGTTGTTTTTTCAATATTACTTTTTATAAGTTTTATGACTATAACACATTGCACAACTGAGAGAATCTGAATATTTATAGTTTCAATTAATTATTAAAAGAAAACTTTACACCAACTAATTTCATATTATATTGAACTCTAGATTGATTTCAAATCTTGCTAATAATAATATCAACTTTGAACCTTTAGATTTGATCCTGCTAGCTAAAATTCAAGAAAAAACCACTTTGAACCTTTTTTCCTCCTCTCTCAAGATCTTGACTGCCTGCAAGGTATATGTTGTCTATAAGGTGTATTAATTGATATATTGATATAAAATTTGAAACTTGAAAGGTGTATTAATTACTACATGATTTAAGCATTAAGCATTACATAAATAATAAATTTCATCATATTTTCTCTTTGTAGCAAAACAATCTCGAAAGTAGAATAAAATGTTATTCAAATTTTAAGATCCCTGTGTACAAGGAAGATAATAATAAATACTAAAATTCTGAAATTTTAGAGCTTTAAACTATATAGGTATTATATTCACTATCCAATTATCACTAGACAATACCTATCGTATTATGTTTTAAATGCAATATACCTACAAACTTGTATTTATTAAAATATAGTGGTTACTTTCACTTGCAGTACATATATCTAACCATCAATAAGCAAACAAAAAGGATGCATATGACTTATGTTATTTAATAACTATAATGATAGTGATAATTCAAAATATAAAAAGTTTAACTTGTTCATATAGTTTAAAAGAGAATGCTTTGTAATGAGCTTCAAACTAGCTTTCAATTCTTCACTTATAAATATGAAATATTAGATTTGAAAGTGACATTGTAACTATTATTGCAATACAACATTTATATAGGAATGAATGCATATGTAAACATAATAATTGAACATTAGTTATTGAATCTGTCATATTAACTTTAAAAGGTTATTATTCTCACATAAAGTTCTTATCCTCAAATACAATAACACTACAAGTTTTGTGATTATAACCATTAGACTATTAGGTAAACAAGTTCCAATACACACATAACAGTAAGGTAATTACAAGTATGTTACAATAATTAACTTAAGCAAATTCATATTACAGTGAACACAATGAAAGGATGGCTTAACTAGAATAAAGAAAAAACTAAGGCAACAACAACAACACATTCATAGTGCAATAAGGTCATTGTGATTCACTTCAACCATGGCTCTATTATCAACAGTATAGAGGAGATAGAAACCCCATGGTTTTACCTAAACTATTTTTAAAACAAAAGAATTAACATTAAAATATGGATCCTGAACCATATTAAAAATAAATAAAAACCTCATGTCATCAATGTAGTATAGACATTATAATTATTTATTGTACAAATATAATAACCAACTGTCATAGTTAGAACACATAGTACATAAGTAAATAAAAAAATTATATACATAGAAGCAACTCACATTATACAATAACAATCAATTATAACATCATTTAAGGATAATACAATGATATAAGTAATTTAAAAGGATAGAAACTTATTTATAGGTCTAAGGCTTTGAATTTCGTTAAAACATTAATTTTAGTCAGGAGAACTTTCTGTCAATATCTCTCATTGGTGCCCGCATCTTCCTTTTACTTCTTAAACAGAAAAACTAAATAGAAAATATGTGTAATTCATTACCGAATTGAACTTCATCTATTGAGTGAAACTCTTTCATCACCTCTTCAATACTACACCCCTTTTTATCCTTAATAGTGGAGTTGCAATCACTCTTTATCGAAACATTATCAATCAGTCGATCCAACACATGAAAATAATTATGCTTTTATTCCTTCGTTTTTTTCACCTTGAGGTGTAAAGTGTTGTGTTTCTTTTCTCTTGCCACTACTATAGTTGCTATTGTTGTTTGCAATATTGAATTCAGCTACCATATAACTCATATCATCAATAAAATTAGAAATATCATCCTCCTTTTAATCATCACTTCATTCAGATTAATATCATCATCATTAGTATTCCTCATTTCATCATCCCTGCCATCTTCATCATACAACATTCTTAAAGAGGGAGCCCCAACATATTTTCCAATAGCCATAATATTACTGAATATTATATTGTATTTGCCTATAATGACAGCTTAATACCAGCATGTCAAAACTTTTTTACTTATTTTATATGTAATAGAAATTGAATATAATTAATGAAACTTAATGAATTAATAAAATAATTTAATAAGACAAATGAAATTGAAAAGATGAAGATATTAACAACTAACCTGGAAGTTTTCTTTCCACCACTCATCAGTTATAAAAATAATCCCTAATTTACTATTTTAACCAACTCCAATTTTAAAAATTAACTTTTTCTATATCCTTTAATCCTTTTTTTTATATCATCCCATTTATTTTTCAAGTATGCCTTGATGAAAGCATGGTTAGTTTTCTCTTGGAACGCATTTATCATAAATTTCCTATCAGCTTTCTCAAAATCAGTATTTGATCTCATGCATTTCTTAATAGCTTTGATGCAAATATCTAAATGATATCTTTCCATAAAGGATGCAGTTAAATGTTGTTCTATCTCTAAATCAAAAGGAAAAATCTAAGGTAAGAAAGATAATTTAAAAAATTCTAAAGCTCAAGCAAATATCCAAGCTAAATAGCAACAAACATAAGAGAATGACAAATCACACATGCAAGTTGATAATAAATTCATTCTTGAAAAGCAATTTATATTTGATGCTGGTGTGAAGCATGATTCCACTCACCAAAATCCAAAGGAAGTTTTATAAATCTCCTGGGGTTGTTTCTTGAGGTAATTAAAGGTGAAATCTAGGAGATGGTTTGTAAATCTATAATAGATCTAGCTTAAGTTCTTGTATCTCTCTTGAGAAGAATGAAGAAGGTTATATTAGTTTGTTAGGTTATCAATGGTAAAAAACCAAAAAAAAAAAAAAGAAGATAAAGAAAAGTTTTCACGTGAACCACAAGAAAAAACCAATGTTAGATGCTTGCTAATAACTGATATTGGATCTCATTTATTGGTAGATTCCACCTATTCCACGGTTAATTTTTTACCAAACACTATAATAACTATGATCCAACCAAAATGCCCAAGGTATTATAAAAACAAACAAAATTTAAGAGAATATTTAAAAATATAATTATAATTGTTTTTTAAAGTGTTTTTATTTGAAAAAACATAAAAATAAAAAAAAAATTATTTTTTAAAATTCACTCCCAAACAATGACTAAGAAGAAGATATGCTCTTTCTTGACTCTCTGAATTTAAATATTGAGACTAGCAACTAGATAAATTTATTTATTTTGAATAGATAAAAATGAGTTTTCAAAATAGTTAAAAAAATATTTAATCATGATAGATTGCATGAATTGATTAGAAAAAAAAATAAAAAATAAAGAAGCAATAAAAAGAAGAAAGAAAATGTGACATTTTATTATAACAAGTGTTAGCAAGAAGGTGGAAAAACAGTCTTTATCATCAAGTAAAACCTTGGGGCCATCTGCAGGACATTTTTTGTTGACAGAGCTGCTATTAGAGAGAATGATAGAAACAGCAGAGCGGACAGGCATCCAAGGAAGAATAATAAATCTTTCCTCTGCAATTCACAGCTGGGTGAAGCGAGATGCTTTTTGTTTCAACAAAATGCTAAACCCAGGGAAGTAAGATCACTCTCCTTCTTCTTAATTTCAGTATATTAAATAAATAAATAAAATCCATCTATCATTTGAGTGCGATGAGACAATGGTACTAAGGGGTAAGAGCTTGGGCCAAATAACTACATCATTTCAAGTAATAATGATAACATAAGAACAATAATAACAGGATCTAACAAAATCATACGAGACATATAGACGCCATTAACAACTTGCAGGAAAATCACAGAGGGAGCAATCATACTGGAAGAAATTATTGTTATGGGTTTAGGCAAAAACTAAGCTTGATATTTGGTTTTCAATTTTTGCAGTTATGATGGTACAAGTGCATATTCTCAATCAAAATTGGCTAATATATTGCATGTCAAGGAAATAGCCACAAAGCTCAAGGTATAAGTCCCCCTGGTCTGCCCTTTTAATTAGAAGAATTTTATGATACTCACCTAGATCCTTGTAACATTATAAGAGAGAGATTACATATAAAGAAGAGGAAAAGAAAACAGAAAGCAGAAAATTAAAAAAAAAAAAAAAAATTAATATGAGAGAAAGTTCTTACTACTTTTTTGGGATCAGTATAATTTTTTATCTATTCATTATGTCGATTTGTAGTTACAGCTTGAGCACCATGAAATTTTCCCTTTAGTTTTATCTTTCCCTTTCAAACAAACAAGGTATAATCTCATAAAAGTTGAATGCCTTGCAGGCAAGGAATGCAAGAGTAACAATCAATGCAGTACACCCAGGAATTGTAAAGACTGGAATAATGAGAGATAGTTATAAGGGCTTTATCACAGGTAGCCTGATTTAATTTTTCTCAGAAAACATTTTCTTTGATGAGAAAAACAATCTCAAAAATACAAAACTTTCATCAGCAGATTCCCTTTACTTGATTGCGTCGAAGTTACTAAAATCTACATCTCAGGTTTGTCCACACCTCCTTGTCATTTCCCCTGCCAAAAAGATTCATGTACAGACAGACAGGGACAGAAAACACTGAAGTTAGTAGTGCAAATGTGTTTTTATGGTACATGAAATATGCTGTCTTCCGTGCATGCAGGGTGCATCAACCACATGTTATGTTGCTCTGAGTCCACAAACAGAAGGTGTGAGTGGAAAATATTTTGCAGACTGTAATGAAAGTAACTGCTCAGCTCTAGCAAATGACGAATTAGAGGCACAGAAACTTTGGAGGCAGACCCATGCACTGCTGCAAAGATATCTGTATCCGCCACCCGCACAGCATGTTCTTCTATGTGACTGAGAATACATATTTAGGAGTCATGTGTATTTACAAGTTAGAAGCTCTATTAATTTACGTATAACTTAATAAAGGGATTCATAAGAGCAGGGGCCAATAAAAAAGTGATGGATAATTTAAATTTGCATTTAGAATAAAGGGATGGTAATGCTAAATTCTTGTAAAATAGGGTCAGGGAGAATATAAGACTGAGTTCAATTTCTGAAATTGATAAAGGGGACTGTTTCATTTTCACAAGTTTACAAGTTTGTATAATTCCATTTTATAGGAATCAAGAAATGCAAAAAAAAAAAAAAGAGACTAAGGGAGCATTATAGTTGATGTATTGATTAATTTTGTTCTTGTCATATTAAGCCAAGCTCTTCTTTAATACATTGTGCTTTAAAAGAGAAGAAATCCAAAGATTAGACATCAACAAAAGGGACATAATCACGTTTGGACCCTTACATTTCATTCCTCCGTCATCAATTCAGATTACCAGAAAGCATAGCACAAATGCACTAGTGCAGCTAGCTTGGGCTCCTTGTTGAGGTCATCGCGTCTGATAAGTAGTACTCGATCTGCTGGAGAGTCTCCATTTGCTTTCAGTTAATTTTCCAATATGTATAAAAAGGCCCCGTGCCACATATCATCAGTTAATTTTCCAATATGTATAAAAAGGCCCCGTGCCACATATCAACTATCAAGCCAGAAAGAAACCTAGTCACAAACAACGATTAGCTGCACACAAGCAAGTTGAAAAGACTGCCTCTACTTCTTCATTTCTTAGCCTGCCATAAATTCCAAATCAAGAAAATCCATCAGTCAAAGTTGTATAGCACAAATGTCAAGGAACTCAAATGTGAGTCGTAATAAACACATAATGAGCAAAAAATGCCTAAATTTAAGGATGAAAAGGGGAGAATGTCTTCGCAAGAGCAAGATAAGAAAGAAGAAAGTTCTCAAGGAATGATAGTGACAAACATGTGAGGAGGAATACTAGCTAGTGAAATCCAGTCCTGTTGTTTAAATCAATTTGATTTCTAGCCATTATTTTTTCAATTGTCATCCTCCACTAATTGCCTAGAGTTAAATTGCATGAAAAAAATATTCTAAATATTATGCAGATGGTGGTGGTGGGAAAGATATAGAACTTCCTATGCAATCAAAATGATGTTACCTTAAAACGTGGAGATTGACGAACAGATACAGGAGACATGATTGCTCGACTCCCTCTTCCACGGCCACGGCCACGGCCACCTTTGGAATTTCTTATATGTTCATCTGGAGCTTTGCTTGTCTTCGTTAGAGATTCACTTGTGTCACTGGAGATTGAAAGAGCTGGAGCAGACACAGATACTGTTGCAGATTCTTGGTGAAGAGTTGTGGTTTGAGGCAAAAATCCTAATGCATTATGATTGAACACACAATAGTATAGTTTATGAGTGCCAAAAATTGCAATTAAACAGCAAAGATAAAAGCCTATTCATCAAACTTCTCTACTCTTGGCGGTTGTCCCAGAAGAGCAACTGGCATGTCATATGGAACCAACATTTATGTTTGCCTAAATATTGAACAAGTACATGAAAGATGTTGCACAAAAGAGAAAGCAAGTGCCTGTTATTCATAAAGTATCTTCTCCCAAGTATGCAGGTTAAAGGAACGCAACAATTAAAACTCTACCAAGTGATGCAGATTCTTGAAACTTCTCTCTCATATTTCTGACAAATTTGAACAAGCCATTGGTTTTATTCAACTCGTGGATCAACTGTTTGGTGTCATTCAATTGTGGATCACAACCCAGCACTGCAAATTAGGCAGAAAAGAAACTTTACATATAATAAGAATATATTCAAAGAACAGATCATGAACAATTTAGCCCATATCAGAACTAGAATGGACAAGGACTTAGTTTAGTTGAAAATTAGAACTACTTGATAACCAAATGCATCCATTACTTACATGTGTACGTATCATTTTCATGGCGAATGGTGAAAGAGCACTCCTCATCTTGATTTTTCAAATTGATGTTGTTGAGTGTGAATTTTACCCCTAAATATATCGAGATTTCATAAGTACGGAATTTACAGAGGAAAAAAAGGAGAATGAGTATTAAAAAATGCAATAGCTATGATTACCCTGGCCACCTTCAATTTTGAAGCCAAGAACCCTATTGTACCATAACATTGCCTCTTGAATATCCCTTCTATGGTCAATGTCTTGGTGTTCTATTTCTTCAGATGTTGCCAAAGCTGTCAAAAACGCCAAAAGGAAAAGGGCTGAGAGCAGAGACCAATAAGCAACTTAACCACATAATTTACATGCTCAAGAGATTGGAAAAGGCAAATCAAACAAAACTCAAATATGGTTTCATAGGCAACTGATGAAGAAACAAACATATGAAATATCACAGCTTGCTAGAATTTGAGGATGTCCAAACTAAAAAGTAATAAACATCACGAATTCAGACCTAACAATTTCTTTTCCAATCAAATATAAGCCATGGTTATGTAGTCAGCTCACATGTTACATTAAAACTAACCACCAATAGTTGAGTTCTACAGTCCTGATGCATCCTAATGGATGTTTGCATGAGTTTCATTAGGGCCCTGACATGTCAGAAATGTTTTCACACATCTAACAAATCTCAACCTTCCAAACCTTTGTTTCTATTTCAGTGGGAACCAAAATCTAACCCCACTCATGTTAAGAACCACGATTTAATCATCAATTTCACAGGCATGGTCTATGCTACAAAAATCTCTTTTCAATAAAGTTAGTTAATGAAACAATAAAAAGGAAATGCACTGTTATGGTAATGGAGTCAGCATCTGAACAATTAACAATCAGCTAACATAGGAAAATAATAATACCAAGAGATAGTTGGGACATGATTGTTGCATACTCATCCCTTCTAGCTCTTTGAACTAGAACACTTTTTTGAAGTTCTTGTATTCTAGCTCTTGTAGCTGATATTGACTCCCTTGTTGCCATCTGCTTAGCCTCTTTCCGAGTATTAACTGTAAGAGAAAACAAATAAAAAAAAAAAAAAAAAACAAAGAAGCAAATGGACATCAGTTTTAAAGCATTGTATCTCACGAAAACAAAAATTAAAATTGAAGCAGAGAATGGATTTTTTTGGAGATAAAAACACAAATTTTCACTATCGGTTCTCTTCTCTTTTCCAGCATTCTTATTAAGAAATCAAGAGTCCCAATTTAAAAATAAAAAAAATAAAAATGTCCTTGCTTCCCTTCTTCAGCTAATTTTGTGTCAGACAAAATATGAAAACCATAGCATTTCATCTTCCAGATAGCATATATTTGTTTCTTCTAAACATTTTATACCACTAGTTTATATCATTTCTTAAGTTAAGGGTTTCCAAAATAGCCTGGTGATTTATGAACTCAAGCATACGAATGGTAAATAAAACAAAACATCAAAATAGATGATCGGGAAGTGGAAGTTATTTCCTTGCAACTTTAGGCTTCCAGAAGGAAATAAAAATTAAAGTACAGCCTGATTAAGAGTTACTCAAATACACAAATTCAGCACAAGGGAATGAATTTGTTCTGTCTTCCATTAGAGGTTAATACTAACAACAGTAAAATCAACTAGAAAAACACAATAGCGCTAACTGCAAACAAACAATACAGCCCTCCCAGAACATAAAGTTTCCATCGAAAATGGTAATGACGGCCGCATGTTTAAAGCATTCGGTATTTGAGTTTTTTAGTCACAAACTTAAATCATAGTTGCATTTAAAAGTAGCAATGCACATCACAATCAATCAATCAATTAATTAAGTAATTAGCACTCGTATTTAAATTGCCTGAAACACACAAATTAAGATTTCAGGTCCAGATTACCAACCAGACACTTCAAAAGATCAAATATTGAAATGTTAAAAAAAGTTTTTTAACATCACAGAAAATGCCAGCATAAATTCACTGAAAATTGGTAAGAGAAAGAGAGAGAGAGAGAGAGAGAAACCTGCCAGAACTTTAACAAATTCATCATCAGCTTCTCTCAAGCTAGATTGCAACCTCCCTGACTTCCCTGCAAAAAGAAGAAAAGGAATCACACGATTTTGAAAACCCTATTTCGATCCCCATACAAAACAAAATAGCTTAACTTCCGGAACTAACTACACAACAACAAAGGCTAACTAGAGTAAAGTGAAGAATTCAGCAATGCCACTCTTTTTCTGACCTTGATTTTGCATAGTTCCTTCTACTATGGCTTTGATGGAATCCAGAGAGTTGCAAAACGACGCCATGAAGGAGTCCACTTTCTGGAGTTGGATTTTGGCATCTCTTTCGCATATCAACCGCAGAGACTCCATTTGAGTCCGTACAGTCTCCGTGCTTTCCTCTGTATTCTCTTTGGCTGGGGTTATGACTTTTCTAAGCGGTCATTTTGATTTTCCAAGGTTTTCTTCTTCTTTTTTTTTCTTTTCTCGTATACTTTTTTTACATTTCCCGGGCTGAGCGGGAGGGAGGGAGCCAATTCACTCATGATTGTGTTTGTGCTATGGGCTACGGGCCTTTCTTGGAACTGGCGGTGGATCAAGCTATAGACTCTGTTTAGCATTATGGTTAGCACGCGTTTTATCTCAATTACAAGTTTTATCATGTTTGGTTAAAGCAGAGTTTAGGAATACCTTGAAATCATGTTTTTAAAAAAATATAATTTTTTATTATTTAAAATTAATGTTTTAATATTTTCAAATTATTTTAATGTATTAATATCAAAAATAATTTTAAAAAAATAAAAAATATATTATTTTGATTCATTTATAAACAAAAAAAAATTAAATCATTATTATTATTATATTCTTAAATATCCTTTAAATCTACTTTATTATAGATTTGTATCACTTATACTAAATTCATCTCTTGAATCTTGATTGAAATAATATTATAATTTATAACTTTTTAAAAACTTATTTGTTGAAGTCGCAAAATTTATTACAGTATGTATTTGGCATCCATTTGGTCCTAGCCAATAATTTATGTGTTAAAATTACACTTAAATATCTCATAAAAAATAATTAATATCCCTCTTTAAGCCGAAAGAAGAAAAGCCATTGAGGTCATTAACCTTAAAAGAAGGGAAGAACGTTCTAAAAAAGAAACAAGTGGCACGAGAAAATGCTAGTTTGATGGTGATTCAATTTGAAACCTCAAATAAAGTATGATTTCCAGCTTCCCACCAAGGATAGAGGATTAGGCAAAGCCATTGAAGTGCTTAAAAAAAAAGGGAAAAAAAAAAAGGAGCATTTATTTTCATTAAATTTATGTGTGTATCCATCCAGTTGTGTGGTTATGGCTCGTGCTGTGAAAGGGACGGGAGCCATAGATGCTTAAAAAGAAGCTCTTCTTGGTCTAAATGATCTCATAGCTGACTAGCCATTGATGATTATATATTGTTTACCCAATCCACAGAATCTTCGATCTTCTCTGGGATATTGTTTCTCGTCATATCCGGCCACTTATTGCTCAAAAGGAAGCCTTCTACCACCACTTTGGCTTCGCAAAATAAATTATCAGTAGCAGGCAAGTGTTTGTGCTTTCCCGGAAAAGAAAAGGAGACGGAAAATGATTAGGGAATTAGAATCCAACCGCGACTTTCATATTCAGGACCGCCATTTTCAGGGGCGATGAGCTCGGCTTCATAATATTCACTGCTAATCTTGATGCCAAAGGCCAAAAAGCACGTTTGAACTGGGAAAAAAAAGGTTAAATACAAATTTGAAGTTTCCCAGAACATGAACAGAGGTGCTCCTTGCTCTCCAAGAAGAACAGATGTATCAGTTCGTGAAATCCAGAACTGACCTGAACTCAAAAGATTTTACACTTCGATCTTGACTTGATGATATATACTCAAGATGCTATAGTACATGTAGTTCACGAACTAGAATTCCACGGCAAAGGTGTCGGTGCATATATATTATCACTCTTACAGAGTCTAATTTTCGAGTTTTCTTTTTCATTTCTGCTGCTTCATGCTCAATTTATCATCTCTTCTAGTCAGGATTCAAAAATTATATCTTATGGTTAATTGTTTTTTATTTAATTAAACATTACAGGCTTGTGATTATTTTAGTTAAAGAGATTATAGAAGTGATGGGATTTGAATTTGCATTCTTATAATAATTTAGTTATTAAATCTATAATATCATATTAAAAAGTCATTATAATTTAAAAAATTAAATTGTTGAATGAAATCCTAACATACGTTTTATGTTATTCCCTGGATGGATGGAGTGTGACTAGTTTTTTTTTTAAATTAAACAAATGGGTAATAATTTGCATATAATTAAACAGCACGATTTTGCATGTTGCTTATGATATATATATTTAGAATTGCATCTAAGACCAGCGCATATCATCAATTGAATAGTATTTTCGTACATGAAAAGCTTATACTTAAAATAATTTAGTGGTTTCATCATGTATTGGTCTACATTAAGAGTTTAAGGCATTGTTTGATAATGTGGTTTGAATATATTTTAAATTGTTTTTCGATAATTTTTTTTAAAAAAACAGTAAATTAATAATTTTTAAGTTCTTTTTTTTCCAGATGATTTGATATTTGAAAAACACTAAACACCATTCTTCTTTTTTCTCAGGCATGTGCTAACATTTTTTTCAAGATCGCATTCATGTTTCAAAACAAACATATGATTTTATTTGTATATATTATAATGCTCTCTTTTGAAAGATTGCAGACCAGAATCCAAGCATAATCTTGAATTTGACTGCTCCCCACCCCACTAGCTAGGTAGCAGCCATAAATTAAACCGACAATAAAAAAAGAAAAAGGGATTTTTTTATATATATATTTGAAGAGAGAGAGAGAGAGAGAGAAGGAATATTGACTAGAATCACATGTACCGACTCCAATAAAAGAAAAGAAAATAGAAATACATATAAAAAATAACTAGGGAGTGTTTGGCTAGGTAGGTCAACTTCTTTTTTTATTAAAATTTAATATTTTTTATGTTTTCAGATCATTTTGATGTGTTTGTGTAAAAAATAATTTTAAAAATAAAAAAAATATTATTTTGATATATTATTTTTTAAAAATCAACTTGGAGATTAACCAATGACAAGTCCTGGATTACGAGTTGAGTTGAACGTTGACTCGGGTTAACATAAAGATAAAAACAATTATTATCATAATTTTAAAATATGACTCAGGATCTAACGAAGACAAGGCCTGAGTCACGAGTAAAAAAAGTTAACATAAAAATAAAAATGATTATTATTATAATTTTAAAATATAATTTGAGGGTTGACCCAGGATAAGGCCCAAGTTATAAGCTGAGAGGGTCAATCTGTATTGAACTGGGTTAATGTAAGGATAAAATAATTATTATAATAGTTTTAAAATCTAACTAGGAAGTCGAATTGGGCTGACCCAGGTCAAGATAAAGATAAAAATGACTATTATCATAATTTTTAAACTTAACTCGAGGGTTAACCGAAGACAAGACACAATTCACCGGTTGGGAGGTTGACTCATTTTTTTTAAAGAGATTCAAAGCAATCTCATTTTGACCAAAATAATAATAAAAAAAAAATCAATGGGCTTTTGACCTGTGTTTAATCCTAAGTCGAGTTGGTCTTATCAATCCTTCCTTCATTTTTCTTTTTTAAACTTGAATCATTTTGGGCCTTGATCTCGAATCAACCTATCAAGTCAGTCCGAGTTTTATAACTAAGGTTATTATAATATTATTATTTTAATACTCGATGTAAGCTAAAGTGAAAAAAAATAATATATAATAATTATTTTAAATATATTAGTTTGATAATAAAATAAACTAAAAGTAAAATATAATTTTTTATATTTTATCTCGACTTTATATCTGAATATTTTTTTTAGGTTTTGATTTAGAAAATAATATATGTTATAATCTACAATCTAATTCAATACAATCCAATTAATATCGTTAAACATAATATCAAACAGCCAAATAAAACCTTTATTTCAGTGAGGAACTCAATGAATATAATACATATATATAAAATATAAATGTACGAGTTCATGTAATTTTATTTATATTTTTTTTATTATATAATCCATAGATAAAATGGTACTCTACATTTATATATAAAACAAACCTCTTCTTATTTTGATGATATGAAATTCCATAGACCATCAAACACCATATATTTTGGATGATGTTACATAGGATCTTAAACTCTCTTTCATCGATTAAAAAAAAAAAAAAAAAACTAACGGTAATAATAAACTCTCCATTTGGATCCATATATGCATGTACGTACGCATGCATGAATTTAGATGTAGCAGACAGCACTGACTTTCTCAAAGATCGGGAGCTGGTTGAAACTTGTCACACAGATCAGTAGCTAGCTAATCATGGGATGT
Source organism: Populus tomentosa (assembly GCA_018804465.1). NCBI lineage: Eukaryota > Viridiplantae > Streptophyta > Magnoliopsida > Malpighiales > Salicaceae > Populus > Populus tomentosa. Next base: position 8,652,918 of record CM031991.1, read on the forward strand.
TACTCGATAGTTAAAATGGTGACACGCATGGTAACTGATGAAACATCTTAGCACTCAGACGTTGCTTTGTCTATCCAAACTCCCACAGAAGGTGGACCATAACTAAGTATAATAACATCTGATCTGAATATGAAAGGAAAAAGAAGAGATTTGTTCAAGTTTTCATGATTATTGCATTAGGATCCAAGTCCTTAATCCTGACTTAATCAATATTAGCAGGAGAGGGTTCTAAATATTGATAGAAACCCAAGATTTTGGTAACCATTAGAGCTGCTCAGCAGCTTGAGATTGAAGGAGGCTGCTCGTTCCAATTTGGTTGCGAAGTTAAAAGTCAATTCGAAGTCGTTTCAATAGGTTTATCAATAAAAAGGCAACATCACTTAATAATGGTGGCAGGAATAAGATTAGATCGCCTGAGATTGTGGTTTACATGGCTTAGGCTCTTTCTTTTTCAGAGGAAAGTTCATAAAACCGCACTATATTTCTATTTTATCTTCCTAGCTGTAAACTTGAAAGCAACGTCACTTAAAACTGCATTCTTCTTCGGCCTTGAAAGATTCTGAAAGTGAACGGCACTTTCCCTTGTCTTTCTTCCCCCATGAGAAGGACATGGCTTGGTTAGGGCTCTAATATTCATACAAGAAAATGGGTAAAAATCATGCATGATCCCCCTACCTTGCACATTTAGCCTAGTCAACCTTTTTACTTCCTGTATATCAAAAAACCATCTTAATTCAATAGCTTAAACTGTTAGGTGAGGTCTCAGAATATAATTTAGATTATTCTCTAATACATCCTCTCAAGTAAAAGCTCTTTGAACTTAAAACTTGTACAAACTCACATTACCATGTACTTAATTTTTATTAAATAAATAGGAATTATGAGATTCGAACTCGTGATTGCTTGGTCATTAAGGCTCTAATATCATGTCAAAGAACCATCTCAACCCAATAGCTTAAATTATTAGATGAGATCTCAAAATATAATTTAGATTATTCTCTAACATCCTAAAATAAAAGCTAAGATCTCTTGCCAGTCAAGGAATTTATTTCACGGTTAATCGGATAAAAGGAATGATCATCATATCTCCTTGAATTTGATGTGAAGGGGTTAATTTGACAAAGTTTTGGAATGAGGGTTTGGATCACTATATATTCAAGCCAGAGGGATCATGCATGATCATTTCTAGCGCGAAAAAAAGAGAAAAGAAAAGGAAGCACATCACCTTTCGCTTGTGAGGCTGAAGCATCAACTGTGACTGGAATTATTGGATGAAACTACTATATGAAAAAATGTCACGATCCAACCACTTTGGTTTGCCGAAATTGATTCATGCTAGAAACTATACTGTATTATTATTATTATTATTATTAATTTGTTTTAAATAATATTATTATCCACAACAACGTTTTGGAAAAATATTACGACGAATATTAGGGTATTCTTTTTTCTTTCTTTTTTTTTTTTTTAAAAAAACTCTCTTATAATAACTTTCTGCTCCCATGCAATCGATCACTGCATGTAAACTAATGTTCTCCTGAGAACAAGATTTAGGTTACAACATGACTGGCGGGCTCATGTATGGGCAAGGGGAATGATCTTCGTCTTTCCCCTCATAACGTTCTAATCGAGAGCTTTCGAGGTCTTTTTCACGGGAATTAGTTGGAAGTGATATTTAAGTTTAGAGGGGGGATGATCACCTAACAAAGACAACTTGATCCATCATGTGCACACATGATGTGCCAGAAACCTGCAACTGTTACGAGAAAATGACCCATCGTTTACTAGATTGCGTCCTTCCAACTTAGATTATGTGGTGGTAGTGTGGTAAATATTAATTTTTTAAATAATTTTTATTTAAAAATATATTAAAATGATAATTTTTTAATATATTTTTAACATTAATATATATATCAAAATAATTTAATTATGTTTTCTCTCAACTTATAAAAAAGTATTTGAGAGTGTTGTAGATGTTCATTTTCAAAGTGTTTTTTTTTTAGAAATACATTAAAATAATATTTTTTTAAAAAAAATTATTTTTAATATTAACACATCAAAACATTCCAATAATGTCCTCCCAACTTAGAGGGTGTTTGAGAGTGTAGTAGAAATTGCTTTTCAAAGTGATTTTTATTTGAAAATGTATTAAAATAATATTTTTTTAATTTATTTTTAATATATATCATAATATTAAAATGATCCAAAAAATCTAAAAATATTAATTTTAATCAAAAAAATTATTTCAGATTTTGAAATAAAAAAAAAAACCCAGATTGAAACGGGCACTAATTTCAAGCTCAAAACAAAAGGCAAGCAGTTTTAGTAATACTCGAGTCTGTGACAATATTTTGGACCATGTCATATTCAAGAATTTCTACCCTTTTCCATACTCTAGAGAAAAATAAAATTGACATCTTCACATGAGTCTCTCTTTGATGTAATTGTGTCTCACATTATCTTATATATGACCGCTAAATTAAAAATGGAGAGTATATATATAACCATATATTCTTTTGAAGTTAAACCTCAAGACATGTTCATAGAAAATATAATGAAGTTCTCATGATTTTTTTATTTTAAAAATTGATTTGATAATTAAAAAGCATTATTATTATACACAAAACTAATTTCCTTCAGTGTTTTACTAAAGTAAACAGTGCAATCCAAAATACAATAAAGATTTTGCCCTTCAAAAACCAAAGGATTAATGAACAGGAGTAAAATAGTATTTTCGAACTTTATTTCATGGTATAATTACACCCATTATCATAAAACTAATTCCCCTCAATATTTTCCTATGCATGTAAACAGTGCAATCCTTAATACAAGGAAGATTTTACCCTTCAAAAACCAAAGGATTGAACACACAATAAGAGGTAAAATATTATTTTTCACGTTTCATTACACTACACAGTGTAATTACACCCATGCTCTTAAAAAAAAGGGTAAACTTTCTCATAAAGCACTTTTGCTATCATTCCTCCTTGCCTTACTACCAAGTGTAACAGCTAAAGAGCTGAGAGCGCTAGTGTCCGAGGAGCTTTTTTGAATTCTCATTTTTTTTTTGTATTGTGTAATTACTAAATAATCCTTGAGATCAAATTTTTCCCCCAAGATCAAGGGAAATTTTTGTTTTTTGACCTCGGTTTTTTTGCACTTATCATGTGGGGTCAAGGGTGTTTTAGTTTTTTAATAAAAAAGTGTTTGCGTCCTTTGGGCGGCGTGTATAATACCTCCCGGTAGCTGTTGGTTGCCTTCTAAAACAGCGTCCAAAGCATTGTGCCATCCTCTATATGGTGAGTCGGCATGTGTCAACCGCCATGGCACAAAGGAGATCGGACAACAATTTTTCTTCTTCCCCTTTTTTCCCTTCTTCTCCACCTCAAAAAGGTGTGCTAGCCTTACAAAATTATAAGGTAGTCCTCAATCTTTTAATTGTATCTAATTTGATTAATTTATTTTTAAATTCATCCATTGACATTTGATTTTTTGTGTTGTTTTAATCAAAATTGATCATCATTCTTTTGATTTCTATTTATTTTACTTTTAATCTTTTTTATTAGATTTTATTTTTCGATTTCATCCTTAATCATTTGATTTTAATTTTCCTTTTTTTTTTTGGCAATTTCTATCTCTCATTGTTTAATTTCATTGAATTTTCATATTATATTTAGTGTTTATTTTTTTATCATGCTTTTAAAACTCGGCTTGAAAGTTGACCCTCGTCATGTTCTAGGTCACAAGTTCAGTTAAATGATTGGGGTATTGGAGTCCATTAGAGTTTTTATTATGCAAAAAGTAAAAAGAATATTATTTTAATAATAATAATAATAATTCAATGCATTTCGACATGACTTTTCCCTAGCAAATAACTTGATTTGTTTTATTCAGCAAAAAAAGAAAATTTGTATTATTTTAATAAAAGATAAATAAAAAAATTCAGTGGGGTTTCGACCTAATGTTCCCCAGCTAATCATGTCGTTGATTAACCAAGATTTTACCCTATTTTAAATATATTTTTATAATTTTAACAATCGTTCATTTTTTTCAATTTGTTTATGGTAACTTCTTAAAAAAACTATTACTTCACATGGGATTTCATTTTTTGAGATCGGAGAAATCCCAGCAGCCCACGACACAGCGCGGGACAAAATATCCAATAAATGTCTTAAATATCCAATTAATTGGATAAGATACTTTAGCCAGCCAAGTATGGGGTTACAAACATGTAGGAGGAATATATATATATATATATATATATATATATATATATATATATATATATATATATATATATATATATAGTGGCAGGAGTAATGATGGAAGGAAGGAAGAAATTTAGATGAAGCTGGTAGTAGATAGGGGACTAGTCTAGCTAGTTACTTATAGTAATATTTTGTGATGCGTTGTACCTGTCTCTTCCTCTTTGCCCATCGACACTCACTATACAGAAAAGCTGTCCGACACCATGGATGGTTTTGCCTTTTAAGCTCTCTCTCTCTCTCTCTCATGTGCTTAGATTCCTGAAAGGCATAGACACTCTTTTATCTTAAGATGATTTCGAGTAAAATAATATGAACCCACTACATAGTCACGAGGGAGGCAATATGTGCGTGTAAGTGTGTTATTGATTGTACGGATGGTCCAATAATTTCTATAACTAGGCCAAATCATGCATATTACAGTGTGATCTTCCTCACCACACGACATCACGTGATGGCTTAGTTTTTCATATCAGAGACCTAAATGGGATTTGTTTTTCAAAATGGCATCTGATTTTGCACAGTCATGAAAATATATTGTTTTTTCTGTAAGTTCGTCATCTGGACTCGATTCAATTTGGGTTTGGTGTATCTAATCGGTACAATATTAGATTTGGTATATGTTTAGGTTATTTTTCTGCGAGCATGCCTTAAAATAATTGCATGATATGGGACTCACAGTACAGAAGGACCATGTCACAGATCTCATTCGCATGCATGATCTGCCAATGTTTTTTTTTTTTTTTTTTCTAATTCTGGTTTAGATCTGAATCTCAACTCTTTCTGGCCTTATGAATTGTTTAAGACCCAAATTCACTGCGAGGTACGAAGCTGTAGATGCAGTACTAGAATTGATCTGCAGTGAATTTTGAGGGGGTAAAAAGGGCCCTTTAGAGTGTGTTTCCTCGACAAGATCCTTGGATCGCAGCAGCAGGTAATTTGTGAGCTTGCTTGAATTGAAGTTGGTTCTGCAATTTGTGTCAACTCATGACATCGAACCATAAAAAAGGGAAAAAATGCGAAGAATTATATATTAGTAGTGCATAAATTATTGGTTAAACTAGCAGATCATGCCACTTGAAGCAATATTTCTCTAACCAACTCGAGGAAGTTTGTCAATCCTTTTCATCTTTATATTTTGAGCCTATTTGGGTAATGATTATATTTTCACATTCAAGCTACAAGAGTCATTTTCAGATAATTCAAGAATTTAGTGTGTAATTCACCTTAATTTATAATATATTTTTTTATTTAGTGTTATAAAAAAATCAGGATGAGTTGACTCGGGATTTATTTGATCTATAATTTAGATTAATCTAGGTTGAAGAAAAAATTAATAAAGAATTGACTTGCTTGAACCAGTAAAAAATTTAAGATTAATTCAAGAAAACCTAAGTAAAAACCCATTATTATTTTAAAAAAATAATAATATATTTTAGGATAATCCGAGACTTACCCATATCAATCTGTGCCAGGTTTTAAAACCATGCTTTTATTAACTCCACTCGGGACAAAACAACGCTGGCTCAAACTCTTGCAACAGAATAAGTTAAAGAACTACAAGCCCACATAAAAAGGTTGCTCTAAAATAATGTATGCAAAGTCAGTTAACACACTACCCCTTTCGAATTAAAAAACAGTTATCTTCTCTTCCCCCCTAAGCCAACTCTGTTTCTCTCTCTCTCTCTCTCTCTCTGCTGTAAGGAAAAGAAAAACTAGAAATACCCATCTAAAATTCCATTTCCTTCTGCAGAAAACATAATGGCCTAGCTGTTTCTTGGATCCGGAGATTCTGGGTTTCTTTCGATTAGTTTAATACTATTAAACATAGAGTTATAAGACTTGGAAAAGAACATTAACCCACAAGACATGATTTGGTTCCTCCCATTGTCTCTCCCTAGGCTCAAACCCTCTTTTTCTCTGCTGTTCCTCTCGTTGGAGTTTGTAGCATAGCTGTAATGCCTGTAAATCCATGGCCCCTCTTTTCCTTCTTATTCCTCTCTTATACCCTTGTGCTTCTCTTTCCTTTTACTGCTTTCGCCGTCAACCAACAAGGCGAAACTCTTCTTTCATGGAGGAGAAGCTTGAATGGATCACCTGAGGGGTTGAATAGCTGGGACTCGAGCAATGAGACTCCCTGTGGATGGTTTGGAATTACTTGCAACTTTAACAATGAAGTCGTGGCATTGGGTTTGAGGTATGTCGATTTATTTGGAACACTTCCCTCCAATTTTACGTTTTTATCTTCCTTAAACAAGCTTGTTCTGTCTGGAACCAATCTTACTGGCACAATCCCAAAAGAGATTGGCACTGCTCTTCCTCAATTGACTCACTTAGACTTGAGTGACAATGCCTTGACCGGCGAGATTCCAAGTGAGCTTTGTAACTTTCCCAAGCTTGAACAACTCCTTCTCAACTCAAATCATCTTGAGGGCTCCATTCCAATCGAGATCGGAAACCTCACTAGCTTGAAATGGCTAATCCTCTACGACAATCAACTTAGCGGTTCCATTCCCAACACCGTAGGCAAGTTGAAGTATCTTGAAGTGATTAGAGCTGGTGGCAACAAGAACCTTGAAGGTTCATTGCCTCAAGAAATTGGCAACTGCAGCAATTTGTTGAAGTTAGGCTTAGCAGAAACAAGCATCTCAGGTTTTCTCCCACCGAGCCTCGGCCTCCTGAAAAAACTCCAAACTGTCGCCATCTACACCGCCCTCCTTTCCGGTCAAATCCCTCCAGAACTCGGTGACTGCACCGAGCTCAAAGACATATACCTTTATGAAAACTCACTCACTGGCTCAGTTCCGAAAACTTTGGGCAAGCTCCGAAACCTTAGAAACCTTTTGCTCTGGCAGAACAACTTGGTTGGTATCATCCCTCCTGAGCTCGGAAACTGCAACCAAATGTTGGTGGTTGACATATCAATGAATTCCTTAACCGGAAGCATTCCACAATCATTCGGCAATCTAACTGAACTCCAAGAACTCCAGCTTAGCCTCAATCAAATCTCCGGAGAAATCCCAGCACAGCTTGGAAACTGCCAGAAGATCATTCACATCGAACTCGACAACAATCAAATCACTGGCTCAATCCCACCTGAAATAGGTAACTTATTTAATCTCACACTCTTTTACTTATGGCAGAACAAACTCGAAGGCAACATACCGCCTTCCATTTCCAACTGTCAAAACTTAGAAGCCATAGATTTATCTCAAAATGGCCTAGTGGGGCCTATTCCAAAAGGAGTTTTTCAACTGAAGAAACTCAACAAACTCTTGCTTCTTTCCAACAATCTCTCTGGTGAAATACCGCCCGAGATTGGAAACTGCTCGTCTTTGATTCGTTTTCGAGCTAATAACAACAAGGTTTCCGGAACTATTCCGGCCCAGATTGGAAATTTGAAGAATCTGAACTTCTTGGATCTCGGATCGAACAGGATTACCGGAGTAATCCCGGAAGAAATCTCGGGTTGTCAAAATCTCACATTTCTGGATTTGCATTCAAATGCTATTTCTGGTAACCTGCCACAGAGTTTTAACAAGCTCATATCACTCCAGTTTATTGATTTCTCCAATAACTTGATTGAAGGCACACTGAGTCCAAGTCTTGGTTCACTGAGTTCACTTACCAAACTCACTCTTGCTAAGAACAGGCTGTCAGGTTCCATTCCGAGTCAACTCGGTTCCTGCTCCAAGTTACAGTTATTGGACCTGAGTGGAAATCAGTTATCAGGGAACATTCCGTCAAGTGTTGGAAAGATCCCGTCACTGGAAATCGCTTTGAATCTAAGCTTGAATCAACTTAATGGGGAGATTCCGTCAGAGTTCACGGGGTTAAACAAGCTTGGCATTTTGGATATTTCGTATAATCATCTTACGGGCGATCTTCAACATCTCGCAGCTTTGCAGAATCTTGTCGTGCTTAATGTCTCGCACAATAATTTCTCGGGGCACGTGCCTGACACGCCCTTCTTCTCGAAGCTTCCTCTCAGTGTACTTTCCGGGAATCCTGCTCTTTGCTTCTCCGGTAACCAGTGCGATTCTGGTGACAAGCACGTTAAGCGAGGGACGGCAGCGCGTGTGGCAATGATTGTGCTGTTGTGTGCCGCATGTGCGCTCCTTTTGGCAGCGCTCTACATTATCCTGGCAAGCAAAAAACGTGGCAGTGGGGCCCAGGAGTGTGAAGGTGAGGATGACGTGGAGATGAGTCCGCCTTGGGAAGTGACTTTATATCAGAAACTAGACTTGTCAATTGCTGCTGTGGCACGATCGTTGACAGCTGGCAATGTGATAGGACGAGGCCGGTCCGGTGTGGTTTACAAGGTTACCATTCCGTCTGGATTAATGGTAGCTGTTAAGAGGTTCAAGTCCGCAGAGAAGATTTCAGCCGCAGCATTTTCATCCGAGATTGCTACATTGGCGAGAATTCGGCACCGAAACATTGTCCGTTTACTCGGGTGGGGAGCAAACCGGAAAACAAAGTTGTTGTTTTATGATTACATGGCTAATGGCACATTAGGGACATTGTTACATGAAGGGAATAATGTTGGATTGGTGGAGTGGGAGACGAGGTTTAAGATCGCATTAGGGGTGGCGGAGGGGCTAGCGTATTTGCACCACGATTGCGTACCGCCGATTCTGCACCGAGATGTGAAAGCGCATAATATCTTGCTTGGGGACCGGTATGAGGCATATTTAGCCGATTTCGGGCTGGCTAGGCTGGTTGAAGACGACCATGGATCATTCTCTGCAAACCCACAATTTGCAGGGTCCTACGGATACATTGCACCAGGTGAGTTTTCGCTTTCCCTTTCACTTTCTGATAATGAATTATCATTAGATTGTGATAATTGGCTTTCTTAAGCACTGCTGAGAGATTATTGGACACTTAATTGGAATAATATCTAGTCGAATATGATACAGGGATGAGACAAATTTGTGATTATGTGAGAAATCAGTTGGGATTAGTGACGGTGGGGACTTAAAGCAAGGTTTAGAGATGGGTTTAACAAGCAATTAGGTAGCAAAATCACGTCAGGCATGCCAACAAGCTGTTTAATTTGTTTTGTTCATGATTTGTTATTTTCGTCGGCAACTGGAAAAGGCTGCGTGCACAACAAATACTACTTTTAGCAAAAAGTTTCTGCAGTGAGTGAAATGCCATTAACCCTGCATGAATGTCTAAGCTTCTGTAGGTAGACTTGTGGACTTTCTGCAGTGTCGCACTCTCTCGCACCTTTGGTAATTTAGCATGTACGATCATTTATCTTTGTATGTTTCAATTACAGAGTACGCTTGCATGCTTAAAATCACTGAAAAGAGTGATGTATATAGCTATGGAGTGGTCCTTTTAGAGACGATAACCGGAAAAAAGCCAGTCGATCCATCATTCCCGGATGGCCAACATGTTGTCCAATGGGTCAGAAACCACCTGAGGAGCAAGAAGGACCCAGTTGAAATACTTGATCCTAAACTGCAAGGCCACCCAGACACACAAATACAGGAAATGCTTCAAGCTCTTGGAATCTCTCTTCTTTGCACAAGCAATCGCGCTGAAGATCGCCCGACAATGAAAGATGTGGCAGTATTATTGAAGGAAATTCGACAGGAACTGATCACAGGCGGTGAGGCCCAGAAGCCGACCAACAAATCATCGAAAACGATGGAAAGCAACCCGTCATATTCGTCATCCTCGGTGACCCCAGCTCAATTGTTGATGCTTCAACAAGGGTCTTCTCGTTGCTCACTTGCTTACTCATCTTCATCATCAACTACTACTATGTCAAGTACTAATCAATAACAATCTCCTTGTGTAGTTTTGAGAGTTATTCAAATATATTAGCATTGTTTTTTAGAATAGGGAAATCCATAAAAGAGTTAGCGCCACAGGGGTGTTTTGATCAATAGCGTGGTACCGAGATGATAAAATTGAGTACATAGCAAGGTCCTTTTATTGTCTCTACTCTCTGTTGAATGCTGCTATTGTGGTTTTTGCTACTGTTATGAACAACATTTTTAATAATGAAAGATACACACAAACATTGGCAAAGAAAGTGAAAGGGAAAGAAGAGGAAGAGATCAGTAAAGGAAATGGAGGCACAAGCTATATATTTTGCTTCAATGTGAAGCCACTCTCCATAATTTCTGAGTAGTAGGACGTGGATCCCTTGATTGATATGTGAGTGGGCGTGGTGTTATTCTTGGTGAGGGTTTTCGAGGAGATTTTCCTCTAGGGATGTGAAATAGAGAGACGGAGAGAGATGAGTGGCCATAGGGAATTGTAGGGTAATGATAAGAGAGCTTCTTTCTTGCTTTCATGCAACTATCAAGGTCCCTACCACGTGAAGGAGATAAAGAATTATACGAAAGTACTAACTGGACATACAGAAACAAGCCATGAAGTAATCAATATCAATCAATCACAAGATTGGCCGCCTGCCTTGTGAAATTAAATCCCTGTACTCAAATCATATAAACCACCATTCTAGTTCATCAAGGCTGCTGTGAAAGATTTTCGTTGGATCTATTGTAATTCTGTAATAATGGCGTAGCACAGAAGCTGGTGGCAAGTGGTAACATGGTTAAGCACTTGACTTCTATACATGTCCAAGAAAGAGAACGACTATGAGAAGTTTTCTTTGGTGGGGTGAAGCAAAATTTAATTCATTGCTTTAAAAATCATCCCCGCTGTTTTTCAATTTTTCAGTCTGAATTTCAGGGAAGGCAGGCAGTGGCAGGATTGATAAATGTATTGCAGCAGAGGTTCCGGTGAGGAAAAATACCACAGCGGTTGTTTTTCTTTGGGCTCACGTGCGCACATGCAGGTTAACACAAAATACAGAAGCTTGTAACTCATTAATAGAGGCTTCTTTCAAATTTCTTAACTAATTTTTTTTTAAAGAAAAAGTACATATAAGATTCCCAACGTAGATCGTAAGAGTACTATATTTGTATTTTGTACATTTAAAAAGAATTATATATTTGTATTTTGTAAAGCTGTGAGGTCCCGTCCACATGCACAGGGGCGGATCCCACATGCAACTATGATTTTAAAATAGTTTTTGATGATAACGCTCACCTTCATTACGCTTTTACCTTTCGGACGCTTGATTTTGCCATGTCAAGAGATGAATTTAGTACCTTCTATTTTGCCGAGTGGAAGGAAAACTCTCGGAATCTGTTCTTCTTGCCATTTAATTTTCTCAGTAAACAATTCGGTTATCACGAGTTAAATCTCAATAATTTATTCACAAACCAAAAACCAAATAGAACACATATTTGAGACCTTTCGAATCATCATGCTCAAGATGTTCTGCATATTTTTCTTGGCTTTGAGAAACAAGAGAGAGAAAAAACAGCAGACAATCTATCAGACAAGACCGCAGCTCTGGTACGAGGTGATGTTTAGCCTCAAAATTGTTAATCCTGCGAGGGTAAACCGCTTTTGAAAGAAACCCTTGATACAATATTAATTTACATACAGAGTGCATTGCTAGAGAAGTCCTGTTTTGCATCCACAGTTAATTTGGTAGCCTCTGAAACTTGCTATAAAGAAAGGATCCGATGATAACTACAGAAGTCAAGAGGAGAAAAGTTCGACAAAATCTATAAATCATTTACCCAGTAATCATGCACAATTCACGAGCCTGAACTGTTCTATGTATTCAACTTTCCAGAGACAGAATTTAATAAAATAATGAAGATACCAGAAAAGACTATAAACCAAAAATACGAAGAAATTAAGCACAATGTACAGGACCTTTATTTTCACCTCATGGCAAGATCCAACCCATATTGGGCTGATTATCATAAAATTCTTACATAATCCGCAGGGTGCACAAAACATAAAACTTAAATTCCTTGGCAAATAAAAAGCATACTAATATGGCATGTATTGCCGTTATGTGTAAGATATTTACATAAGTGAGAACGCTAAGAACTTGCAACGGTTTCAGTTCAGCTGTATAGATCATCCTCCTCAGCAGCAATAGTTGCTGAAGCAAAAGGATCAGTGGCTCCTTCACCTGCCACATTCTCAGGACGGTCTGGAAACCGGAACTCAGTACCAAATCCACGAGATTGCTGCAAGGTCTGAGCAAAGAGCTGGTACTTCCTGATGTCTGCATCACTGACACTACGACGTGCAAATTTCATTGACTCCTCAAAATGTGCTGCCTTTATTTCTGGGACCTCATCCACATCATCTTCTTCCATTGCTTCAGGATTGTCTTGCTTCCTTTTCTCCTTCTCAATATCCTGCCATTCCCCAAAAGTTTCAAAGAAGATCAACAGTACAAACACAAACTACAAGCATTAGTCAAGGCCTTTTTCGTTGACTATCTTACCAACTTTCAAGTTAAGTCAAACAATTTCAGGTGCACCAACAGACATGCTCAGCACAAACATTTTTGTAAGAAATAAAAGCAAGATTTACGGAAGGCCAACCAACATGGGAAGCAAAGTGTTTGTAAGAAGTTAGAAGGATTACTACATGTAAACAGACTCACATCAGACACTGGTTCACACATGCACATTCAATGCAGTACTCGTTCACCAACAGATTAAATACATAAGAGAATTTCAATATAGAAATGCCCATTCAACTTCTGGATGAAAATAAAAACAAAAAAAATGAGATTCTCACCTTCTCGATATTTTCTCTAATGGCATATTTGCAGGCACGTTGACAAATTTCAGTGATATCAGCACCACTAAATCCATGAGTATATCGTGCAAGAGAGCCCAGGTCAACATCCCTAGAAACAGGTGACTTGCGCAAACATGCTTTAAATATCTGAAGACGGGAAGCCTCATCAGGAAGAGGTATATAAATCAACTGGTCCAGACGCCCAGGCCTGAGCAATGCTGGGTCTATAATATCTGGCCTGTTTGTTGCTCCAATGATAAAAACTGTTTTCTTTGCCGTCATGCCATCCATTTCTGTCAGAAGTTGATTCAAGACTCTATCTGCAGCTCCCCCAGCATCTCCAGCAGAGTTGCCCCGCTGTAACCAGGAAGAAAGGAAAAAACAAATAATAAGAAACAAATAGTGAAAAGGTCAAAAGGAGGCCCTGATGATGTGAGCAGGATAATATTTTTACAAGCAAACTACACTTCTAAATATACATAGGGAAACTTTTCACTGAAGGAAAAGCATGCATACCTGAGTAGCAATGGAATCAAGTTCGTCAAAGAAAAGTACACAAGGAGCTGACTGCCGTGCTTTGTCAAATATCTCCCGCACATTTGCTTCACTTTCTCCAAACCACATAGTTAGCAGCTCAGGACCCTTGACACTTATGAAGTTGGCCTGGCATTCATTAGCAATTGCCTTTGCAAGTAGGGTTTTACCACAGCCTGGAGGTCCATAAAAGAGAACACCTTTAGAAGGTGACATGCCAAATTTCTCAAACTTCTCAGGATGCTCCACGGGATATTGGACAGTCTGCCAGAAGCCAGAAACTTTATATAAGAATTTATATAAACTAAATCCAAGAAATGAGGAAGATGGTAAAAAGTACGACATCTATAATATTTCACACGCAGAAATATTTAATTGAGATAAAATGGCAAACCTCTTGAAGCTCTCTTTTAATATTCTCTAATCCACCAATATCCTCCCATGAGACGTTAGGAACCTCCACAACCTATCAATCAGGAATATATGTTCATCATTCTCAGGAAGCATATAGAAATTTCATCAAACACACATGTATGACATTTTGAGCAATCTATAACATGAATCAGTAAGGCAATCTAAGTAAATACAAGAGGAATCTTCTGGTTAGGATTAAGTGAACTGAAACCAAAATGGGTGAAACTACTACTGGGTCATCCATATGCTCCACCATTATTCTAATTAAGGCATACAATATTTCATCCAAATTTCCTCAAAACAATTGTAATTAGCATGAATGACCTTTCCTCAAAAGGATTGTAATTAGCATGAATGAAAACCTGATTTGTTCAGATTTGGGTAAAGGGACTACTTTCCAGGGCTCTTGGGAGACTATAACCTCCTGTTTTTTTTTTTTTTTTAAGTGGCAGTTGTGCATTTCTCGTTTTTGCCTCAACATGTGTACAGCAAAAATGTCCCTTTTTTTCCTTCTTTGATGAGAGACAAAGCACAGAGCAAAAAACCAAACAGCAATAATCTCCTGATAAGAAAAGAGAACTAAGAATTTGTATTTGGCAAAAACTCACTGTTTCGCGCAATGCAGATGGATTTGAAGTTCCCAATGCAGTTTGGAAGTGGTCATTAGTCACAGCCATTGAGTTTAACACCTCAGCATCAACTGTCTCATCCTCTAAATCAATAACATCCATTTTCTCCCTAATACACTGAAGAGCAGCCTCAGTACAAAGAGCTGCAAGATCTGCACCAACATAACCATGGGTATCTTTTGCAACTCTTTCAAGATCAACCTGGAATCAAATGTTAATTGAACATAACCATGAGTAAACATTGTTATACAGCATAGAGAGGAGGAAAAGAGAGATGGTAGTTAAGAGACTCACATCTTCAGCAAGTTTCATATTTTTAGTATGAATTCTAAGGACCTCCAACCGTCCAACTTCATCAGGCACACCAATGTCAATCTCTCGATCAAATCTCCCAAATCTCCTCAAAGCTGGGTCAATGCTGTTGGGCCTATTGGTAGCTCCCATAACAATCACATGTGCCCGTGACTTGAGGCCATCCATTAAAGTCAAAAGTTGTGAAACTATACGCCTCTCCACTTCACCGTGAGTCTTTTCCCTCTTGGGAGCAATAGAATCTAACTCATCAATAAAAATTATGGATGGAGCATTCTTTTCAGCTTCCTCAAATGCCTTTCTCAAGTTGCTTTCACTCTCACCAGCCAGCTTTGACATTATCTCAGGACCATTAATCAAAAAGAAGAATGCACCTGTCTCATTAGCAACAGCTCTTGCAATAAGAGTTTTACCAGACCCAGGTGGCCCATACAGCAAGATACCTTTTGGAGGTTTAACACCAATTGATTTGAAAAGCTGTGGGTGCCTAAGAGGAAGTTCAACTAGCTCACGAATCTGAGCCATCTGTTTCCTAACACCACCAACATCATCATAGCCCACTTCATTCAACCTCTCCTCATCCTCACGTTTGATGGGCTCTCCTTCACAAAAGATCTCAGTGTCTGGTGCCACAACACAGTATTCACCAGGGTCTGTCTCAATTACTTTGAACTCAACACTGCGCATGCCACCCCTGACAAGGAAAAGGTCGCCTTTCCTTACAGGGCGGTACGATTCCAAGAAATATGCTGTTCAAACACGAAAGGAGAAAAAAGATACTCAGAATAAAACATTGTTAGTAGAATCAACTGCAAGACAAGACAAGACAAGACAAGACAAGAAGATCATGAAGGATTAAAAAAGGGTGCATATATCCAAAATGAAGAACTTACGCTTTAAGTATGCATCAAAAAGACTTCCAGTAACACCCTCGATAGTGTCATCAATAGGAAGGATATGAACTCGCTTGCCATACTTCACATCAGGACATTGATGGACAGACACAACATCTCCAAGGCGGACTCTAAGATTAGCCCTGACAACTTTGTTCAATCTGATTTTCGGTTCCTCACATTGTTCATCAGCAAGAACAATGCAAACAGTGTCTTTTCGCTTCTTTCCCTATATTACAACAAACATATTTTACAAATTCTCAGGAGCAAAACATAACACAAAATAGCCCCATTAAAAGCTAAACTTACCTTAATTAGCACAGTGTCGCCACGAAAAAACTGAAGCTTTTCCATGGTAGCAGGATGCATAGCCACCACAGAGTTATCATCATTGATGGCCTCGTCAATAACAAGTCGATTGGGAGACTTCTTTCGCTCCAAAATTGCAGTCGAATAATCTTTCTTACTGCTTTTCATCATTTACACACACAAAAATTCTGTTACCGCACGGTAAAGAGACTAAACTATTTTAAACCCAACAAACCATAAAGTGCAACGAATCCATTCTTAGAACATAATCAAAATTATAAGCTCATAACAATAACCACACAATCATTCTTCAGAAAATAACAAAAACAAATCAATCAAAACGACACAAAAGTCAGGTTTTTTTTCTGATTACTTACCATTAAACAGAGAATAGCATGATATAATGACAAAAGTATCAAAATTTAGGTCTGTAAGGGAAAGAAGTTGCAAACTTCTGAATACAAAACATAAAAGCACAAAAATTTGTACAGGCCCAATAGTTGTTAACCAATAATTTAACAGCAACAGGAGGTTGATGAAACATACGGGTCTGTGGAAGGAGAGGGGTGACTAGAGCTTGGATCGGCCATTGACTTTGAGAGTTGAGAGCTAGCAGAGGATAAATTGAAGAGAGATGTTTATTTTGTATATTTATATATTGACAACAGTCAGGAGGTGGAGTCTATCTTGGATATGGAAAACAGGGACCGACACGCTAACTTCAGTGTCCAGCATATCTGTGTTTAGAGTCTTTAGACGTGTCTTAAAAATATTTTTAGTTTAAATAAATATTTTCATACTTTTAATATATTAATATTAAAAATTTGAAAAATATCTAATTATATCTACATAATTATAATTTATTTAATGATTAAAAAGCTTTAATACTAAATATTACATTTTTTTAATTAAATTAAAAACAAAAACTGAGTCACTGCCCTCCCTTTTTATCCTCCATTTTCTCATAAATTGCCTGGATTTTTAAGATTTTCATAACCAAAAAGAAAAACCCATGACCCAGAGATTTTAATGCTTAAACTCATTTTCCTGTGCATTCATTGATCTTCTTGTTTTCTTAAGCAATTGAGTTATAATAACCAATGACTGTGATTAGGCGAAAAGATTTGCTAGCAAAGAAGAAGCACAGCAGCGAGAACGAAAACCCCAGAATCGAAGCAAGACCCTTAATGCTGCACCTGCTGTCATGAGAAAGGAAGCTGCTAAACAGAGACGAGCTCCCCAAACAATTGAGGAACTGATGAACTACTTTGAAGTGCATGATTTGCGGATGGTCACCCCGTGAATTTACACGTATGGATTCTCTGCTGCAACTGTAATACAAGCTTCATAAAGTCGAGGAGCTAACTCAAAACTTGTCCAGGAAGCTCCATGGTTTTCATCCATGAGGGCCGCCACACGAGTGAGTGCCTTTGATTCTACACCAAAGGAGTAATATCACCCTCACTCTCTCAATTTCCATACTTTTTATCTCTCTCTCTCTTTTTCTTCTTTTTTCTTTTCTCACCAAACCCAGATCAAATCCCCGAAACTCACCCAAATGTCATTAAGAAATTATAAGCTTTAATGTTATATAATTTTATGGGATTTGACTTTGAAATTGAATGGCATCAATCTAAGTACTTGTTTAAAATCCATTGATATAACTCGGTAGAGCCCTGATGTTTCGAATATTGCAGCTTGCAGATAAACCAAAAATTTTATCTCCTCCGTGTGAAGTAGTCACCACTGATCTCTGGTATTATAGACATTTTAGACTTTGGTATGTTTTTTTATTTTTATTTTTTTATTGATGTGATATTCAGAATAACTTATCTCATTTAATTTTATGAAGTCTAAAATTAACAATTACACAATCCCTTAATAATTCTAAAAATAACTCAAATTCATAATAAAAAATAAATTTAAAATATAATTAATTAAAATATCCCATGGCACATACTGATAACCTTGTCTTGGCATGCTTACTGCTTCAAATATTTAAGATACATATTATTTATGATTGAGGAAGTATAATATTAAATAATATATTTATTTTTTATTATATAAATTATTTATAATCATAAAAAAGTGAGAGAGTTATGGTTAGCACAAAAATATTTAATTACTTATAGTTTAATTATTTTGATAATAACAATAATTAATGAATTTAATAAGTATATTAAAGATGATGAGGACTACCCTAATAACACCAAGAATTTATTAAAAATATCAATAAGACAAATTATAAAATCAATAATAAAAAAGTTAAAAAACAGACATTAAATAAATTTGTTCAACATGTTAGGCGAGTACTGACTTGGGAGAGACAACCTTGCATAAGGGGCAACGATTTTCTAATTCATAAAGGAATTAAAATTGGAAATTGAGCTTCGAGGCTTGGCAATTAATTAAGAGTTTCCATCTTATGCAAGGAATATTAATTATTGCAATAAGAGTTTCCTATTAATTAATTAAATCATAGCTACAAAGGAAAACTAAAGGGGGGGCCAGCTACATAAAATATATATCAGATTCCTTGAAATTTATTCGAAGTTTTGAAAAGGAGTTCGAGCTCTACAGGGAAAGGCATGGCCGACATCAACATTCCAGCTTAGGGGAGGATTATTTAAGCTTACAAATTAAATATCGTAGCCTAAGAATGATACTACAAGGGGCCGAAATTACTGGTACATTCAGATATGATTTCCTAGCAGGTATAAAGTTAGCAGTTTCCTTCCTAGTTTATTAAGGACATATATTCGGCCTTACGCTTGATTTAAATAGGTTTTTAGGTTATTTCATGTTATGTTTTATTCATATTTTATGGAAACAATAATTTTCACATTGGACTTTATTTTTAATTAATATGTTTAGGTCATTTTTTTTTTAAGTTTATTTAATTCAGCACACATGTTTTGGGCCCAGGCTTTAAGTTTTTAGTATAAATATTTTATATGTAATAATTTTTAGATTTTTTAAAAAATTACATTGATTTTGCCATATTGTTTGACGTATTCTTGTATTTTTCGGTTCTAGATATATAATTGAATTTGACTTATCTAAAAATAATTATATTTTTGTTGTTTTCCATAGAGGTTTATTTCAATAGTACCGTTGGTATTTTAGTTCAGATAATCGTTGTGTCATGCCCATACTTCTATTAAACTTGATTTTTAGCTTTTCAAAGTTGTATTAATCTTGATTGTGAGTTATAAGAATTCTATGTCTATGTGGTTCCCATTAAAAGGTTTTAATATTGTAAGAGTTTTTCACATTAATTTGAAGCAATATGGACTCCTTGGACACAAATATGACTTGAAGGTGCCTATGCTCAATTTAATATAATCATGTTTTTATGAGTTAATTTGGCATCACAAAAATAAAATTCATTCAAAATTATTTTTCAATTTTGAATTTTACTGTCCAAATCATTTATATTATCAAAACCTATAAATAGTGAAAAATACCGTATGAGAAACTGATGTATCAAATATTTTGGTATTATCATTCATTTTATTTCAAACGAAAAGAATGAATTTTATTACATTTGCTTTTACACCTAAAATAATTTAAAGTTTTTTATTTGTTCTTAGCTAAAGTGGTATAGTTGTAATTTTGAAAAAAATGTATTTAACATTCAAGAGTTAACTTGTTTGACATGATTAACTTATTTTATACAAAGGTTGTTTGTAACAACTCCTTTTCTTTTAAGAAGAGAGAAATAGTCATTTCTAACCTGATGTAAAAACACATAAAAACTTAAACATGTTTTAGTTTTTTTTTCTCTCGTGTGAGTAACGAACATATGTGGTTTTTTTACCTATAAATACAACTCTTTAATTTCATGTGAAAGCTTATAACTTTAAAATTTTATATACTTGATGATTTAATAGTCCAAAAAGATTTCATCTTTTTTTTTTATGTTCTCTTAAAGTTTTAAACCCTAAATTACATCAAATTCATCTTTCATATTCTTGAGTTGTATTACATTTCTTAAGGACTTGAGCTTAATTCTTTGTATATTTCTCTTTTGAATTGTAATAATTTTTGTGAGAGTTTTATCTATTATAAAAGTGTAAGTGGCACTTAAAGCTCTTAGATAATCTTTGATTGTGAATCATTTGAAAGGTTTAAATTTTGATCCTTAAAAATTAAGATTGTGAATGTAAGGTTTTCTAATATTGATCTCGAAAAAAGATTATTATAATCTATAAGCTCTCATCCATTAAGAAAGTAATTTGATAATAAATATTTGAATGGAGGTTCAAGAACTAGAGAAGACAGTTGCTTGAGTCACTATAAAAATTGGTGTCTTTCTTTCACTATTTATCTTATTTCATTTGTGACTTGCTTAATTATATGATTTTTGTTGTTGAAATTGAGATTTTAATTTTATAAAAATACCAAACATTCAATATAGCCCCAATTCACCATTTTTTTAGGCTATTTTAGACTTTTAATTCAAAACCCCTTAATTCGTCCAAAAACACTAAATTAAACCAACAATTTTTTTTCTCTTTCAACCCCAACTTTTCCATGCAATTAAAAGGCAAAAAACTGCCACCATGGAATTCCTTTTATCCAATGGAATTTTTTGACACCAAGCTTTACTAGTTTGGCAATTAAAATCTTTACAAGAGATAACTTTCTCTCTCTTCATTGTTTTTAAGCAAGTTCCTCTCTTCTTTCTTTAATCCATAGACTGAATTGCAATAAAAATAAACTTTCAAAACAAAAATAAAAGTTTTCATGATATTTTAATTAACCATATATTTTTTATGTTTTTTTACATTTTAGTCTTTTATTTTTTAATTCGTCATGTGTATGGTAATTTGAAGTCTAATTAATTTTATATAATTAGGCTATAGAAGGATGTAATTAGAAGAAACAAAGTTCAAAATGAAGAAAAAAACTAATTTGTTTAGTCGTTTTGTTAATTCTAATGCTATTTATGGTCCTATTTGGACTAATTTTTTTTTTAAATTAGCTTTAATGTATTTTTTTATATCTTCATATCGTTTTGATTTGCTGATGTTAAAAATTATTTTTAAAAATAAAAAATATTATTTTAATGTATTTCTAAATAAAAAATACTTCAAAAAATAACTGTTATTATACTCTCAAACACACTTTATATCAGCTACTGCAAACATGGCCTTTGGAGAGTTCTTTACATGATTCATTTGATTAACCATATATTTATAAAAGTGTTTGAGAGGTAGTTAGGGTGTTCATAGGTTGGTCAATTTTGGACATGTAATTGTATTTAACTTAATTTTTTATATTTTATAAATTATAAACCCGATCCATTAAATTATTTTTTAGACTCGAGCTAATTTGATATATCAAGCTGGGCAAAATGTTTTATGGGCTTACAAATATCCACGAGCTGGGATAAATTTTTTTAGGATATATATATATATATATCCACGGGTTAGGTTTGTATTGCTAATTTTTATAGGTTGAGTTTAATTAGAACTAAGATTTGTGATCAATAAATTAATCCCAAAATTCATTATAAATTATAACAAATAATTTAGATCTAATACATCAATGGAATCAATTAATTAAAATAGAACAATCAATCTAGATGGGTTATACAGGTATGAGTTGGATCAAATTAACTAAAGTTTTAAAAATCCTGTGATATCTATTTTTTAGATTTATTGACACAATTTTCTCATCCGGGAAACCAAGGCGAATAATTGGTTCTCAAAGACCTATTGAGAGAGGTGCATGTTGACCTGTTTTATGCTTCATGCCTACATCAAAGATCAATAGGAAGTGAAAATTTTTGCAGCCCACAGTATTCAAAGATGAAGACTAGATAATGATAGCACGATCTGTAAAGAAAGAATTGGGATGCATATGCGTAGACAGTATATTGAAACAATGTAGCTAAGATGGGAAACTCAAAAGCCAAAGCTGGTTGATCATTGATGGCCATCAATATCTAGAATAATCCTTCCTTTTTTTCTCTGCATCTCCGTAATCTCTAAGTTTTTGTGATGTTTAAATTCTCAATACCACAGCTAGAAAGAATTAAGCGAAGTTTGCCAGGGTGCGTCTTAATGGGAAGCATCAAGTGAAAGAACTTGACGTTTTTTCTTTACCTTGTCTCGTGATTTGATCGTTCCCAGTGTATAAATGGTGCATTATGTCTTGGAATGGAAGAAACGCAGACAACTTGGTTGAGTCCCACAAAGTTCTGGGTTCTTTGCTTTCATGCTTTTCTAGCTTAAATCACCCTTATCATCACAGTCCTATTTAAATATTTTTTATTTTTTCTAATGTGGGTGTCCAGATCGGCTTGTGCGCACCTTGATTAATCTCACAAGTTCTGAAATTAACAACCATGTAAACCTCCAGTAACCATCATCTATCTAAACATTCTTGATCTAGCCAATGCCTGTTCTGCCAAATTCTTCGTCACCCATGATCATTGTGAATAATAAAGTGCATTAGATTGTCTGCTGTCACTCTAGATTCTTTATCAGATGATGGTGAAGGATCGACCGAGAGGGACTTGGACAAGGGTCTTTCTAATATAGTATTTGATCAGCATCAGCTCAAATCCATGGCGGAAAGGACAAGCTTGGTTGGAGAAGAGGACTTGCTGCAGTTACCAGTGCTGTCTTCCACTATTAGTATTATTATTATATTTTTTAAGAACCTTATTCTCTTCTAAACTTATTATAATGGCCACTGAGATACATCATGCACGATTGTATTTAATTCCACTCTTCAAAAGATTGTATTATCATCGATTAAAGAAGAGTATTTACATTGAAGTTTCCTTAACGACAGTAAGCTTTCAAATTGCAGGCAGCAATGGCAGTGCTAGTGAATCAAGTGCCTCTTGCAAGGGTGTTTATCCCATTGAAGGGGGGCCTCCAAGCCTCCTTTTTTTTTTTTTTCCCTCCAAGCCTCTTATTGTTTTCCCCCATGGTATCATGGTATTTAAATTACTCTGAGAGGTTTGAAGGAGATAAAATTATATATAAACAAATACCAGAGTCATCAGATAGCACACAGTCCCTACTGTCATTGAAAGCTTGTATTTTCCCCAAATATACACAATTCCCTGAAGTGGGATTCGCCTGTTAGGAAAGAAAAAAGACCCAAAAAACTATCCCAGGCCTGAAATGAAAACCAATTACTCAAATTAACAGCTTCTAGTCTCTATCCTATGTCATTATTTTCTTCATGGACACCTTACATTCCTTCCAGGACCACCATAGTAGAAGTAAGTCCCCCAAACACTGTTTCTCCCTTGCTTTATATTGTAACAGTTTGAATGATCCGCCAAGAGATGTAGATTTGCTAGAGGGAGCAAATTGTTATCCCAATCCACCACCTGCAAATTCCTAAAATAGGATGCTTTTCCAAATCCCTCTTCTGCAAAATGACCACTGCCCATCTGTGTTGATGTATGGAACCCTGCTGATCGGAAGTTCACAATCTCCCCTCCAAATTGTACCATGCTTGCGTGGCTTCTCAGGTGGCTGAACAAAAACGCTGGCCAATATCCTACCAGGAGTCCTGCTCCAAATTCCAGCCACCAATTTCCATGCTTTGGGTCCTGCATGCCACCATTTTCCAACTTCTCAGTAGTAGATGATTAATGTGTGCCATCACATCAAGTCCTTACTTTATATATATATATATATATATATATATATATATAACATGACGGACTTTCCTTGTTAGAGGGTGTTTGGGAGTGTGGTAGCGGTTGCTTTTCAAATAACTTTTCGTATCAAAAAGCATGCCAATAATGTTTTTTTATTTTTTAAAAATCATTTTTGACATCAGCACATCAAAGCACATCAAAACGATCCAAAAAGTACAAACCGCACTTAATTTTAACAAAAATAAAAAATAAAAAATTTTTGAATTTTTTTAAAAAGCCGGTTTGACCGCAATGCCAAACAGGCTTTTAGTCAAATTGTCCTATGTTCTAGTACTGATCATATAAATAGAAACGTGTACATAAATTAAGTTTGATTGGTGAACATAAGAAAAAACTCAGGCTGAAGAGACGTAAGTAAATTTAGTTGAAGAAATAAAGATGAACATATAAAATACATTAATATAAGATATTTTTAGAATAAATTCTATATTTAAAAAAAATAAAGAAAATCTATGTATTTATATTCTTACTATATCTGCTTTCAAACAGTACTTAGATTGCTTTTATTTTTCATTAATTTTTATGTTTGTGGTGAAACAAATATAATAGGATGAATGGTAATAAATAAAATTGTACTTTATAAAATGAACTTATTAAAAAATTAAATTTGAAATATAATTTTTATGGAGTAGTTTCTATATATATTTTTAATTAAGTTTCCTAAAATACCTTTTGTTTTTATATTTTAAAAATATTTTTGAAAAAAAATAATTTTTTTTATTTTTTATTTTTTTTCTTTGTTTCAAATTATTATATTTTTAGTGTTTTCTGATCATTTTGATGTGCTGATATCAAAAATAATTTTAAAAAACTAAAAAAAATATTATTTTGATACATTTCTAAATATAAAACATTTTGAAAAGCAACCGCAATTACACTTCCACCAAATATTTTATATATGTTTTTTAATACACATAAACTTTAATTATATTTTTTATCAAACATATATCTAAATCCAACTACCATAACTAATTATATTTTTAAAAAACTATAATTATAAAAGCTAACTAAAAAATAAACATATTCTTAAAAAAGAAAAGGAAGAAGAAGACAGCAATGCAAACGCAAAGGAGAGGAAAGAAATGTGTGGTTTTACCCTTTAAGACCTTAAAGCCAGTTGGGTCAAGCTGTTGAAGACACTAATTAAAAAAAAAAAAAAAAAGACATCAAAGAAAAGCTGACCCCATCTAGGAAAAACTCTTTGAAAAGTAAAAAAGAAGGAAGAGAGATTCTTACATTTTAATAGTATGATCAGGAAAAAGAACCAAGAAGCCAAGATAGATGTTCCAAGTCAAATTTATTAACCAATAAGCATTACAGGTCAACTCAGACTACCATAGTTACTGGATTTGACAATGATGTTTTGTTTCTCAAATATTCTGTTGAAAGGAAGCAAAGCATAAAGCTTACCACCAAGTTAACAGTAAAAACTGCCTCAAATCTGAAGACTTTGATGCACTAGAATTGATTCAAACAATACAGTGCTGTACCTCATCCTCAACGACAATTCATTGACCAGAAAAGCTCACCTTCCAAATCATCAAGCCAATATCAAATTGTCTGCCTTTGTAAGATGATCTTGGAGATATCGCAGCTCCAATGGCAATCTTGTTGTTTGTTTGAACAAATCCAGAACACAGCAAGTTATAGCATCCAGTAGCTCGGTATGCATCGGTCTGCAAATCCATTAATTCCAATTGGCCACTGGTTCATATTTCCTTAAACTATGGAAGGGATTTCAAGACAGAGAGCCAAATAACAAGACTTACTGTCCAATAAGTGAAGAATCTAGGGTAATTATCTCCATATAAATCTGGACTAACCTGAAGACACATGAAGAAGGAGTCAATTTCTTAGGCACCCTATTATTGTCTGAAACATGACTCAAACACCATTTACAAAAGTGAATTGTGTTAGCATAATCAACGCTGAGATCATTTTGAACATGGTCTAGCGTAGAAAGAAGATTCTTGCCTGCCAACCGGCTTCTATGGTATTAAGATCATTGCCGAAAGAGCCAGAGATGACCCAGATTTGTGATAAGCTGAACTCATATTCACTGGTTACACGAGGTGACCAGACATTTATGCTTGCCTTCGCTCCATAATACTGGTCTCCATTAGCAAAAACAACTGCATGCTGTGACACATAACATTATTAAAATCAACACTAGGATATTTCTACAGGCACATGTACAGCATTTTTCAAGGTCCATTAAATTTTTTTTGTCCTTTTTGGTGCAATAAATTAATGGCAGAGGGCTCTCTCTGTAATTGAAAACAACAACATTTATTGTCCTGCCACATTTTTTTTTCTCACCAACCCATTATTCACTGTTTAATTTGGCATGGAAATGAAATTATCATTTGTAGCTAAAAAAAGATGGAGGGATCTGGGAATAACTAGAAATGACAGATTTTCCAGTGAGTTGTGACCATTCTGGTTCAGCTAATCCAGAAAAAGATAAAGAAAATGACCTAGAAAGAAGATAATGAAGGCCTTCATTAAGTGACTGGCTCATCATGGTTTTCTGTTTGTTAGTTCCACTAATAACATTGCTTTAAGAATTTGCAAATTCTTGTTGCTAAATACTAACTAACCTCATGACCACTGCCTTCCGAGTCTCTTCTTACATGTCGTCTTAATTTTCTGACAAATCTTTTAACAGAACCTGCTCTTAAAACATCTTTTAATGTGGTTCTTCTTATTGGAACAGTTCCTTCTGGGCATGATTCACCCGAATCTGTCCAGAGCTGATAGCTCTCAGCCACTGTCTCTCTTGTTTCATTGCCTTTCGGCCTCTCTGGTGGATACTGAATTAATGTAGATACAGTAACAAAGATCAGAATCACAAGCTTTTCAAATACCAACAAAAAATAAAGAATGGAAACTGTTCAGTAGGTTGAAGAATTACCAGGGGTTTCTCTCCTCTAAGCTCTGGATGGTCAAATGCTGGTTGAAGATGAGATAGAACACAGTCTATTACATCACCATCAGGGCTCTAAACCACAAAACGAGGAACCAGATCACTAAGAAAACTTATAACACAAAACCAGGCAAATTCAGGGGGGGGGGGGTTAGAAAAGAATGAAAACTCAAAACAAAGTAGTACCTGAATTGTCTTGACTGCAGACTTGTTGATCTTGTTGAGATAAGCTTTGACTCTCTTTAGTCTCAATATTTCTTTACCCGGCCTGAAAGTTTGGTTGGCTAATAGCCGGTTACCGGAATCTGACTCAGCAGCTGGTACAGACAAGACAGGATAAAGAGAAGAAGCAAAAACAAGAAGGGAAGCAACAAAAATAGGTATCATCGAGTGAGTGTCAACAGAAGTAGAAGCAGCCATTTTTTAGGAATGTATGTGTTGGTGTTGGTGTTGTTGTTTTTATTGCAGAAACAACTTGTGTTTGTTTACATTGGTGTTGTCTTGTTGTGTGAAGAATACAGAATGGTTCACAATTCTGAAGTTTTGTCCATGGATATGAATCTAACTTCATGTCCATACAAAACAGAATCACCACCATTCAAAAGAAGAGAACTACAGCTGGTTTGTTCGCTAGCTAGTTCACTTTTTTCCATAATATATATAAACCCCCGCTCTCTCCTCCAACTCAGATTCTGTTGTCTTGGTTTTGTGTGGTCTGTCACTCAAGGCATGAGCTTATTAAAATAGACCACCTCCATGGGTAGAGTTGTGCTCTTAATTACCAAGTATTAATAACTACCACAGGTTGTGGTCAAAGTACATAGAATACATGTGGTTATCGTACTAGCATCTTATGAATTTTACTCTTCGGTATGATTCTGAAGGGAAAGAAAGAGAATCATCAAATCTTGGTCCTTTTTTTTATATATATTTTTTCCATTTTTGTCAAAAACGGGCATCACACTTCATGCGAAGATATATATTTTTTTTAACTTCCAATAATCTTATGATCTTAATTTGTCTTTTAATACTGCAACATTTATGACTGTTCAACCTTGATGAAATTGTAACGGTAACTCACTCCACTTCCAATTCTGGAATATGAAAGATGGAGATAATTATCCCATCTGTGTGCAGCACAACTATTGGACTGAAAAAGAAAGGAGTTATCATTCATGGCACTGCTAACATTACCACTATGAAGTGGGAAACTATGCACAGCACATTCCTGCAATTTGGTGGGCCAAATGTAATGATAGTGTTAGAGAACTCATGATGATGAATTATATGGTTCCCAGTGAGTAATTTCCTTCGATTTAATATCAGATTATGGATAACTAAAGAGGTCCCCTGTGATGATTTCATGGTAGACCAAAGTAATTGAAAATTAGTGAACCATGTGCCCCTTGCATCGCGGTTAAAAAGTTTAATTATCCCTTCACATTCCGATCCTTATCCCGGAAATACATGTTCGTTTATTAGCGTTCAAGGCTGAGCCTCTGGGGATGAAGACTGTCCAAGGACATCTCCTATACCAAGTTACTTCCTACCTGCGCATAAAACCAAACTAAATTAGGTGTTCATGGGAGTATAGTGAAACAGTCGAGTGTAGTAAAACAACTGTGATTGCTTGTATAATTTACTAATTATTTTCTTACATCTTGAAGTATTTGCAGATGAAGGGAAACAGTATATATATATATATAGAAAATGGCATTGATGGGGCAGAAATTAAGGACTAGTGTTACCTGACCTAGCCAGAATGCTTGGAAACTTTACATACCTAATAGTAAAATGTCCTAGGAAAGTTACCCCATCAGGTAAAACCTAATGGTAACTTGTGAAACTCTTTGAATCGAACAAACAAGACCAGTTTCTGCCTGGTATGAAAAGGGCTGTTGAACATGGAATATCGTTGCATATACGGTGGTGAAGAAATTTCTGGACAGAAAGGCTGAAAAATAGCTATAGTTAGGATGAAAAAGTGATCCATCTTAATGACTTTAACAGACTTGATCCTCCATTTAAGCTCGTCACCATCATTTCTATTCCTAGTCTTGAAAATAAATTAATCATCGCAATAATTTATAATTAATTAGTCCAGCCTAGGCCCCATGATGTCAATGATGTCACCATCGATGACATGTGATGTCATGGTAAATTAGGTTAGACTTGAATGTACATAACAGACTTTACTGCTGCTGCAAATAACTTCAAATTTATGACTCTTAGGAGAAGCTAGATGGTGAAACAGGATTCTCTAGGTCTACCCTACATTCTCGAAATCAGTGACCTAATAAGGGAAAGATTGACACCTGCAGGGGGGTAGTGGGGTGGAAGTGCTCTGTGGTCAAGTTACTTCTTCTCCTGTATACTGTCTCGATATATCATGCCATTGTTTTGTCTCGTTATACACTAATTGATCTCACATGAGCACTACACCATTCCTCTAGGATCATCGTTGATAATACATATTAGAAGTCAGAAGATGCTGTGTTAACATTGTAGATATGCAACTTAAATCAAGCAAAGTGAACAAATACTCGACTCCATTACAACGCTGTGGTTTCTTTAGACTGGTAATACTTTATAGAGTAATGGGGTATGATGCCTCCCACTTTGAGATACTTCCCTTTGATTTGTTACAATCCCATTCTTTATTGCTCTCTTCTTTTCACACACTTCCACTCACAGCCTCACCCACCTCTGCAAGAAATAAAAGAAAAACTGGTGAAGAGTATTGGCCCAGTGATGGTCACTCTCATAAAAAAACACAAGTGGCAGTGAGATTATTAAGGAATTTGAGTGTGAGCATGCTCCTTTTTAAAGCTAGTCTAAGAGAATAGATTCCAGCCCCACAATCTAGAAAGAATGCGCATAAGATTGTTGTTTTTTTTTATTTTATTTTGAATGGAGCTAACATTTATCGTGGGATACACCCATCTTCTTAAAACTTGTGTTAGTGACAGTCCATGAAAGGGAAAGAATTCTATGATGTCCTTTGATTATTGCCACTGCATAATTATAAGGCTGCCAACGCCATGATTTTTTTCAAAGGAGACGAATAACGAAGTAAATAAAAAATCAAGGCAAGGATAAAAATATGACAAAGTAGAAAAGAACTGGTGACTTTATGCCTCAAAATTTGCTACTCTCAATATATTGAAGGCCAAAGGCAGAAGTACGAGCATGCGGTGTAATAGCTTTTTTCAAGTTATATCGTTTCGATTCTTTTTTTCATTCCTGTTCTAGTCACCAAATAGATTATTAATACCATATCATAATGCGATGCTTGTTGTAGCAGTCTTTGGCTAAATAAACCACCGAACAAATAATTAACACATAATTGGCTTGTGATGAGGGTTGTAGATACGCTAATAAGCTGTTTTTCAACATTTTTTAGGGCACAATCATCAAAATACATGGTCCCAGAAGAGCACTGTTTGCCTTCAGTAATAAGCTGTTTTTCAACATTTTTAGGCCACAATCATCAAAATACATGGTCCGAGAAGAGCACTGTTTGCCTTCAGTAATAAGCTGTTTTTCAACCTTTTTTAGGCCACAATCATTAAAATACGTGGTCCGAGCCTTCAGTAATAAGCTGTTTTTCAACATTTTTTTAGGTACAATCATCAAAATACATGGTCCGAGAATACCACTGTTTGCCTTCAGTAATCCGTAATGTGCAGAATGAGCAAGAACACCACATCTTAGTGCGTGCTTTTGATGGATGAAGATGAAATAGGTCACCTGTCGTGGATGTGGAGACCATGTGTGTTGTTTTCTCAGTGATGTAAAACGTGCAACTCTTTTTCACTTTTTTTTTTTTTTTGGGGGGGGGGGGTTGAAGCTGAAAATATTGTAGTTTTCTAAATAGCACACTAGAGAACCTTTCTGGCATTAATATATTATCCATGATGGTATGCTTTAAATCACAATATGGCCGTGGAGGTCAAAAGGTTCCTATGGCATCATTACCCTGACATGAAATGGATAACAAAGAAACTCAACTTGAGATTTCGATAGACAGTCTATCTAATGAATTCCCGTAAAATACAAATAGTTTAAAAATAAAATTTATATGTTAAAAAATTAGTTAGTTTTTTGTTTTAACAATTTGATTTTTTTTTTATAGTAAAAATAACTAGTAATTTATACCTGGTGCTTGGTAGCCAAAGTGACTAATGACTAATACCTATAAAAACTCTCATTTTATAAATTCAGAGACTCTCAGATTAGAAAGAGAAACTACAATAACATTATGAAGAGATAGACTCTAAAAATATATATTCTAAAAAAATATTGAGAATGAAGAGATTATGAACCTGAAACTTAAAGGATTCATAAGATATTTACAGCTTATAAGTTTGGTATTTTTATAGGGAGGAGCTAAATTGTAATTTCACTTTTCTGATATTTTAAGTTGTATTATACTTAAAATAATACATATTAGATCAATATAAAATATTAAAAGACCTGCGTAGAGATTCTGAAAAAAATACTAAGAGACTCACGTACGGTCTTGAAAAAATCTCAAGAAAGTGTTGGGCTCAGGCACTCATCTTGAGCCCATGTGGAGTATTGGGATGCATGCTTAGTAAGGCATTGGGCCTGCACCCAAAACCTAAAAATAATTGGGCCAAAGCATTACATTTGGACCCAATAAATGTCGAGGATGGTCCCACTACCCAAAATTAACCAGGTCCAAGTATAACCAATAATGGGTGCTGGGGCGCCTAACACCACAATTAATTAGAAAGGGGTGTTAGGCGTGCGCCCAGCACCCAAAACTAATTGGGTTCAGGCGTAGTGCCGAACCCAATTAATTCAAGTAATAGTCTAGGCCTGTTTCACTTGGCAAAGGTTTTTGAGTTCATTAAATCTGAGTTTATCAGTAGCTCTCTAAGTCTTTGAGACATTGATATGCAAAGACTTGTAAAAATACTTAGTTACCATGACAAGTTCATCGAATTTTCTTCATTAAGCAGAGGGATAGAAACCCGAGTAATAAATCGAAAAGCCCATGTGTAAGGACAGGCATCATGGTTGAAAAAAAAAATTTAAGTATATAGAAAGGAACTATGGAGGAACTCATACGTAGAAAATTTTTGTAAGAGGTGGAGAAATCTATGAGGAAAGAGCTTGTACTTACAAAAATTTCTAAGTGGTTGGAGGAAACCAATGAGGGTGAGTCTATATTTAGAAAAAAAAAAACAACAAAGACTGAGGGGAACCCAAAAATGGTTGGCATATTCTTAGAAAATTTCTAAGTGGCCATGGGAAAACCAATGAAAAACCCAATAGAGGAACTCTCATCTTCAAACTCATTGGATGAACTTCCTTTGAAGCAACTCCCATTAAAGGAACTCATTGAAGGAACTCAACTCTCATTGAAGAAACTCTCGTCTCCAGACTCATTGAAGAAACTCTCGTCTCCAGACTCATTGAAGGAACTCACTTTGAAGAAACTCAACTCTCATTGAAAGAACTGCCATCTTCAAACTCATTAGAGGAACTCTTTTTGAAGGAACTCTCATCTTTAAAAACGTAACTCACATTAAAGGAATTCTCATCTCCGAACTCATTAGAGGAACTTTTTCCATTATAGCCTGTACTTAAAAAAAAAATCTAAATGGCTAGAAGGAACCCAATAAGGACGAGCATGTACTTAGAAAGTTTTCTAATAGGTTGAGGGGAACCCAAGCAGGGTGGTGGTGTTGCACTAGAAAGATCAAGTCAGTCCCTTATAGAGTGGTGTTATTGCATTAAAAAGACCTCATATGAATCCCTTAAAGATTGGTTTTATTGTACTAGGACCTCGTACCAATCCTTTGAAGAGTGTCCAAAAGTCCCCACTGAAGATCTGTAAATAAAAAATGTATGTCATAAATACATTATTTTTATTTCAAAAATAAACTTATATTCCTATTGAGGATTATGCATCCTGAGGTGATTTGAGCGATATGTTTGAGAAAGGTTATTACAAGGAATATATCTTGAAAGCATAGCCAAAATGTTTGCTTTAACTGCTTTAATAACTTTGAATGGATGATCTTATTTTGATTCAACAAAGTTATAAATCCTTAGGATACACCAAATGCCCAAGGGTTGATCCCTCATGTTTTTTCCTTAATCTTTCATTTTTACTAGGAGAATAATTTCGCTTAGAATATTTTTCTTGTTGGTTGTTCTTATAAAAATAAGGAGGCTCATGTCGTTGCAAATTGGATCAAGTAACTCACGCTGGGTGATCCTATTTTTTATTTTCATAACTTGTTTCATCTTGAGCAAGCTTCTGTCTGGCAGAACATAAAGTTTTTTTTTTTAGAGGATACATCTCTTACCCATCTTATTAAGGTTTTTAAGGCTATTGGATCAACCAGTTTTTTCACCTTAGCATCTCCTCATTGAATCTCTTTAAATATACTCGTGTAGACTTGCCTTCTTGTTGGATAACACTAAACAATTTTGTGGAGCTTTTCTTAGCAAGTTAGTACTGAAATGTGCTACTAGCTTGGCACAGATATTACTAAACTTTTCAATGAAGCTTGGCTCCAAATTAAGGTGTCATGTATGCGCAGCAGACCCCTAGAAGATTGTGAGGCGAATTTTTCATATTGAGTCACTATTTTGGATGATTAACTTTAAGCTATGCACACATTTTGTATATGTTTTTTTAGGTCAGCTAGGCCATCATAGTTATCCATACTTGTAAGAAAAAATAAATAAATTATATTTATACTATTTAAAAAGTCATATAACTAATTTGACTTTTTTAAATAACACCTTCGCTGTAGTTAGATAAAGTAAAAGAAGAGAGAGAGAGTAATGATTTGCCATGTATGACTAACAAATAAAAGAGAAAAATAAAGAGTACGTTTATTTAAATTTAAAAATTACAAAATAATAAAATCATAGAAGTTAATCCATGAAGATTAAAATGATTGAAAAATATATTTTTTCGGCATAGATAGCAAGCTAATTGTTAAAAAAAACAAGGGAACAAGAATAATTACAACATTACTACTTTTTAAAAATGAAGTGGTCGGAGAAGTTCGATTTTAAGTTTGTTTTTTTCCTATCTTACAATTTGGAAGGGAAGGAAAGGTAATGTAAAGTACAAAACTATCTAATAAAAAGATTAAACGGTGTCCATTTTCTTTTAAGATTAAACAATGTAAAGTACAAAACTATGTAAGAAATGATTAAACGGTGCAAAACCATCATGATTTTTTAATGCTCATTTTCTTTTAAAGTTTTGAAATTGTTTTTTCTGGATGGCATGACCTGGGCTTAACTAATGTGTTCATGAATGCTAAAAGTACTAGCCAATATGATCTCCTGTAATATTTTTTTAAAATTTATTTTTATTTAATTATATAAACATTAAAATATATCTTTTCTTACGAGTAATTAAGATGGTTTATGAAATAAAAACCAATTAATGACAATTAAATACTTGTTCGATTCTAATAAAGAGAAAAAAAAATGTTCATCTCTAATAAAAACTCAATTTTTTTATTCATGTATTTCTTCTTTTTTTTTTTAATGAGAATTTGTTTTTATTAAAAGCATTGTTTTTAAAATAAAAATTATTATAATCATGAAAGGAATCTCAATAAAAAAAAATATAAAAATCATGAATACATTATTTCAACGCAACTATTTTAATAAGTCTAAGAATAATAAAACTAAAAATTATATTAAAAAAGTTACAATAAAAAATAATAAAATAGATATTCTATTCTTATTAAATATCAATGAGATAAAAAATTAAAAAAATTATACATATTAGAATAATATATAATTAATCGCCAGTTGAATGTTAACATAACCATAAAAAGTTGCAATGATTGTGCATGATTGTTTAAACATTGTTTTAACAAGTTTACTTAAGATAATTTTATTATAAAAGACAAGCTTGTAAGAGATTACCATAGTCTACCAGTAGGGATAAATGGAAGAGATGATGAAGAAATTATCCTTTGGTTTCCAAAAGACCGGAAATTTTCTGTGGATGAAGCTATTTCAAAATTGACCAAAGCCACTGTATCCTAACTGTCACAATTTTTGTTCTTTCAACTGTAGTATATGTTTGAAGGTTTTGAATTTGCTACCATTGAATGATTTGATTCGTGGAAATGACCGAGTGAAAGCATAAAAAAACAGCCACAAAGCTGTATTTGCTCCACATACAGTTTTGTGTGAGCTTTTTGGATTTTGTGTGGTTTTCCTGCTACACTTGCTAGAAATGGCCGGAAGAATTTAAAGCGCCGGAACTTTCTAAAGAGCCAGTGAAAAGTGTAGCAGAATTTAAAGTGTCGGAATTTTGATGAGATTTATTTGCTTCTTCTTAGATCAAGTTAGGAGATCTTACCTCTTTTATGAAACGTTATCATACCCTGTCAATTACTGATTACATTCTCAGATGACCATAGAATATTAACTGTTGATGAATACTTTATATTCTCAACATCTTATTACTGCAATATTTTGAGCTCAAACAAAGATTAATTTGGATCTGCCATTGTTCATCATCTTCTGTCATTGTTTCTAACCAAGCATAGATTACTCATGGCAGACGCATAATCCTGTTGAGAATGAGAAGCACTGCAAAAGCTCCCATCTGAGAAAGAACAAATATTAGGAATACTTGATCTCCGAGGATTCAGTACTGAGAGCACAGATTTTAAGTTCTTGACCTCCCTGGTAATTCTCACAATCAGCTGATGATTTCTTATGACTAGTTGGAATTTCACAAATGTGATTGTCTGTTGCTGCTATGGCCTAATACCTGTTTCTTTTATTGTGCTGGTGAAAACTACATAACTAGGTGATGATTTTCAATTTGTCGACTTTGCAAACATTTAAGGCTGTATGGCAACTAAAAGATATTGGGGAATGGAAGAGAAACTAAACTGAGGAAAAGAAGGGAAAAGAAAAGAAGGGAAATCAAATTTCTTTTGTTTTCTTTAAGAGAAGTGAGCAAAATGAAGTTTTCTTCGTTGGGATGTATGAAAGGAAATATATGAAAACCAATCTTTTTAGAGGATGCAATGAGTAAAATTCTGTCAATCTTATCATTTCCTTAGCTTTCCTGCCAGTTTGGGCTGAAAACTTTTGTGTGTCAACAATGAAAGTCAGAGATTTATTTTCCCCTCTTTTCCGTTATTTTCCTTTTTCTTATGTTCATAATTTAGCATCGAAACAAAGGAAAGTGGTTTAATTTCCTTTACATTACTCTCCTCTCTCTCAAAATGCTTTCTTCCCCTGATTTTTCCCAAAGAAAAAGCAGCAAAGTCTGGCAATCTTGTGGGTTGGCCTGCATATTCCATCTGCATCGAACCATTTCTTCTGAGTTCAGTTTTGTGTTCTTCAATGATAATATCATTGCTGCTAGAAATCCTGATTTCTTATGAAAGATATCTGAAGTAAAATGTTCTTAAAACCTCTTTCTTTTAATGTTACCTGAATTATATTTTATCAACTCCTCATTCTTTTATTGATATTATTCTCTCTTCTGCTATCACCTTGTTGAAATACGATTGCAGCAATTGCCTAGCAATTATATTATGAACAACATGGGTTAATTGGCTTACACTAACTTCTGGCAATTGGCCAAGCCTTTGTTGAGATCATATGCTTCTCTGGTATGCCATTCCCACCACCGGGCGGCAAATAATCATCTAGTAAATTTTAGAATACTAGCATGTAAACCCGACAAAACAAAAAGTAAAGAATGAGATTAAAAAAAAAATAAAACACACAAGAATTTACGTGATTCATCTAATTTGGCTACATCCAGAGGCAAGTATAGAATGATTTTACTAAGTAACGTGGGAATTACAACTTTTCTCTACCAATAAAAGAACAACTGAAATCTCTATATTATTAGGAGAAAACACCTCACTTACTCTTCCTCACAAATACCTCATAATTTTATGGGATTACTTTTCCTTTCTCACTCTCCTCTTTTTCTTTTTTATTTTTTTTTGTGGTGTACATAAAATAAGGATGCACTACCTATTTATAAACAAACTTTTTTATTTTTATCTGGTAAAAGATAAAAGTATTAATTGGTGCTGTAAGTGGCACCGAATTGGTGCTCGTTGACTTTGGCAGCACCAATTGGTGCCAGCCAGCTAGCTTCACAGTAAAGTGTGACCTATGCTATGTCATTACCTATTCAACATCATGGCGATTTAGTTTTTAAGTTGCAAAACTCAGATGTGCATTACTCATAGGCAATCTTTTGTTCTTAGGAGACGCTGAGGAAGGAATACCTTACGGAAGAAACTTTGCCAGCAAATTTTAGAGAGTGAAGGCATTCTTGGTCATTAAACTTCCAGACAGCTAGGGGCATGGAGTTATGTGCAAATCGACAATTTACTGAATGGCTCTTGACAAGAAACACTCGCTTGAACCAATCTGATCTTACTCATGATTCTTTTAAATGATAAATAGAAAAAACACTGGGATAAAATGTAATATTTGCTTAATTATGAAAGGATTCTTGTATCTTCAATGCTGTAATTATTCTCACTTCACATGCATTCCCAATAGAACAGGGATGAGTTTTATAATCATCATCGTTGCTGGTAGAGACATAAAACCTGAAATATTAGATATATACTCATATAATCATAAAAAATAGAAGATATTCTAAATCATTCAAAGATATGAATTTTTAATTAAAATTTATTAATTAGATTTTATTTGTTGAGTTTGATTTAATTATTGTTAAGTATTTTATTTAATAAGACATAAACTCAATAGCTTATTCTAGTTAGGATTTTAGTATTTTTCAATCCTTTATTTTTTTTCTATTTGCTTTTAATTCTTAGCATCTTTTCTCAAAAAAAAAATTTCTTTCCTGTTTTAATTATTTTATTTATTGATCCACATCAAATTTGATATTAGAATTTTGGATTTTTAATTGTTATCACGATTAATTGATCTATTATGCTTGTGAAATTTCTAGCTGATTTGTTTTCAAATAAAAAATTGCAAGTCTAAGGTGCTGTCAAGAAAGCAAGAGAGGAACTGTAAAGAAAGCAGCAAAACAACAAAGTAATTCTCTTGCACAAGTTTGGGTTCTACAGGAACAACACAATTTCAGCCATCTTTGCACAGCCCTAAAAGGCCAATTCTTTCACGCCTCCAGCAACAGAATAATTATCATTCTCCTTAGCTAGATCAGCTGCTGCACCAGACCCAACCTAGCTGCCACAACCAACGGCAACCAGCAGCAGATCAAGTCGCATCCTTGCACAATAGAGCTGTGTGAGTGCGACAGCAAGTAACAGCAACATGGATTCACTGCAGGCTTTCAAGGCAAATTAATTAACCCCTGCCATGTCACCAACCACGTCAGCTTATTACTGCCATATCAACACCACATCAACAAGTGAAGCCATGTCAACTCCACGTCAGGTAGTGATGCCACGCCATCACCACATCAGTCAAGGGATGCTACATCAGCTGCCATGTTGTCAGTTTCTGCCCCCTCGGTTGCCATGACCATGTCATGTCATTGTCTTCACCACGTCATCGACATCAAATTCCAACATACTCCCAAGCAGTGTAGTCAATAAATTACTCTACATTTTTAATTGCTGAATTTGACTTGCACTCTGCGCTCATAGCCATTCAAGAATATAAGAAAATAGGTGATAAAGAAAACTATTGTGTTAAAATATATAAATACATCTAAAGGAATTTAGTGATTTAGATGAAAATAATACGCAAAAAGAGGGACTTAACATTAAAAGTCCATATGAGTCTGAAAATAAAGAAGAAGTTTTAGGAAATTTTTTAGTGGAATTGCACAAAAAGGTAAATATAGTCTTAAAATAGTCTCGTGATATTAATCCCTTAAAGTATCTGATTCTCTACCCACCATACTTGAAATCTAGCATGTCAAAGGTTTAGAACAATATGCTCCTCATCCCCTTACACTTGATGTCCAGAATGTTATAGGTTTAGAACAACATGTTAAGCTCCATGATCCTTTAACCCTAACACGTGGTGAGAAAGATGAAGATAGTCTTGATTTACTAGGTTATGTCCAAACTATATCTACTAAGGCTTCCAATAATGTTTGTTCCTCCTCAAATCCTCAATCATATAGTATTCATAGTTATGAACCTATAAAGCTTGTAGATCATCAATCTATGTCTCCTCATCTTAAAATATCTTATTCAGTTGAGTCTTTTGCATATAGAATTCATAATTTGCATATTGAGATCATAAAACAAATTTAAGCAAGTAATGAACAATATAAATTTCGAGTTGATTTCCATAAGTATCATAATGCACTTAATATTGAAGATTATTTCATAATACAAATTAGACTTAAACAATGTCCTTTGAAAACCAGTCATAAATTGCAAGTGAGTAGTGCTAAACTATTCAAAATATTGCAAATGATTGAATCAAATAATTATATCATTAAATTATCATTAAACTTTAATATTAACTCTACTTTTAACACGAAGGATCTCGTTATATATACTGGATTATTAGAGAGACATTACAACAGCTTCATCATTATATTTGAGAGCGTTGTCAAAGTCGCATTAACCTATACTCGACGGGGTCGAGTTCTTCCAACCCCAGAAGAATTCGTGGGGACACCGAATCTGAAACATTTTTAACGCACTCGTATGATCATAAACGATAAAGGATAGTCCAAACCATTAAGAGATTGGACTTTAGCTTATGTTTTAGTTTGATTTATATGAACTTTTAATTGATGTTTATTAATTAGAATTTATTTGTTGGGTTTGATTTAATTTTTATTGTATATTTTATTTAATGGACCATAAGCTTAATCGCTTATTTTAGTTAGAATTTTAGTATTTATATCCTACTTTTCTGAATATTAAGCAGTCTTTAATTAATGAAATAAGAATTTCAAAGTTGCATATTTTTCAACCCCCTATTCTTCTTTTTCTTTGCTTTTAATTCTTAGCTTCTTCTCTAAATGCTTCTTTCTTTTCCTGGTTTAATTCTTTTATTTATTGTTCCGCAACTATTACAATTCCTTTCTTCTTGTCATTTTGAGGACTAACTCCCTTAATTGTCTTGAATTATCAAAGCAGCCAGTTGATGTACTGCAGGAAAGGATCGGCCCATGGACATGCTTTCTGTAAAATGTTAAAACAAAAATTATATCCATCTTCTTTGCTATCTAATTTTTTTCGCAAGCAAATGGCATCGACCACAAGGTGTAGAGAGGATAAAAAAGCTCTCTTGGAATGATAACCTGGAAGGCAAAACAGCACACTTATTAATTCTCTTCTTCTTGTTAGTATTACAAAACAAGGCGTAAGCACACTTATTATAATATGTGCAGGATGTAAATATATATGAATAAGAAACAGAGTAACTATTGACTTTCTATAGTTGTCTTTGTTTCTATAGTTACAGTTGTTTTATATAGTTATAGGATTTTCTAATTATGGAGGCTGATTTGTCTCTGATTTGTTGCCATTCTGGAGTGTAGTAGCCGTTGGAGTATCTTCTTGATTATGGTGGCTGATTTGTTTCTGAATTGCATGCAGTTGTAATTTCCATGTATGATGAGTTGCCATTCTGGAGTGTAGTAACCGTTGGAATATTTTCCCTACAATCTTGAATGTTGGCGTGACAGGAGTTGATCAAGATTTGATCAGGAGATGTTGTGATGCTACTGCTGCTACTGCTTTGGTGATACTGCTGCTATTGCTAATCCTGTAATGTTGCTGCTGTATTATTGCTAATACCCTCCCTCAAACGTTGTCGGGGTTGGAGGCAAAGTTTGCTCTGGAAACGAAGAAGGGCAGCTTTTGATACTGGCTTAGTAAATAGATCAGCAATCTGATTAGAGGCAGGAATGTGATTCGTAATAAGGTTCCCAAGAGCCACTTGTTCGCGTACAAAATGATAATCAAGCTCAATATGCTTGCTACGTGCATGGAAGACAGGATTGATCGTCATGTGGAGAGCACTAATATTGTCACAATAGAGCACTGGTGGAGATATCAATGGAAGGTGTAAATCGCGAAGGATGTAGGTCAACCATGTAAGTTCTGCGACAGTGTTGGCCATAGCGCGATATTCTGCTTCAGTGCTAGAGCGTGAAATGGTGTGTTGTTTCTTGGCACACCAGGAGATGAGATTACAACCAAGATAAACATAGTAGCCAATAGTCGAACGTCTTGTAGTAAGACATCCAGCCCAATCAGCATCTGAAAAAGCAGATAAATGAAGCTTAGTAGTAGAAGTAAAATGCAGACCATTATTAATGGTTCCTTTGACAAATCGTAAGATATATCAAACCATTTTTAAATGAGCAGTTGTAGGAGCATGCATAAATTAAGAGACATAGTTAACACTAAAGGAGAGGTCTGGTCGAGTCAGTGTGAGGTATTGTAAGGAGCCAACAAGTCCTCGAAAGAAGCTGACATCTTTCATTAGAGGTGTATTTGATGAATCTGTAGTTTTTGCTTCAAGTGGTGTACTCATTGGTTTACAGTCAACCATATTAGCACGTTCTAGAATTGTAAAGGCATAATGAGATTGTGATAAGTGAAGGCCACTTTGTGTTTGTGAAATTTCGATGCCAAGAAAATGATGAACATGTCCTAAGTCCTTCATGGTAAATTCCTGACTGAGGAGAGAGATGAAGTCTACAACAAGTGTATCACCAGTTCCTGTAAGGAGTATATCATCAACATAAAGTAGAAGAATGAGAGAACCATAATCAGAATGAAAAATAAATAAAGATGGATCTGCTAAGCTGCAATGGAAACCATATTGGAGAAGGAAGGTACTGAAACGATCAAACCAAGCACGGGGTGCTTGTTTAAGTCCATAAAGTGCACGTTGTAGCTTGCAAACATGTTGTGGAAGATAAAGGTCTGCCATTCCTGGTGGTTGTTCCATGTAGATGGTTTCAGATATTAAACCATGTAAAAATGCATTTTTAACGTCAAGTTGTCGTAAAGGCTAGTGATGGATAAGGACTATAGAAATAATCAACCGAATGGTTCCTGGCTTGACAACTGGAGAGAATGTTTTAGTATAATCTAGTCCATCAATCTGGTGATAACCTTTAGCAACAACACGAGCTTTGAGGCGATCCAAGGTTCCATCAGATTTGAGCTTGGTTTTAAATACCCATTTAGAACCTATGACATGCATATCGGTGGTGCGGGGTTCCAGCTGCCATGTTTGGTTTTTATGTAAAGATGTGAGTTCATCCTCCATTGCTGCTTGCCATCCTGGGTGAACTAGTGCTGATCTCAC
Source organism: Populus tomentosa (assembly GCA_018804465.1). NCBI lineage: Eukaryota > Viridiplantae > Streptophyta > Magnoliopsida > Malpighiales > Salicaceae > Populus > Populus tomentosa. Next base: position 8,694,830 of record CM031991.1, read on the forward strand.
TGTTCGAGGTTCTCGAGGTATGCTAGCAGAGATAATACAGTTCAATGCATATTTGGGATTTGGTTTTGTGATTCCACGTTGGGAACGAGTGGTCATGTGTCCAGTTTCTTGCAAAGCACTTTGGGAACGAGTGACCATAGAATGAGGAACCGAGAGTGAGGGTCTTGTCTCCTATTGAGTGGTTGAGGTGGGACAGTGCTGCTGCTGTGAACGAGTGACCATAGAGTGAGGAACCGAGAGTAAGGGTCCTGTCTCCTGTTGAGTGGTTGAGGTGGGATAGTGCTGCTACTGCTGATGACCTGAGGGATGTTGAACAATAAGGTCTGCTGCAGAGCTCAAGGAATCATGACTGAGAACGGGTGTAATCTATCGTGCTGAGTCATTGTCTATATGATCATTAGAGGTGTGGATTGTTTGCTGCTGGTGTTGCTGATCCTGTGTAGTTACTTTTATAGAGGCAGCATCAGCTGGAGGAATAACTGTGGAAGAAGAACATGCTGATTTGTTTGAAGACATTGGATGAAGCATGGATGTAGGCAGAGAGCTCAAGCATGGTGGTTCTTCTAGTGTTTCAAGTGTATCTGCAGGAAAACTTAAAACAGGAATAGTTAGTCATAAGTCAAATATGGTAATGACATGGTCAGAAGGATTTGTATGGTTGCTGTTGCCAGGTTGTTTATATGGAAAAATTGATTCATTAAAGACTACATGTCGTGAGACAAAAAATTTCTTGCTTGTTGGATGAAAACATTTATAGCCTTTATATTGATCACTATAACCTACAAAAATACATGGAACACTTTTGGGATCAAATTTATTTCGTTTTGTGTCCCAAGTGTAAGGAAAGCATTGTGAGCCAAAAATACAAAGAGATGAATAAATAGGATGTCTTCCATGTAATAGGAAGTAAAAAGTGTTGGAATTTAAAGCAGATGAGGGCAGTCTATTAATAAGATAAACAGCAGTTGTAAAAGCCTCTACCCATAAAAATAAAGGAGTACCACTATGAAATAGCATTGTCATACCTAGTTCTCTTATAATTATGTGTCTCCTTTCAACCATACCTGTTTGCTCAGGAGTGTATGGACAAGATACCTGATGAACAATTCCTGTTGAACGAAAGTGACTTGCTAATTTGGAGTTAATGAATTCACCTCCTCCATCTGAGTGGAAAACTTTGAACTGTTTATTGAATTGTCTACTAACATACTTTTCAAATGATAGATAAATTGTTAGAAAATCAGATTTATTTTGGATAGGAATTATCCATGTATATTTAGAGAAATCATCTACTACGTAAACATAACACTTGAATTTTCCAATAGATAAAACCGGGGCAGGTCCCCATAAATCACAATGTATTTTTTCAAAAATATCAGTACTGGAATGTTCAAAATGAGAAAAAGGTAACTTGCTAAGTTTTCCTAATTGACAACTATCACAAAGGTGCTCAGTCTTCATAGCTCCTGTGACGTCAATCAATCCTTTATTTTTTAATAACTACATGGCAGAAAATTAAGGATGTCCTAAACGCTGGTGCAAAACTTCTGCTGATCTAGTTTTAAAGCGATAAGAGAAATGTAATTCTGGCGAGTTGTGTAAGACATAAAGATCACCCTTACGTCTACCTGTGATCAGAGATTGTCCTGTTTTTCGTTCCTTAACACAAAAATCAACGTCAGAGAATTCACAGTTCACAGGAAATTTTTTTGTTAGCTGACTAACTGAAAGTAAATTTTTGGTCAATTCAGGAACAAGTAGGACATCATTGATAGGTAATGGAGTATTGTTCTGTTTAATAAATGAGTCTCCAATACCAACAATTGGCAGTGAAGATCCATTTCCAATAATGACAGAATCAGTTCCAAAATATGTTCGAATATCAGTTAACATACCTGGCTTGCTTGTCATATGATTTGAGGCACCGGTGTCTGAAGTCCATTCAGTGTCGCAAACAGTATTGTCTAGTGTAAGGGCTGCCAATGCTTGTGGGATTTCACTATCATGAGTAGTTTTTTGCTTAGGTATCCACCAGTAAATTTTAGCAATGTGGCTCATTGTGCCATAATATTGGCACTTGTCCTCGCGATAAAGGTCTCTTTTTGTTTGGGTCATGCGACGTTCTCCTAGTGGTGGAGGGCGTCGTTGTTGAGTAGGGGTGAACCTACAGTTTTGATCTCTGGATTGTTGTGCTTGAAATCCTCTCCCATTGGATGAAAATGAATAAATATTGCGTGAGGATGGCTGCTGTGAGCTTCGGTGATGCTGCTGCTATTGCTACCCATAAAATGCAAGCTGTTGGGAAAATTGTGAGTTTGTCATGTCCGTTTAAGAGGAGAACCAGTTACGGCGCTGATCAAAATTCTGGAGCTGAGAGACTAGTTCTAAATAGGTTGGTCTTAGGGGCTTTAACATGGTTGTTGTGAAGTTTTCATACTGTGGACCAAGGCTAGTGAGAAGGCAGAAAACCTTTTCACTGTCAGAAACTGGTTTGCCAATTGCTGCAAGGCTGTCACACAATTTTTTAAACGTGCGAATGTGTTCCTCCATAGATTGATTGTCATGTTTCCGAAATAAGTGACTTGTTGGCGAAGTGTAAACTCACGTTCTTGTGAGTCTTTAGCATAAGCATTCTTAAGAGCTTTCCAAATAGCAGATGTTGTCTCCAAGCCAACAACAAGGCTAAGTGCTTCTTCAGACAAGGTTCCAATAATCCAACCACGAAGTAGCCGATCAGATTTTCTCCAAGTGATGAAAGCTTCAGTTAGGACTGGTGCTGTATTTTCTGTGTTTGAGTTATTGACTGGATCTTGTGTGATGAATTTTATTGGTGCAGGATCTTCATTGGTGAGATGCCCTACTAGCTCCTGACTCTCTGCAAGAGACAGGGCTTGTTCCCTCTATAAAGGGTAGTTTGTTTGACTAAGCTTGAGGGTGATGAAGTTCCCAACATTGAGTGACAGTGAAGTCATTGTGTGGATATATTTGTGTTTGTTTGTGTACTCACTCCAAGGCTCTGATACCAAGAGAAAAATATGGCAGAGGAAAAGAACAAAGCAGCGGAGATGGTTGTTGAATTAATTCTCTTCTTCTTGTTAGTATTACAAAACAAGGCGTAAGCACACTTATTACAATATGTGCAGGATGTAAATATATATGAATAAGAAACAGAGTAACTATTGACTTTCTATAGTTGTCTTTGTTTCTATAGTTATAGTTGTCTTTGTTTCTATAGTTATAGGATTTTCTAATTATGGAGGCTGATTTGTCTCTGATTTGTTGCCATTCTGGAGTGTAGTAGCCGTTGGAGTATCTTCTTGATTATGGTGGCTGATTTGTTTCTGAATTGCATGCAGTTGTAATTTCCATGTATGATGAGTTGTCATTCTGGAGTGTAGTAGCCGTTGGAATATTTTCCCTACAATCTTGGATGCTGGCGTGACAGGAGTTGATCAAGATTTGATCAGGAGATGTTGTGATGCTACTGCTGCTATTGCTTTGGTGATGCTGCTGCTGAGGTGCTGTGATGCTGCTGCTTCGGTGATGCTGTTGTTGTTGCTGATCCTGTGATGTTGCTGCTGTATTATTGCTAATAAAACCAACATATGGATATTTCATCATTGTCCCATATATGTTACATCATAATAGATGAAGCAGAAAACATCCTTGTTATACGTTCCATTATCACCTTAGCAAGCTCGCAACCTAGCTTAGCCGTCATTATCCAACATTGATTTATTATTATATCATGTTGGAGACATTAGAAAAACAACGCTGCTAGGGACAAAGTTTAAACTCACTTTCCAGACATAATATAGCATTACAACATAATGAAGACTTTCATTTAATTTCTTAGTTAGAGTGTCAGACAGACATATAGAGAAAAGAGAGATGGAGAAACCAAAGTAGTGGTTGTTATTGTTACCTAGTATTGTATTGTTGAATTTAGTGGGTCTTTGCAAGGCAATTGAATCGCCACAATATGCTGAGGTGCATGCAGAACCAGATTTCGAGGTGAGATTGTATGTGAATTCTACATGGATGTCTGCTCCTGTTAATGAACTCTCCTTTGAGAAAGCCACCTTGTTTGGCTTTAACAGGTAACTTCTATGCCCAAGATTCAAGATCACTTTGAATTTTATATGCATAATATCTAGTTTGTTGTTTTGATTGCTTAGAGAAAAGGCGAATTAAGTTTGATGGTTCTAAGACTTTGTTTTGGTTGGGTTTTTTCAGATCTATAATAATTCAACCAACTAGAAAAGTTGGATGTAGGTTTCAATTTTCCTCCACACTATTGGATCAGCTACCATTTCTTAAAGCAGATAGCTGCTTTATATTTTGTGACTGCTAAATCTTCCTTTGAGATTCTAGTTCATCTGCTTGATATCGCCTTATTGTTCTTTTATCAGGTTGTTTCAATACATCCAGGGTGCCAATCTAAACTATTCAAGGATTGCAGTGACAGTTCCCGTAATGACCAGCATAGTTCCAGGAGCTAGGCCCTTCCGATCATCCGATCATCAGCCTATGAAACACCAAGCTGACCAAGCTGAAGTTTGGTTTTATTTGCTTGTGAAACACCAAACTAACCCATCCATCCCCCTTGATGAATTGCACCTGAAACCTTACACATGGGATAGTCATTGCATTGCTATGAGGAAGTTCTCTAGGTATGCGAAGGATGAGAATATTGCAGAGGAAGCAAAAAGACTCGCTGACAGTTTGAGCCGGTCGCCATGGGCCAACTTAAGTTCTACCGAGAGCAATTATTCCTATTCTATTGCTTAATATGATTCTCCATTCCAGTTTATTAGTCATACCAATGAAGTGTGGGCAGATATAGAAGTATCCGGAGCATATGGCTGTAAATCCAGTGGAATAGCCTCTTACTGAAGAATTGCAGACCGAATGAGCTCCACAGTTTGAAATCTGTTTCTCTTATGCCTAAAGGATCAGGCACAAACATAATAAACCACTGTAGTTTCCTTATTCTCATATATATTTCTCTGTGTATGTGTGTGTAAAAACATGTTTATGTATTCCATTTCATCTTGTAAGTTGATATCATAAGAACGTAATGAATTGTACTATAATTTAGCCTTTTACTAACCAGTTTGCTCATTGTTGCGGAGTTCTTGAAATTTTTTCTTGTAGCCCTTAATATTAAAAGGAAATTCAATGATTTTAGAGAAAAAGAATATATTTTTTTAGTCAAAATTCCTTTTTTTAATTCATGCATTTCTTTTCTGTATTGATAAAAAAAATATATCTTTTTTTTCATCAACATGGTTTTTCGAATAAAAAAATAAATATTAGTAAAAATTCTATTGATTTAGGGAAAAAAAAAGAGGGTGAATTGTAGCTGATCATTTGGCATGAAAAAAGGTGACAACTTGCACACCAAACCAGCCAGGGAACGCAAGGATGAGAGGAAGGAAAATGATCAACAGGAACGGTTGCAGGAAAATGAAAGAAATCGCAGACTAGGGGTACTGTTCTCAAAACACAAATGAACAATACCATGCTAATTAATTCTTATTATGGGCTTGTTTTATACGCGGCGTGGTTTGTTAAAAATGAAGGATTGCACGGAGTCGTTTGAAGAAGCAGAAATGTTCCCCGACACGGCAGCAAAATGAATGATGACTCTAACATACTAATTAATATGTTAAGTTCCAAATGGTGGCCTTTTTTTTTAAATGGGATATATGAAGGTAAGGAAACGATGTCATTGGTTTTTTATGAAGAGAGAAGAAATATAATCCAACGTGGCAACCTAGTAACAAAAATTCTTATGATGTTTTCTGATCCAGTCCTTATTTTTTCAATTCCTTCAACAAAACCAAGTAACTTTCCACAGTTTAAAGTTGGTCTTTAATTAAACTGATAAATCCTTGAAACAACAAATCGGGTCCCTCGAATCATTTCTTCTCCATGATTAAATTATGGCACAATCTAGACCTCAACCAATCCCCATTGTACTAAAAACTCGGGTTAGAATCCTTCTCACGGTAGGATTTTCTACTTTCACACTAGATATTCAAATGGGAATATCTTGAGCTTTTAATATCAAAATCAGGCAATTCAAAACCCAAATTCATCTACACATACAACACTACAACTTTCATGAAGGATTCAAAGTCAGAAAAAATCTTTTTAAATAATAGAATCCTACCGCAATTTGGTTGGTCAAAAAGGGTTTCCTGATTTGATTCGAAAACTGACAATGCCAAGCATCCTAATATGACTGAGAGTTTGACCTAAGAGCAATGGGCCCTATGACCTAATAAAAGTGCAGATCAATTCTTTAACATGTCATAAATGACATAATATAACTGGATGGTCGAATATTGCATTAAATCAAGTCAGAATCAAAGTCTAAGTTAGAACAAAGTTAGTATTATAACAGAATTGTGACAGCAACAGAATCAGTTTTTTAGTGCAAATTTTGAGGGATTTATCTAACCTTAAAACCTAGATAAAGAAGGAATGGATTTAACATTATGAAGACTCCTAATTAGTCTAAGAATGTAAAATCCTGTAAATAAATAAATAAATAAAACATAGGATCAAAGTAATGAGGCTCGATGAATAATGGATATTCGGTATGAAATAAATGAATAAATAGTACGAATGATAATAAATGTGTCATGTGAGAGAGAGAATGATCTCCATAAACAAATTTAAAGGTATCGTTGAAGTCAAAATGATAGTCATGATTTTTAGTTTGAAACTTGTAACATTGGTGAAACCAGTGACAAGTTTCATTGAATTAAAGAATAAGAAAAATAAGAAGATATGTAAACCCTGATCACAAAACTTATTTTGAAAAATTAGTGATAAATGTGTTAGTATTGAATTTATTGAGCATAAATTAAGGGGAAATGTCATGAGAATCTAAGTAAATAAAGTAATGCATGAAATTTAGATTTTAGCGTAAAAGACACTGATTGTCTAGTTTTACAGTATTGATAATATATCTCAATCTGATTGTTGGATTGGGCTAAAATTTTATAAGAAATCTCCAAACTTATTGGTTTATCTTAGGTTAAAATTTCATGTCAATTAGAGTTTGAGAAGGCTTTATGAGAGTACTCAAAATCAGGTAAATTGAAGAAGATGACACAAGGGGCATTAATAAGGGTATTTTGGTAATTTTATATAAAATAATATTCCCCTCTCCTCCTTTAAACACATCTCACGTCTTATGTAAAAGGAGAAAGCTTGAGGGAGACCATTTTTCTCTCATTTTCTTCATCTCCTCTCCATTTCTTCAAGTTAAATAAAAAATGAGTGTTTTTGGGAGGATTATATCCAAAGCTTGGGAAAAACAAAGAGTAGGAGCTGGAACTTGAAAGAGGAGGACATGAGTTTTGTAGATTTTTGCAAGAATTCTTTGAAAGAAGTTAAAGTAGCAAAGATAAGCAACATACTCTTTAGTAATTTTATTTTTCTCTCTTGTTCTTGCATGAGGAAAAGAAAACCTCCAAGTTTAAAATTCTAGGGTTCATGTAAATATTTTGGGGGAATAATTGTTCTTGTAAATTTCAAGATTAATTGCATGATAATAGCTTGATTTGCAAAAAAATAGAAGGAATAAGTTGATTTGAAACTATGGGTTTTGGGATGGCAATAGGGCAAGAACTTCGGCAGCCATATCTTGGCTTTCCACCATTGGATTAGGTTGCTTTTTGGATATGTAATTATGCTCAATGTCACCTACATTCTGACTGAAGGGATTGTCAATAACAGACTTTGTTTGAGGGTTGTTGTCGGAGAAACATTTATGAAAAATCACCCTTCAAAAAAGCCTCGTTCATCGACTGTTATATCATTTTTTTCACTTTTGAATTGGTCTGGAATTTAGATATGTTGTTTTTCTAGATGTTATATAAATTCTGCACGGTTAAGATCGGAAACAAATACTCTACCAGAAATTGCACTTCCCGAACAATAGGTCTTCAATTTTCAAGCCAGTTCGATATTATTCTGACATAGGGAGATTTAACTGTAGGATGTATGTTAATTTTGGATATATTAATATAACGATGATGATGCATAATTCCACCATGTGGATTTATTGAATTCTAAATTTACAGAATCATGTTTTAAGTTTGGTTTGAGAAATATTAAATGAGAATATGATACTTAGCATAAAAAGTATGTTTTGGGACTAAGGATAATTGTAATGGGTTTAATAAGGATAGAACTGTTTAACAATTGTTTGTGTTGTGTTTGAGTCCTGTTTGATGTGTTGATAAGTGATGGTATAGTTAAATTCTATTAAAAAAAATAGTGATGGATTAATACTTTGGTTGTGTTGGAACGGGAAACATGATATAGAAAAGTAGGTTGGGATGAATTAAAACTAACTTTGAAAAATTAACCTCTATAGTGGCTAGCCATGTTAGTTAAATAGGCGCTGGAATGTTTGGTAAATTATGTGTCTTGATGAGGAAATGAATGGGAAATCATGGTATGGGATGTTGTAAATTGAATTATGATATAAGGAATCATTTTGAGTATGCTTTGAAAAAAAATTGGCATGTATAGTCATTGCTGGAATTTAAGTTAAATTACATTGTTTGGTGATAAGTTAAATGCCCTAGGACATTAGAAAAATATCGATAACGAAAAGTCATGTTCTTTGGACATTGAAAATCATTGATGAAGAATTGAATTAATTGAATGTTTAATGTTAGTGTAAATAAATTCTAATGTAAATGAATTTAAATGACAAGTAAGAAAATAAAATACATCTATGGAAATTGTTTATGGAAGTATTTGATTTTATGAATTTATAAATATTATAAATAAATCGGGAAGATTCAAATATTGATTCAGAATGTTATATTGAAATGTAGGAGAAACATTCACTCAACTTCTCATGAGCTTGTATAGTAGGAGCTTGAGGAGGGACTGCAAGAGGGGCACAACAACAATAAAGGAACGTGAGTCGAGCTTTTACAGCTGGTAGGTGTTCTATACCTATAGTTTTTACGTAGCATTAATTTACTAACTTATTAAATTCTTGGTCTTTTCATCTATGGGTGAAACTACAAAGAGAAAGGATAAAATGAAATAAACAAGAAATTAAAATGGATTTGAGTACTTGATTGGGTTAAGAATATGAATTACATTAATAGACTTCGTTAATGATCGTTCCTCGAACTTGATTAGTCGATCCTGAATACGAAGGCTAATGATGTTAGTAAGGTTTACTAACATCAGCATAATCATTCCTAAAAATAAGGGATGTTGAACTTGATTAACTATTCAGGTGAGAATAGTTAACAATATCGACTAGTGCTGTCGATATCGGCAATCACACGAAACTTGATTAGCCGCTCCCGAATGTGGAGGCTAATGATGTTATTAAGGTTTACTAACATCGACATAATCATCCCTGAAAATAAGGGATATTGAACTTGATTAACTATTCGGGTGAGAATAGTTAATGATATCAACTAGTTCTGTCGATATTAACAATCACACGAAACTTGATTAGTTGGTCCCGAATACGTAGGCTAATGATGTTAGTAAGGTTTACTAACATTGACATAATCATCCCTGAAAATGAGGGATACTGAACTTGATTAACTATTTGGGTGAAAATAGGTAATGATATCGACCAGTGTTGTCGATATCGACAATCACACGAAACCTTATTTGTTATTTCTGAAGTGAAAGCTGATGATGTCAAGAATCTTGACATCAACATTTCCAGAAATATTCCAAGGTATTGTGGAAAGAAAAATATAAATGGCTATTTCGGGTTAGAAATAGTCAATGATATCAATCGGTGGCATTGATTTTGGCATTTACAGTAAACTTGATTAATCGATCCTGATATCCTGATATGGGCGACTAATGACACTAATGAAAATTCATTAGTGCTAGCATTCCCTTCCAAGTTTTTGGGGAAAAGGTATTATAATGGTATTTCTGATAAGGAATAATTAAAAGTGTTAATGAAATGGAGACTGACATCTTGATAGGATTATTCATTTGGCTTTAAAGAGGCGGATATTGATTGAAATTTATGGAATAATATGGGCAGAGGAACTAGTTACCTGGTAATGGGCTGGTGGCATTAGTTTTTTTTTTTCTCATGACCGAAATATGCAATTTGAGTTAAACTTACTTGTGTGGTATGAATATTATCTGGATGACTGACTTGTCAGATTATAAATGGAATATTGGATGATACTTTACTGCTAAACAAAAATGGTAAATTGTGTTTGTGTTATGGATTATTGAAGAAATAAAAAAGAAAAAAAATTGATGAAGAACTAATCCTTGCGGAGGATGGAGGCAAATATCGTATCACTTAGGACGTGAGAATAGAAGTTCATTAACAATGGTAGGTGTTATATGTGTGTGTGTGCGCGCGCGCGCGCGTGAATTAATTGATGAATTGTAATTGATATAATTTAAGAATCTTGTACGGTACATATGGAGGATGTCAAAGAAATTATGACTAATAATATAAATATATATGTTGTATTGAGGTTTTGTGTTGTTGCTGGCATGATAAGAAATTGGTAGTAATTATAACAATGTAATAAAATGCTAATAACAGTGATGGATAATGAAATTTGACTTTAATTATGGTGGCCAAATAAGATTAGGTTAATGAATTAAATAGATTGATGTATGTATGATATTCATGTTATTTGAAAATAGATCGGATATGAATATTGTAGAAATAATGGTAGGTTCCATGATAAGGGGAGATTTTACTAAAAATCTAAAGAAATATTAGAATGTGCTGAAATAAGCATAAGAAATATGTAAGTTGAAAATATTTATAAACCAAAATTGAACCGAAAACATGATGAGTTGGATGGTTTATATGAAAAATCCATAATGGGCATAATAGATATTGGGATTAAAATTGATATAAAGAAATAGAGAGTAAGAGAGAGAGAAATCACATGGTAGATATTATAACGAATTAGATGCGCATGTGAGGTAAAACAAGACACAAAATGAAAATGTTGAATGATTCCAATAATGATGAATAGAGACATAATAATGGAAGATTAAATGAGAGTCTCAAAGAATTATGATTGCACATCATTGAATATATGTTTAATTACCTATGCATGTATTGTGTGATTTTCCTTCTATGCTATATTTTATTGTGTGATTTTCCTTCTATGCTATATTTTATTCTTACTATATTTAATCTATATATTATGAAATTGCAGGTCCTTCAGATTCACGCTAGGAATAATGCTTTAGGTCTAGTCTTCTTTTGTATGATTAAATAAAAAGATCAACATTGATGTATTTTGTCTTTAAGGAACTAAATGACTTAAATGTAATAATACTCCATGTGGTATAGCCACAATAGAGGCTGGGGAGGCAAAAAGGAAGGGAAGCTGAAGATTTTCCTGAATGGACCTCAAACTTGGGAAACAATTGACACCAATGTTTCCTGGGAATGTCAAGAATGGATCAGTCATTGAAGGTGGAGGCAGTTGAGCAATATCAAAGTTAGTGTTGTTATTAGCAGTGGCATAAGCAGCAGCTGCAATGGTGGAGAAACAGGACACGTGCTTATGCTGAGTGTGGTTGTCGTAAGAGCAGCTGTCACGGTCATTGAGAGTTGTGGTGGTAATAGTAGTGGTAGCATCTAGGAGGGGAGGGAGAGAGACTGAAGATGGGGAGTTGGCTTTTGTGTAGAGATTAATAGTGGTGTCGAAGCGGTTTTTCTTGGTGATGTTTCCACTGCTTGCAGCAGCTCCACCGCAGCTCTTCTGAAAGACTCGGGAGATTACCCACTCGTCCTAATCATAATCATTGAAGGTTTAAAACGTAAAATGCTATAATATATGTGAAGGTTAAGTATTGCAAACAGATTGCAAAGATTGGCGTGATTACATTGCCACAGGTCTAAAAGGAAAGACAGCACTTGGAATTACATGTTTGTTAGCCATGATACAATAACATTTCTTAAAGGACATAATCCAAGACCCATGATTTTCTTTGAAGGAATGGAGTCTTCAAAAGGTGAACGAGAACATTTGGTTACTAGAAGATCATTCAAATCTAATGAGGCTAAAAAAAAGATCCTTCTGCTTTACAAAAACTAGTTAATGCAAAGGGCAGTGGCACAAGTAAGCACGTAAGACATTGAAAGAAGTCGCATGAGTTGCTAAAGCAACACTCTAGAAAAGCAGATCGAACAAACACACAATGAAGTGGGCATCCGTCTATGTTCAATCAATCAATTATATTTAATTTAAGAATAAAATTTATTTTTTAAAAATTAATTTAACAAAAAACAACAATTAAAATGACTTGAGATAACCCGATTAAATAAAAAAAAACAAATGATAAACTAAAGGACATAGAAAACAAATAAAAAAATAGAGCTCAATCTCTAATTAATAAATGTTGATAGGTGAAATTAAAAAAATGATTAAAACAAAACTCAAAGCATTCTCAAGCAACACATTCTAAAGTTGAGTTAATTTCTCAAACTTACAACTTACAAAATCCTAGATATAACTTAACAAAGAAGCTCAAATCCAAACTAATTTAATGTTGAAGGATAAAACGGGTAAAAAAAAAATACAAATCTAAATTTTTTAGCAAAGCCAAAAAAACAACAATCCAAAGAATAAAGATAAAATCTAATAGGAAAAAAAATGATGGAGAGTGAATCACAAAAAAAACATCAATTCTAAAAATGATATTAAATTGCATAAATAACAATTAAATGACTGGGAATCAAATTTGACAAAGGAAAAAATTGAACGAGGATGTAAACGAAATAAATTTTTAATTTTATAAATTATTTCAAATAAAACAAATAATAACAAAAAAAAACATTCACTAAATTAAAAAGAAAAAGAAGTTGAGGTGTTGATTTGAAAAATTAGAGGGCAAGGTGCAAACATTGAGGAATAGAGAGAAAAGAAAGTGAAAATGGTTATTGGTGCCAAACTGGAGGCCTATTTGGTGCACGTGTTGCAGGATCATAGAGGAAACACTGACACGAATTCGAAACAGCCCCAAAATAACTTTTTCAGCTGCTGGAATCAGTCCAATGTGTTATCCAAAGACAACGAAGCGGTCAATGTGCCAACACATGCTCAACACGTGTCAGTATATATTTTTTAATACTTTTTATTTATTAAAATACCAAATTAACCCTAACCTAACCCAATAATAACAAAAAAAACCAATAGCATAATGAAAAAAATTATCCTTTGACCCATGGTATAAGAATTTGAATTTCAAGGGCAACTAGGTTTTTTTACCATTCTTATCAAAAAAAAAAAAAAAAACTCCTCTCTTTATCAGTCAAATCTTTTTTATTATAAAAATAAATATATTATTTTACTGTGTATTTTTATATAAAAAGACAAAAATAACTTTTTATCAGAGTGTTATAATTTCTTGCTTTTAAAAGCTTTGTCGTTATTTTATTGTGCAAGTAGACTTGTCATGGGTCAATTTTAAAATATCAAAATGGTCATATTGCAAAATAATTTTACCCATAACCATTAGCTATAAGGTTTTTCTTTTGAAGGGTAACATAGTAAAAATACTGTTATTGTTGACGTGCAATGTGCACAGTAACAATGGTTTTGCCATTCCTTAAAGTTTTTATTTTTTTAATATCTATTTTTTCAATTTATTTGCTCACCCCAACCCCCTTCTGCTTTAATTGTTTTATTTATTATTAGTATTATTATTTTTGTGTACGAGTTAACTTAACTTGTAGATATCTTTTTATTTTCTGAGTTTGAAAAAAAAAACAAAATTCATGTTAAATATCAAGGCCACTGTAAAAAGTGTTTAAAAACATAGATCAACTTGTATTTTTTAAAAAATTAAAATTTATTTTATTAAAAATTAAATTTATTTTCTATTTTAAATATTTTAATATATTTATTTTAAAAAATAAAAAAATATTATTTTAATATATTTTAATATAAAAACTATTTTAAAAAAACAACCATAATCATTCAAGAATTACTCTCGATTCTTCATCTTTCTCTTTCTTCTCACTCGCGGATCTAAAAAATTACTATAATTAAAAATAAAAAATAGAAACGATTCTCACTCTCCTCAATCGTTGCTTTCACCCTGCACGGATCTCTGTCTCTTCCCAATCCCTTACGAAACCCGTTACGTAAATCTCTCTCTTCCTTTCTCTCTCCCCCGCCTTTTCTCCTCGCTAGGGTTTCGAAACAAAAAAAAACTAATAATAAAACGAAAGAAATCAAATCTCAGGCAAGTAGCTCTCTAGTTAATTGATCGTTCTTAATTTATTTCTCTGTTTGCTTGCCGAGAAACTGCTGGAAAAAATAGAGTGGTTTTTATCTTATTTTATCTGTCGAATTTGTACCTAGCCAGCGTGTTTTACATTGTGATTTCAATTTCCTTTTTATGTATAATTTCTATTGATTCGATTCTATGTTTATTCGAGTGAGTTTCGTAGGTTTTATCTTCTAATTTTCCATGCTCTAACATTTTTTTTATAGTAGTATATATTTTTTTGGTTTATTTGATAACAGTTATTGAAAGAGCTTTATTAGTCTTCCTATGTATGGATACTGTAGATTGGGATTATAAGTTGGTGATAAGAGAGGAACCCAGCTTTCGCATGTTGGTTTTGGAGTGAATAATAAGATAGGGCATGATTTTACGAGACTTCGTGTGTCGAGAAATCTAGATTCCTCCGTGTTGTTCATGAACTGAGCAAGTTGGGAATGATGTTGAGAGGATAAGAAGTGCTATAAAGGAAACGTGGGGTGAGTTATTTTTGTGTATACAACTCTCAACTCTTCCAAGTCAGCTCTTCACTAAACAATATGAGTTCGGATGCATGAGTTCTTTTCGTCCAATAGCTTGAAAATTTTTATAATTAGTGGTGAACTGAAAGTTTTTGATGCACAGTTGATCCAGTTTGAGTGATCTAAGTGTTGGGTATTGTTTCAAATGGAATGAGATTCTATACATTGGTGCAGTTTTGTGTGCACATTTTATGATTTTATTTGATTACAATTGTGAATGATTGAGGGTAGAAGTGTTTGGTGGCTTTAGTGGAAATCTAGGCACTAGCTACTGTTAAAAGAGCAGTGAGTACTGGAAGATTAAATGGAAATCAAAGAGAAATTTAGCATGGAAATTATATTCTGGATATCAAGAGGGAGCAAAGATAACATCTTTCTTACCTCGAGTTTGGATTCCATGAGCGAGTACTGGAAACATTAAATGGAGAAGGGGATTTTGCATGCTGTGTATAGTATATTTATATTCTGGTATAAAATGCCAATACCATTTTCTATGGTGAATGTGGACAGGGGTTAATTTTTGGGTTGGAATGCTGAGAAATGTAAATTTTGTGTTTATATGAAGTGAGTTAGAAATGATGCTGTTTGTTGTTAGGAAAGAATTGGGATTGAGCTAGTTTTTAGAATTCTAGAATGTGTTAGGAAGAAAATGTGACATTAATTCTTCTAGTGCATGCTTCCCTTTTTTCTTTTCCTCTTATTAGAGATGAAAAATTATGTAGATCATTATTTATTGCACATGAAATATTTACTATCCTTTTGCCATGTTCTTTATTGTGATACGTCATATTGATGTAGTTTTATCTTGTTTCTTTATCTTCCTAGATTGTGTCAAAGTCTTTTGGATGACCTTGCTAAGATTTCTGAATTATGACATCAAGTATGTTGACCGCAGAGCGCAGGTATGGGGTTTATATGCAGTTTCATGCCTTTTGAAATAACCTATTATCTTTTAGCATGTGTTTGGTTTTGCATGGCCATTGGGAGGGCAGCCATTTTCTTCACATGGTATTGATATTACCCTGCACACTTGTGCAATATTGGCTTAGAGTGGCATCACCATTTTATCAGGATTGCTAGGCGTGTCATACTTCATAGATTCCATGCAGTTTTTGTATTGCCTTTGACATGCTCACATTTAAGAGTGTTGTGGTTTTGATGCAGCAGTGTGGGCGTCTGTATTTTTGTTTTATGTTTGTGCATTATGGAAAGCTTTCAACTTTTATGTTTGAATGGTTTTGAACTTGAAATTATTGGATATAACCAACAATTTTCTTAAGAATTTTTATCTAAAAATGATCGTTTGCAGATGGGCTTCTGCAAGAAAAGGTGGCATGAAAGTTTTGGGGAAAATTGCAGTTCCAAAACCAATAAACCTACCCAGCCAAAGGTATTTAGGTTTCTTCTCAATAACGTGTGGTTTTATATGATGACGCCCTTGGTTCACTCCCAATCAAACTTCATGTTTTCTCTCCGATGTTTCAAGGTTAGAAAATCATGGTCTGGACCCAAACGTTGAAATTGTGCCCAAGTGAGTAATTCATCTACCTTTTGGTTTTTTGATACCCTTCTCTGGTTTTCTTGCTATCATTCTTATTCTTCATGAAATGCCTTGATGCCATTACTTTATTTCTTCATTATGAACTTGGCTTGACTTGATCTGCAATTTCTTCCTAACCTTGACAGGGGTACTCATAGCTGGGGCACCAGATCATCTTCTTCCACACCTAACGCCTGGGGTTCTTCAACACTTTCTCCAAACACTGATGGTGGTAGTGGTTCTCCAAGCCATCTCAGTGGCCGCCCTTCATCTGGTGGAAGTGGCACTCGACCATCAACTGCAAGCAGTGATAGAACCCATGAACCCATCACTAATGCATGGGGTTCAAATTCTAGGCCATCTTCGGCATCAGGAGCATTGACATCAAATCAAACATCACCTGTGCTGCTGCGTCCTTGCAGTGCAGAAACAAGACCTGGTAGCTCACAGTTATCTCGGTTTGCTGAACCGTTGTCTGATAATCCAGTGGCATGGGGTACAACTGGAACAGCAGAAAAGTTGGTATGGTTTTCTTAAAGATCACTGATTAGATCATCTCATACTAATTATTATGAACATATGGCATGTATTAATGTTGGCTGGTGAAGTACGTGCATTTCATTTTTGGCACCCCTTCCTTTTTATTGCAGATCTTTGTATTGGAGGGCTCTTTTCCCCTAACCTGCCGTTTCAAACAATTGCAGAAACCAAGATAGTGATAGGCAAATAGGTTTCTGAATTGCTTGAGGCACTTGCTGCTTTGCTGCTTAAGTTGTGCTTGTTTAAGTAGGCAACAGGTTGTTTAATTAGTTGATTATATAGCTAGTAATATCTAAAATGGTAGCCATGAGAGATTAATGAAAATTGTATAGTGCTTCTGTTGGTAAACCCTACAACAGTTCACTGGCAGTGATTATAATAGGACCTTCTAAGTCATATGGAGGATTGTATTCATTAAAATGTTTGTAATTAAATGCATGTTAAGTTAATTGTTGTTTTTAATTGCAACCAGTAGCCCTAGCCCCTGAAACCTCTTATCAGCTGCTTTTTAAATCCATTTGATGGCCTTCTCCTTGCATTGTGAATGATTGGAGTTCCTTCCTCGTTATCTCTTAAATTACAATTCAAATTGATGAACTCAAAATTCTCAGACGGGCATCCACATGCTTGGATCATAATGGTTGTTGCTAGGAATCCCCATGTTTCGACATTAGAAAACCATATTGATCTGTTAAAGTTATCCATACAAGTTTATGGCTTCCCTACCCCTTGGGGAGCTACAAATTTTCAAATTGCCATTATTATCTGATATAAATACATCTGTCTGTGTTCCATAGTTACCCTTTTTTTCCACACATGTTTGTAATGGGCAGCTCGTCACTATAAAAACTTTTTCTTACTCATTGACCGCTTTTTCAATAATAAAGGCCTTCAACTAATCTGTTTATTAACACTCATTTGATGGAGGATATAAAGTGTTTTTGCTATATAAACTGCTGAGTGGCGGGCGTTACCACGTTGTAAATGTAGAGTTCAAGGGCAAAAACTTTGAAGAGTTGGGGAATGAACCATTATTTGTGGTAATATTGAATATGCCACCTATAACATTTGACATGTGTCATACATATGCATATGATTTGATTTTATTCTACAAGGAAAGTCTTAGTCATTTACAACACGGATTGTGGTTCTTATTATGATACCTTGAAGAAAGAGTAGGTAGTTGCAATACAAGGAGAAAGGCTGTCCCAGGAGGCTAGATTTGGTTTACTGATAAAAAATCGGGTTGGGCTATTTGGTCCATGTATTGGCATAAGGTTGTTAGTAACTCGCATCCTATGTGCTTGATCATTCCCAACAACCCATGCCAAGACCAAATTGATTTTATTTTGTTTCTTGGGTTTGCTTGTGTGTTTTTCTTTTATTAATTTTATACTACCTGATTTAAATACGTGCAGGGTGTGACATCCTCTAAGAATGATGGATTTTCTTTGACTTCTGGCGACTTTCCAACACTGGGTTCAGAAAAAGAAATCTCTGGAAAAAACTTGGAGTCCCAAGGTTCATACTTATATTGCCTTGACCTCTAATACTATCAACCTTGGATATGAATTTGGGTTCATTATATGATTGTTTGGGTGTTTTTAGAATTCAGTGCTTCTTAAAGAGCCAAGAAAACTTGCTGTCATTTTTGTAGTCTTTCAATCACATATAGTTCAATTGTCTTTGTAGGTGTAACCAAGTCATATACATTGATATCTACTTGTTTTGATTTTGAAAAGGTTGTGTAAATTGTCTTTTCTATTGAGGGTGCGGGGAAGATTTTCATGAATTGGCTAGGTTTCTTTTTCCTTGGCATCAGTTTATGTATGCCGAGTCATTAACTTTTGAAAAAAACCCTGACATCCAATCTCATTCTCAAATAATGTTACACATAAGATTTATTCATATGGATGTATTAATCTATTCTAATTGCATGTTTCCCATTCATGATCAGTCATATATATTAACTATTTAATTGCAGACCATGGTTCTTACAGTCGTCCTGGTTCATCATCAAGTGTAGTAGCTCCAGTGAAGGAAAGTACTGGAAATTCTGCAGGTTTGTGTTTTTGGCACTGGACTTTTATTTTTTATAGGAATGCTTCTGCCTCTTTTATGATGTAACCTGGCACGCTTGAGTGCATGCCTTACATGTGACAACAGCCACTGCCTGACTAAATATAAACTATAGTCATGTTATTATTATTATTTTTTTCTGTTCTAATTTCCAGGTGATGCTTCTCTAAAGACAAATGCAAAAATTGAATCTGCAAGTTCTTGGAGGAGAGAGAATCCCATGTATGGTGAAGATGGGTCGAGGCCTAACATGGAGAAGTGGCACCTTGATCCCCATTTGTATCCTAATTCTAATATCCGTCATCAGAATTATGATTCTTGGCGCGGCCCCCCGGTAAATAATCATCCTGGTGGTGTCTGGTACAGAGGGCCTCCAGGAGGCCCACCTTTTGCACCCCCGATTGCTCCTGGTGGCTTTCCAATAGAGCCATTTCCTTATTATCGTCCACAGATTCCACCTGCTGCTCTTGCCAACCCACAGCAAGGTCCTCCACCAGGATCTGGACCAAGAGGACCACATCCAAAGAATGGAGATGTGTTCAGACCCCATATGCATGATGCCTTTATTCGCCCGGGCATGCCATTTGGGCATGGCTTTTATCCTGGACCAGTCCCTTATGAGAACTACTATGGTCCTCCTGTGGGCTACTGCAATTCCAATGATCGAGATATTCAGTTTATGGGAATGGCAATAGGTCCTGCTCCCTGTAACAGATATTCCGGTCAAAATGCTCCTGATCCTGGAAATTCCCATGGAAGACCAGGTGGATATGGCCCTAGTGGTCACACAATGATTTCTGAACAACTTGAGTCTGGTCATCAACAAGATACCCGAGGACCATACAAAGTCCTTAAGCAGCATGACGGTTCAGAGGGAAAAGATGAAGAACACAAGTGGGATGCCATGATGACAACGAACACATCATATCCTGGGAAGGCAGACCATCAAAGAAAGTCATCGTGGGAGAATGACTGGAGAGCAGATGACAAGAAAAATGGAGAGAGAGATACAAGAAGATATGGAGAAGAATTTTCTTTTGAGGCCACTGACAACCAAGGAGGTGCTAAAGTGAAACCTCTTGAACATGTGGGAAATTGGAAGGCTGCTGCTGATAGTTCAGTTAAGGAATTGGAACATTCAGAACATGCAGCATCTGCTTTTCCAGAAGTTCCAGCAGCCCCAAAAGATCCCAGTCTGATTAGGAAAATAGGTTTAAATGCAAAGGCCCGGGCCCCTGATGGAAGGCAAGAAGTTAAATTTGTTTCCAGTAGAGAGGAGCAGAAGAATAGGTTACAAGTTCATAATGCCAAGTCTAATCATTCTGCAAATGAAGCTGGTACTAGTTATGTATCTCAAAGAACTCATGTCAGTGGCATTATTGATGCTGGTTTCCATGAAGACCGCATTTCTGCTGCAGATAAGAGCCTTGAGGTACAAGATGCTAATGAAACACCAAGCTCCAGGTGTGTTCTTTTTTCCCTGCGGGCTTTCATTGACAATGGATCTGTTATTCCAATTTTGGACAGCACTAATATTCAAATTCACAGGAGATCAACTCAAGGTATGCATGGAAGATCTGATCATCATGGAAAAGGGAGATTTATAACCCAAGAGCCTGATAGGTGGCAGAGAAGATCCCAAGTTGTAGACTCGCAGTGTGTATTGTCCTTTCAATTTGAAAGTTCTAATGTTTATAGGCAAGACCATAGTTTTGCAGAGGCAACTGAAAAGTCTGGGTTATATCATCAAGGGAAGGATGATGGAGTATCTGTGCCACCTCACCCTGATCCCAGTGATAGCCAGACACAAGTAATATATTCATCTTTTATTTTTATAATTCCATTGTTATCTATCAGCATCTTTACTTGCTATAGTTTTTAATCAGCGTGCTAAGATGGAAGAGCTAGCTATTCAACGGATTAAACAGCGAGAGAAGGAAGAGGAGGAATGGGAAAGAGAGCAAAAGGCCAAGGCACTTGCAAGAGAGTTGAATAAGTGGACAAAAGCAGCAGAAAGTTTAAGTGAGGTGCCGCCAGAGAAGCCAAACGTGACCCATAAGGAGTCCATTGTGATACATGACCAATTGGAACCACTGCTACAGTATGTTAGTCATGCTGATGCTGATCACCCTGATAATGCCCCACAGATTCATGACAGTAGAGCTTCTAAGCAGAAGCGTGTGAGCTACAGACAGAAGCAGAATGGTCCCTTGGGAAAGGCTTCCAATGATAAGTTATCGTCTTCTACAACTGAAGCACCAAAAAATGTTACTGATATAGCAGCTAATGCTCCTGTTTCTCTTGAGGGTGTGAACAAGCTTACCTCAAACTCAGAATCAACTTTACCCATCAACCCAACTGCCATGGCTGAGTCTTCAGTAAATCATAGAAGGAAGAACAGGAATGGAAAGAACAAGCACAAAATGGATGATGCATCAACATTGGCAGTTGTAACACCAACTCTATCAAAAGAATCAGTTGCTGCTTTAGACACTTCGGCTGAAAGTGGCAAGTCGGTTTCTGAATCTCTTTCGGATCCAAGCTCATTTCAGCCTCAGACTGATTCAAGAGATGGAAATCAGTCCATGGATCATTGCACGTCATCACCAAACGAAGAAGCTCATGGAAGAGTAAATAACCAGTGGAAACTGCAACATTTTCGCAGGATGCCAAGGAATCCACAAGCTAATAAATCAACTGAAAAATTCCCAAGTGGCGATACTGTTATCTGGGCTCCTGTTCGGTCACAAAGTAAAATTGAGGCTGCTGATGAAGCCACTCAGAAGAATGTGGCTAATGCCATTAGTGCACCCATGAAGAGTGATCAGCAAGTGCAGAATAATGCAAGAACTAAACGGGCAGAAATTGAAAGATACATTCCAAAACCTGTAGCCAAAGAAATGGCTCAGCAAGGAAGTAGTCCCCAGTCAGTGGCTCCATTAATCAATCAGATTACACCAGATGAGACTGCTGGAAAACCCGAATCTGGTTCTCCAAGTGTTGAAAGTTCTCAAACCTCTTCCACAGGCATGGGAAAGGTAGGATCCACTTTGGAAGCTAAGAATGGGGATGGCAGGCAAAATAAGTCTGGAAAAATGCACGGATCATGGCGCCAACGGGGATCAGCAGAATCAACCACATCTTTTACAAGCAGGAATGTTCAAAAATCAATTGAGCATCAAGTCCAGAAACCTGATGTAAGTTCAGCAAAAGAGCAATTGAGTCATTCTGATGAATGGAATGAGCCTGATGGCTGGAACATTCCTGAAAATATTGATGTGCCAGTCACTACCCTTGCTATAAAAGATCAGGGTGCAACAGGCAGAGGTAGGCGGCAATCATACAGGGGACAAAAAGGCACAGGATATAGCCATGAGCCTGATGAGAAGAGAATTAATACTGGGGACACCGAAAAGGTTTATGTCCAAACTTCAGGCTCAGAGATGCATCAAGCTGACTTACCCGCAACTTCAAAAGAAAATCGGTCTGTTGGGGAAAGATCAGCATCTCATTGGCAACCTAAATCTCATCCATTTTCAGCAACTAATCAGCGAGGAAGCAGGACCAATGGTGGTCATAACACAGGCTCTGAAGTTGGTAGGGGTAATAAAAAGGATTCCACTTCCCAAACTTTCATGCCACTGTTGTCTCAACCTGGCAGGGATATTGCTACAGTTAAGGCCCAGCCTCATCCTGATCACTCTCTATCTGAAAAGAGCATTTTGGAAGAAGTTCCACGCACTGTGCATCAAGAGGGTAAGAATGGAAGGAAGATACCTTCACAGAAAGGACGACAGCCTAGTAACCCAGTTAAACCTTCTTCTTTGAATATGGATTTTCAACAAGAGCAACGTGTGTCTTCAGGATTCCAAAAAAATGGAAACCAAAACAGCTGTTTTGGCGGAGAGCATGATTCTCATGGCGAGTGGAGTGGTTCTGGGAAAGATAACAAGCAACACAACGTACCAGCAAACCGTGAAAGGCAGATACAGAATGCACATTATGAGTGCCAGCCAGTAGGGCCACAAAATATTTACAAAGCTAACAATTTTGAATCTTCAAAAGATGGCTCCCATAATTCTGCTGCAAGGTCCAGGGAGAGAGGTCAGGGTCGCTCAAGGCATGGCGGGGGAAACTCTCATGGATGGCAAACTGGTAGTGTTCGGGTAGATGCCAATTATGATTAGGGATAAAACTCTCAGATCGTTTCTGGTGTGTCAAAAAACAATGCCTCCATAAAAGTTTGGGCTTGATCCCTCACAGTTTCAGGTATTTTAGTTTAGGTAGTCATATTCTGCTGTAAATAATATTGGATCATCATCAGCTCATGGCATATTAATTGAGCAGGGTTTGGAGTGCGTCCAGCGAAAGGAAGACAGACAGACATGCAGGAGGCCCTTGGATGTGGTTGATTTATTTTCTTATTTTTAAGATGTATTTGATCTGAGCAGTGTAATTTGTTGACTGGTCGCAGTGTGTTTGCTGCGGAACCCTAGATATGTTTTGGTCAGTGTAGCTAGTGCTCTATATTCCTTTTATATGAACACCAGGAAGAATGAAGTAGAGGAGCTATCCTGGTTATCCCACATCATTTATCATTTATTGAGACGAGACGGTAAGGTATTGAATTTATAAAACCATAATAACTCTAAAATAAAATAAATTAAAATAAATTATAAAATTTAATTTTTATTAAATTTATTATTGAATAATAAAATTAAAAAAAATCATCCAAAAAAATACAATAAAATGATTTTTCTGAATAAAATTTTGACAATGCCATTAATGAGTTCAAAACTATTAGCGGTTTTAATAAGAACTTTAAGAATTTTAATTATTTTAAAATTTTAGTATGGGATATAAAAATATATTAGTATATTCTTTGTGAAATTTTGATCCGATTTAATAATTGAATTAAGAAATATGATTGATATTGTAAAATTAAATAATGTTAGAAAAATTGAATGGAATTTTCATAATGTATAGAGATTTTAAGTGAATGAAATATGTTGGGGTTTATTTTGTTTTTGGAACTAGAATGAGATATTCTAGCTTTTTTTAATGGAATAGAATGAAATTAATAATTTTATTTAAAAATATATTAAAATAATATATATTTTTTTATTTTTAAAAATTTATTTTGATATTATCCCATTAAATTAATGTATAAATACTAAAAAAAAATTAATTTAAAACAATTTTTTTGAACAAAAACGATGTATCAATAAAACGATCTACAATCAAAATTGCACCACTGCTATATTATTTCGTAGTGCGCATTTTCCAAGGATATTCATCGTATCCTTATCCAGCGTGTATATATACAAGTATAGAAATTATAATTTTTTTTTTGTGAAAATTGTAAAAATAATCATTTGTTTGTTGATTATAAAAAGTAGTCATTCCTTTTCCTCTTTTTTTTTTTTTTTTTTGTAGTTTTAAGAGCTCATTTTGTATTATTTTATTTATTTATTTATTTGTTTTTTTTTTAGTTTCATAAATATAACAATTAATTCTCACTATGTTTATCGAATTATCTATTCTATTTCATAAGTTTTTGTTAGTTTCATAAATATAACAATTAACTTTCACTATGTTTATTGAGTTATCTGTTATGTTTCATAAGTTTCATGAATGCATAAAATCAACTATTTTATTTCCAAGTTATATATAAAAATAACTAATTTATTTATTTTACTTATTAAGAGAACCGATATTCTTTTTAACTTATTTTTAAAAATAAATTATTTAAAATATTTTTTATTGTTTTCATACACACATATAAAGGTATTTTAGAATTTAGAAATAATAAGTATGGACAATTTGGCGATATTTAGATCTATTTTGTGCCATGAAAATAAAATTTTCACAAGTTATGCTGTCAAAGATTCCTTTAATACACAGTATAACCAACATCAACCATTATTAAATCGAACACACACACATATATATTGAAAATTAGTATTTTTTTAAATTGATAAGATAATATAATCTAATTTGTTTTTAGTAAAATAATATAATTTATACATATGGCAATTAAAAAACTTAAAATTTAAGTTTTTTTCTATTCCTGTGACATTAAAATAAAATTTCAAATGAAAAGAGAGGAAAGAAAATAAATAAAAACATAAAAAATACAATGAAACTCTGATTAGAAAACAATTAATATCAGCATAAAGATTTCAATGGAAAAAATACAAATATACAAAAAAAAAACCATTGATAGTAAATAAAGTAGGCTGCAAAAAGCAAGTGATCCTCTTGTTATCATTGAATGACAAGTACAATATACTCGGATCACTATTTATGATCTTTATTAGTGTCAGATGTTTTTTTGTTAATATCTTTACAATAATAGTGATAATGCCATAATTAGAGGTTAGCTATCCCTCAATGTTTTTTTTTTTTTTTTCTTTGTTGTAATTTGTGTTGGCTCTTTTTTATTTTAAGTCACATATTTCTTCTTTTCTAATTACGACATATGTATAAACTATATTATTTTATTGGTTTTTTTATATATATATTTTATTATTTTACCAATTTTCTTAAAAAAACCATGTTAATAAACGAAAATAGCCGCAATGTGCCAAAATAGATAAAGGTAAAGAGGCCTAGGCCTAGCAAAAACATAACCCAAACACACCCAACTTCGGGTGGATTCGACCCTTACATCAAAGCCCACCAGCCCATGTTATTCTATCATTATTATTTTATTTTATTATTCTATTCCCAAATTCCCATAATTATTTTATTCAAAACAAAATAAAAAAAATCTGGTGTTTATTTTTTGTTTTAACAGTATTTTTAAATTATTTTAATATATAATATCAAAATTATTTTTAAAAAATAATACAAAATATTATTTAATATATTTTTAAATAAAAAATACTTTAAAAAACATTTATAATCTTACTTCTAAACATTCCATAGTTTTATCACCACCGCTGTTTTAATAATAATAAATAAAAACTATAAATAAATAAATGAAAACCCTTTCATTCTTGTTTTCTTTCTCTATTTCCATCCATCCATCCGTTCTGTTTAAACAGGAATTCAATCCAGATACCAAAAGGGTTTCTCTTTTTTTCATCAAATAATCACAAAAAGCTTGTCTTTCTGTAGACCTATTCTCATGAATTCAAGTCGACAGGTTTGTGTCGAACTATCAAAATTCTATCTTTTCTTCATTTATTACCTTCAATTATTCAATCTAAGCCTCAATTCTTTCTACCTTTTCATCTGGGTTTGCTTAGTTATGTTTTCTGCTTTGTGGATTCTTTGTAATTTGAGGTCTGTTTGGTTTCCCGTAAAATTTTGAAGCTTTCTGCATTTGCCTGGTTTTTATGTGAATATTGTAGCTATGTTTAGCTTGTGTATCTGTTTGGTTGCTCAGAAAATTGAAGGAAATTATAAAAACGAGAGGAATTTGAAGTTATTGGGATACTGGGTTTTTGGATAAAACAATAAAGTCTGGTCATTTCAGCTAATTCGATGGCATAATTCAGCTTATTCTTTCTCTAACCTGTTGGAGATCAGTTCAAAAGGAAAAAAAAAAAAAACTTAAGAAACTTTAGTGTTTTTTTTTTTTTTCCCCTTTGGTTTTTTGAAATTGAATGGAGCATGAGAGTATTTGTTGCCTCATCCTAATGATTCCATTAATAAAAATGATTTTTTTAGCTTGTGCTGATATTTGTCTGGTTATTCTTTAGTTTTTATTGAATAAGGCGCTGTTGAGTAAATGAGTGGGTGGTGCTTGAAGTGGAGAAAATGGCATTCGTTACCCATCAGATGCAGGTACTTGAAATGTAATTCTGCGTAGATCTTATGCCCTAAAAGTGTTACTGTTTTCTCCCCCCAAGTTATTCTCAACTCATCTAAGCCTTAATCCATGGCAATCAAGTTATCCTTATTCATGTCTTTTTCATCAATTCCACTTTGTTATTTTTTTTTCCTTCCATGTTTCTGAGATGCAAAATTTATTGAATTTGATAGTCTTGTATCACAGCAATTGTACTTTCCTTGTTCAACGGTGCATGTGAAAAAAACCAATCATATAATGCAAGTTCAAGTCTGTAATATCATATTTTCACATTGTTTTGCAATGTCCCTTATTTTGCACTCCAATAAACTGTAATTATAAAACATATTGCTTTGTCTGCTGCAACTAGGGTTCTTATGCAATGTTTCCTTCAAGGCCTTTATCATGGAGCAAAGGGTTGAAGTTGAAGCCACATGTAACAACACTTCAGATGTTTGGGAGAACAGATATGTGTTTCTCAGTAAAATGCAGTCTTCTTTTAAGGTAAGATATGCCTATATAGTTGAATTCATGATCAGCCTGTTTCTCTTTGTTGAACCAAATTGAGATTGAGCCACCGTGTTTTCACAGTGCAGGGGCTTTTGCTCTTGGACCCAAAGTGAAGCTTTTGAGAATTTCAGCATTTAAGGGTAGTGCACAAAATGATGAATCAGGAGGCAGAACGAATGGATCCAAAGTTTCCAAAAATTATGTTAAACTTTCTCAAGTGCCAAAAGAAAATGGGGAGACCATAATCAACTCTTCAAAGGTGCACACTGTTCCAGTTTCCTATACTTCTGAAGCAAATGAGAGAATCGCAGGATCTCCTGCTATTAATAAATTATTCAAGAAATGGCTGAGCATGTTGCCCACGCAGACACCAAGTCAAGATGCAGATGAGATTCTGGAAGGACCTCCTCCAAGAGAAGAATTGCAACAAGCTCAAAATACCACCCAAAATAAGGAAAGAGGTGAGATTGTAAAGTTGGTTTGGTGTCGCTTCCTGATTCTGGATGCAACAATAAAGATACCCATACTAACATTGTAAGTATTGTTGTTTCTGCCACTATGTTATTGGGAATCAATTTAAATCTCTTGTTCTGATGAAAAATATGACTCAAAATAGCTCAAAGGTTAAGGATTTACCATTTAGTTGACTCAAGTACAGTGAAGCAGTGAGATTTTGTTGAGTTATTGGACTGGTAAAACTAGTATTTGATTTTACATATCGACTGAACAGTTTTCGCTACACTGCTACATGATAATCTATTAATGATACAAGAATTCTTCGAACTCTTGATTTCTAAATGAACACGCTATGTAAACATCTCAAGGGTTTTTAGATTGTAATATTTGTTATCTTCTTAAGATTTTTTGGCTGCTTCTAACTTGTGTTGGTGCGATTTCAGCATCCCTTTGGTCCTGGCCATCAATGTGATATATGGAGCTGGAGTGTCAAAAGAATTGACTCCATTGTGGATTTTGGGGCCCCTGATTGTTGCCATCTACATCAAGTTATTCCAGGGCTTGTGGACTCTCTATGTCTTCAGCTTTAGGCAGACAGTTAAATTAATCAAGAATGTACCTGCCTGCTACCTTGTCGCCTCTGGCTATATCAGACGGGGGAAGCTCAAAGACGACATGCAAGTTCATGTGTTGCAACCTGTGCTACACATACAGAACTTAGACCGCAAAGAGTTTTCAAGAAAAAAGACAAAGGAATTGCAAGAGTGGTTGACGGAGAAGTACCTAGATTATGTGGAATCTATATGGCCCTACTATTGTAGGGCAATCAGGTTTTTAAAGAAGGCTAATCTGATTTAAATTTGGTAATGTTAAAGTTTTAGGCAAGGGAGAAGTGTTGAGGTTAGAGTTTCTTAGGAAAATGTTTCAAGAGGTTGAGATTTTTTAAGAAGTGCTGACCAATCCCATTTTAGATTGGGGTTCTCGTATCATCAGGCAAGTCATGGAGCACAACAGAGGCAGATTTTTTCTTTTTCTGTAATTTTATAGGGCATTCTTGCACGAGATTCCCATCACCTTGTTCCTCTTTGTATTATGTTCTTTGAGGTTCCATTGTAGCATGTAAGTGTTCAACTCTATTATTGGGTTATATTAATGATAATTTATATGGTTTCAATATACCCTTAAAACCAAAACAAGTAAAAAAAAGGGGCCGTATTCTGGGATCCTTTTCCAAGGTTCTGAGGCCTTCTGCATCCTCGCTGGTAGGAAGTCCTCCACTCTCGCCCCTCATTTCCTATTAAATTGCAAGTCTCCTCCTCTCTCATCTCTCTCCATGGTCGTCTGGTTTGTTAATGCTGAATTTGCTCCTAAAAAAAAATAGAATCCTTCGCAAGGAAAAATGTCATCGCCACTGTCCGAGCCAGTATTGCCCGGGGACAAATCCCATGAGAAGATTATAGAGGGTATTTTATCCTGATCATTGATACCAAATGAATCAAGGAGCAAAGTGGAGCTTTACTCTTATGCCATTAAGGCCGACTTTTTGCAGAGAATATGTAGCTTCATCCATATGGAACATTTATTTGCTCATTACTTTTTATTACTTCCTCATTCCTGGCTGTCCATCGCTAACTAGTTTTTTGTATGAACCAAGAGTGAAAATCCACTCTCTCATTTTCCAAAATTAACTCGTGCAATGCAAGTACGCAACAAGAACTAAATTATGGAACATAGACTTTAGGGTTGTGTTTTAATGTTTGTTTATAGAAAAGAGTTTCTCAGTTTTCATCTTTATTCTCTACTTTTTAACAAGCAGAATATTTTATTATTATTATTATTGTATTTGTATTCTAAAACCACTTAGAACAGCTTTATTATGATACAATGCCATGAAGTTGGTCTCTAAAAGCAATTATTCTTTATTTTTATGATGGAAATATATATAATACCTAGGGAAAATAAAAGATGGGAAATTGAATCGAAAGAAAATGTCATCTGAAATAGAATTTGACCATAAGTCCACCCGCTTTATATACACACACATAAAAAAAAAAAAAAAAAAAAAAAAAAAACCCAACACCTTAAAATCTCCGACTTCGTCAAATTTATCTCCCATCCTTAATAAAATCCCATTTCCTTAATAATATCTCATATGGGTATCCTTAAAATCCCTCAAATTCAAATGGTTTTGCTTTAAAATCAGACAACATGCATTACTTTACTCTCTACTAAACTGGGTTTTGCTGTTACATTTACTTATTCAGATGGCTGTCAAAGTTGCTTCTTCTTCATTTTCTTGCATTGCCACTCCGCTTTCTTCTCCTTTTAAACTAAGGAGAAGCTCCCAGGTATCTTTTTTGCTTTGTTTTAGTCTCTCTTAATAGTATTGCTGGTTCTTGTTATTGCTTTGTGTGTAGTAAGAGTTTTTTTTAATTGATTCTCAGTGACATCATGATAGAAAGGAGTAATTTGGTCTAAATTGGCTTCTTGAGTACGGCCTATCGGATTGTTATGCTTCAGAGATGCTTGTGATTTTTGCAATTGGTGAAGCATTTTGTTTTAATGTTTCTTAGAATTGCAAGTTCTTTTTTGGGTGATTTATTTTGATTACAATTGGGATCAGATTTTAGGAATTAGATTTATGGCATGGTAAATTTCACCAATACTGATGAAGAAATCTCCCTTTTTTCTTACTATGATAATGGAATTTGAGAGAAGGGGTGAATAATTAAATCCTCTTCTGCAGTTAAGCATGGAGTTAGAAAGTGATGTTTAACTTCTGTTGAGGGATTAATATTTCATTATACACTGGTAAAATGAGAATCAAATGCGGAAATCCTCTTCACTTATTCTGTTAGCATTGTTGTTTCTCTGGAAATATGAAGGTGCATTATGCACAATAGTCTATGGCCCATAAGAGCAATGCTTTTCTTTTGATGTATGTATGTGATGATACAAGTTATGTTGGCTGATTGACTCTTCAGTAGATGGCTTCATATTTCATGGTTTTTCTTCTTCATTCCTTTAAGATATTCCCCAAATATATACATTCAAAATGAGTCAGCTGTCACATGTTCCAAACAGGACAGTTCCCTTTGATCCCCTCCTGGCTTTCCCTTTCTTTTTCAGGCGGCATTCTCAACTTCTTCTCTTCTATGCATGCAATTTTGAAATTGACAACAACTAATATATTCTTACCTGTAATACTCGGTCATGTTTCTCAGGATTTTATTTGTAAAGTTTCCACCAGATTTGGAAGAGACCAACTAATTAAATCAACTCAGCCGCCTTAACTAATGCTCGCATGCTTCTTCTTTTTTTCTCATAAACTTTTTTTTTTTTAATTCCATACCATGTGAATTTGTTAGCAATTTAACTGTTTTTCTTGTTTAGATTGTTGCTACTCGCTTAGAGTTAAACTCTTGAGTAATTTCAAATTTTATGATATTTTTTCTGGCAGAGTTTCTATTTAAAGCAGTGTATTCTTTTTAATGAGCATGATGCATCGTTTGACTTCTTGCTACTTTATGCTAAACTTAGCCAAGGATTCATAAAGATATGTTTCTAGATGACAAGCACGATGGTAGTTTTCTAACACTTCACCCTTGTTTCATTGTTCAGCTGAGCTTGTCAGAAAGACCATATAAGGGACTACATTATAAGCTTAAAAATGCTGATGGTAGGTTCCCAGACTGCTTGAATGATTGCCAAATTTCTAAAGTTTTCTTCTAAGGTGCAATTTGACTCCCATAAATCTGATGTAGTCCATGATGCTACTAACTGTAGTGATATTAGAGCCTCCATACAGTAGACAGTGCGTGACAAAGTTGGTTTTTCTTGTCATGCCCTTCTTACTGCCCTTCTTTCTGTAATATTGGTCTTCACATGCTTCTTTTTTTTTTATAGTCCCAAAGCATGTCCATACCCCAGTCATCAAGATAAGCAAGCAAGTTCTTTTTTATCCTTATCTTAAGGACAAAATGTTCAACAAACCAATAAGATTAAATTCACATTTAAGAATAAATAAGCACATGTGAAGTGCATCTAATTCACTTCCTTCAACATTATGCTATATGAAAAATGGATCAATATATCAATTTTATGTGACAAGGTGAGTAAAATATGAGATAGTTATTTATCCTCTATTGATAAGATTCTCAAATTTGATAATATAATTGGTGCGCTTAATTCTGAAATTCTCAGTCCTTGCCACTGCACTAAATTTGCCTTCTAATAGTCTTCTTCTGCATTTTGCATGGTCCACTCGTGCC
This sequence comes from Populus tomentosa, assembly GCA_018804465.1. Lineage (NCBI taxonomy): Eukaryota > Viridiplantae > Streptophyta > Magnoliopsida > Malpighiales > Salicaceae > Populus > Populus tomentosa. The sequence goes on from CM031991.1 coordinate 8,726,843, forward strand.
ACTTCATAGATGATCTACCAAAATTAAAGGGAAAATTTCCCAGAAGGCAACATATTATCTTTGCAGCCTCTCAAGATCAGTCACAGTACAGTGAGATCAAACCAGATGCATCAGAACAAGAAGATGACCATCCTACTGCTGAAGCTCTCCCTACTACTAGCAGTTCAATTAATCATTCCCCGGGAACTGATGGGAAACCTGGTTTAATTTCATTTTATAATCGCCCATATAAAATGGTGGATGAAGTCATTATATCTAATGTGCAAAGGAATCCAAGCAGTCTATTATGGTTCATTGGTCCTGCTGTCCTTGTAGCCTCTTTCATTTTCCCGTCGCTTTATTTACGCAAAATACTCTCTGCGGTATTCGAGGACTCTTTGCTTACAGGTGACCAGGCTTACTTATTTTGTTGTGATATTGCTTTTCAATTAATGTCAATTGTTATTTTTTACAAGCATTAAATGAGCAAGTAAAGAGAGTGAAAAATACAGAAAACTGCATAGAAGAATGGAAAAAATTCCACTAAGATTGTCTGGAAGGAGGGATTGGTTTATTTATTTTGGGTATTGTATTTAATTAGACTATTACATTTATACGAATCTTGGTAGTATCACCCTGTTTATGCTGTCCTGTAATACTTGATTTTTAGCAAGGAGCCACGGACCGTATCAGAGATTTCAGTTGACATTTATTTTAGACAGCTGTGAAGGAGAATGGATAGTTGATGCTAACAACTTGGGAGAATGAGATATAAAGGATATCAGTGAAGGATGGTGTTAGAGGATTCTATCAAAGAGCACTGAAGTTGTGTGCAACTAGGATATGGTATCTCTAAGTCTAATGTAACTTGAATAGTAGTTACTTTTTGAGAAATAGGAAATGATATTTGCTTCTAGGATATGGTCTCTTTAAGTTCTTGCTTCGTGTTCCCGGTTTGATTGCTGGATGTATTTGCTTCTTCTCTGAACCTTTGTTATCTATCTGCAGATTTCCTCATATTGTTCTTCACGGAAGCACTTTTCTACTGTGGTGTTGCTGCTTTTCTTCTGCTAATAGACCATTTAAGGAGGCCAGTGGAACCATTATCTTCTGTAAACTATAACAGAACCCTGGCTCCCCATTTGGGACAGCGAATCTCTTCTGTAGCTGCCTTGGTACTTAGTCTTATAATTCCCATGGTTACAATGGGCTTGGTCTGGCCATGGACTGGCCCTGCAGCTTCTGCAACTCTTGCTCCATACCTGGTTGGTATCGTAGTACAATTTGCATTTGAGCAGTATGCAAGATACCAGAAGTCACCTTCTTGGCCTGTCATTCCAATCATCTTTCAAGTAAGGGCAGATGTGACCTATCTTCTGTACGATTAGGTTTTGGAGAGGGGAAAAAAAAGAAAAAAGAGGAAGAAAAAATGTTTAGTTTTATTCTCTGATACACTTGGTTTTATAGTTGACACACAGTCTTGAAGTCTCATGATATATACAGTTCAACTCATTAAATTTGGCCTATTTGATAGGAGATTGTATTTGAGTTATTTATTGTTACTAGTCAGTTAAGTGTAAATGTAAGATATTCTTTTTGATTAACAGGTTTATAGATTGCATCAACTGAATAGAGCCGCACAACTGGTGACAGCCCTGTCATTCACAGTGAGAGGAGCTGAAATGACCTCACACAATTTGGAGATAAGCAGCTCTTTAGGCACACTTTTGAATGTCCTTCAATTCCTTGGGGTCATCTGTATTTGGTCGCTGTCAAGCTTCCTTATGAAATTTTTCCCACCAACTGCCAGGACTGCAGAGTGATGCTTGAACATCGAAAAGTTGGTATGGCTGTATCTCGCTTTGCTGAATAGAATGCCAATGCTTGATTCAGGTAATCCAATACATGTAGGTTTCTTTCTTTGAGCTATGGTTCTGGTATGGTGAGCAGTTGGAGCTCAATGGATAGTAAAGAATTGAATTGTTGAAAGCATGGTGAAAAATTGTGGCACTGGTGGGATTATTTGAATGAAGACACATACTGGAGAGCAGTGTTGCTAAAAGTGGCAGTGATGTTATTTCTGCAATGTAGTGTTGTTTCGAGTTTCTAATCTTATGATCAGGATGCTAAACAGCACTTGGTTTTTGTCATTGGCCACTTCTACCTGTATACTGATCCTTTTTCCTTCTAGATTTTTCATGTTTCAAAAGCATCATGGCTAATTTATACTTATGGATGCATCCGCACTCATCTTTTTACTGAAACAAGTTATTGAAATTTTGAAGCGTACAAATCATTTTCTTGTACTCGTTGGCTTATTAAAAAGTACGATCAAGGCTTAAAGGTGTCTTTATACATTGTTGAGATGTTTCAGCATCTAAATATTATTACGTGGTAAGCTTGCATGCCAGTGTTCTTGAAACTCTAATTACTACTAAATTTGATTTATCATATTGTTTCTTTGACTGTATCAATATTGCAATGGTGTTGTTACCCTCGAGTGTAACAAGTTGGAACCATTTAACAATCACTTGCATCTTTGCTTTAGAATGGTGAAGCCAGAGGGACATAAGGGGCCAGATATTTCTTGTTGAGTACCTTTACTTACTTTTAGATATCCCCAGTTTGCAGTGGACTTCAAAGAAGAGTTGGCTGCCAAAACAAGCTCTTGGAAGGATGGAGCAGATAATACCACATTAAAAGCCATCTTATCTGTCTTTCAGTGTTAAGGTCTGCATTTACTGGTAGTTATCATAATTAAGTCTTTTGGTCCCTGCATAACGAATTTAAACGATGCCAATTGGTATGGCACGGTTGGATGATTAGTATTTAGAATCAATACTCTTACCTTAAAGTACATGACTAGAGGTTTTGCCTATTTCTATGCTACCAGAGTTGTAATATTTTATTTTCATCTTCGATTAGGTACATACTTTTCCTTTTCTTTTTCCTGTTATCAAAGGCAAAGAATCCGCCATTATCACCGAAAACTAGCTATTTCTTCTGCTTCCATGTGTCATTTAATTTTGTTTTTTTCTTTTCTTTTCATTCTTTTATCTCTGAGTTTTCATTTGGACTGAAATATCTATTTTCATATTTCAGCTTTGACAATTGTTCCGTGAGCTTCTTTTGCCTATAATATGAAATTCCTACCGTTCCTTGACTTCCATCATCGTCTTCAAATAATGTACCTTCTCTTTTGGCTCTATCCTCCTTTTCCACTGCGCTTTTGTCTGTCAATGGTGTGATAATTTAAACACTCCTTTTAAATTGTAGATTGATAACATTCCTTTAGATTAATTTAAATAAACTCTGATTAGGTATAAGCTAAAAAAGAATTCCCTCTCTCAAAAAAAAAGAAAAAAAGAAAAAAAGAAAAAGAAGAAGAAAGATCTGTTTGTTTAATGACCTTCTTGGTTATCTGAGATTAAATGGTGACATGTACTACCCTTTTTTCCAAATGGCTTTTCTTTTTTGTTTATCATAAAAAAAAAAGGCAGGTATAAAGAGTGTCAAAATCTAAATTTAATTGCAGAAGATACTAACATATCTTCAGCATGCAGAACTGGAAGGGTGATACTGTTCTTGACTTGGTGTTTCTAGGAATCGCATGTGGAGAGGGAGGGAAGTGAGGAATCAAAGAGTAATTAAAGTCACTAGGGCAGTATTCTTCCTTAGCAAAAGCAAAAGCAAATATCGAAGCACTTGGGTAGCAAACGGTACATGCTGATATGTACATTTGTTTCCTTGTCTGGGGTTGGTGATGGGACAGAGCCTATTGGAATATCATTCGTTGTGGTTGTCTCTGCTTAGATCCTGAGAAGCTAAGCAAAGGTAGATGTAAAAAGCTGCCACCGATGCAAACACAATTTCCAATCAACTATGAAGTGAACTTGCTTGTCCTTGCATGTTTAGCTTCTTTTTGGAAGAATCCTTTCAAGATGCAAACTTATCTTTCATTAGGATTAATCAAGTCCTAATTGGGCCAAAGAAGCAGTTCTTGAGAAAACTTCGTGTGGTCCTGGCTTTGTTCTGGAATTAAATATCATTAGTAAGTTGGTTTCTACTGCAAAATTCGTTGTGGTTGTTTTGCTCCTCTGTTTTCTTCCTGTTTTCAATATGGTATTAGGTGGTTTAGGTTGAGGGAGGAGGTGGGATTTAGCCCGTGGACTACCAATGGATAAATTCTGGACAAAATAGTAGTTAGCAAAGAAAATTCTCAAGATGTTTTAAAATGCATTGCACCTATCTATTCACCAAGGTACACGCATGCGCACACAGATGAAAATGATGGGGGTAAAGAAAATACTACACAGATGCATTTAGGAAAACCTCGTAAACTCACCGAAGACAAATGATTCTAGCCATTCATCAGAGGAAACCAAGATTGAGTCACTGATCTTTATCCTTGATTGCTTTCCAATTTCCTTTTCTTCTGTCCTGACGATATATCTGGTCCTCTGTGCTGCTAAATCAAGGAATATATGGTAGCCCAACTGGACCATTTTGGTTTGCTCAATCATTAAGGACCTCTATGCTCATTGGACATCCTCTAGCTTCAATCAGTAATGCGCTCATGCCAATTTCAGCCGACAATTGTTGAAAGTTTAATTGGCATGGATTAGAGAGTCAAATTCTACTTTGATTTTTGGGAACATTTCTGATGGATTCTTTTCTGCGAAACCTTCTTAATATGATATCAGAGTCCATTGATATTTCCTGTAGCAAAAAATCCATGCTAGATAGACCCCATCTGTGGGGTATTTTTTTTCCTAGGAGCAAGTGGGTATCTCCCCTAACCTTTTGTTTTCCTTTAGACAATGCCCATCACTTTACCTTATCCAGATACAATTCTCCATCTCACAAGCTATTAAGCATGCTACTATTTAGAGTACCATAATAATTGCTTTGAGAGGAAAAGGAGGAAAAAAAAACAGAGAAAAAGAACCCCACCTTTTAGCAATCCTTGAGAAGGTACGAAGAGCAGGTTGTGTGTGAAAGTAATTTGTGGTTAAGGCTAGATTACTATTGATTCATTTTGTCAACTTTCAAAACAATAATCATAGGCAGCCCTACTTCCACTGAACTATATAAACTTCAAAGGTTCCATCATCGTAGCAGTTAACAAATTTGAGTCTCTCTCATTCACATTCCTCTTTAATTCCTTATCCTATCTTGTCTTTTCTCTTCCTGATTCTACTGAACTTGAGATTCACTTGTTTGATTTTTCCTTTTCTTTCATCATGGAACCAAGCTCCTCAATTGACTAAACTGAGCTTTTTAAAACAAGTGACTGAGACTGTCATTTGAGATTCATCCTTTTCACACAACTTGAAATGGGCAGCGCTCAGATGTGTAATTTGGTGCTGTTTCTGGCAATACTTCATGCTGTTCTTGCTGTTAGTCCTGGTGAAGATAATTCAGCAGAATCCTACTGGCTTCTGAGAATCAAATCAGAACTAGTTGATCCTGTTGGGGTTCTTGATAACTGGTCTCCAAGAGCTCATATCTGCAGCTGGAATGGACTAACATGTTCCCTTGATCAAACTCATGTTCTGGGCATGAACTTGTCAGGCTCAGGACTATCCGGTTCCATTTCACACGAGCTCTGGCATCTTACATCACTTCAAATACTCGACTTGTCTTCGAATTCTCTTACTGGCTCAATTCCTTCTGAGCTTGGAAAGCTTCAAAATTTGCAGATGCTGCTCCTCTATGCAAATTATCTCTCTGGTAAAATTCCCGAAGAGATAGGCCTTTTGAAGAACTTGCAAGTTCTTAGGGTAGGAGATAACTTGCTATCAGGTGAGATTACACCAAGTATAGGCAACTTGACTCAGTTGAGAGTGTTGGGTCTTTCCTACTGCCAATTTAATGGAAGCATTCCTTCTGGGATTGGTAATTTGAAGCATCTGATATCTCTTGACTTGCAGAAGAACAGTCTCGATGGCCACATACCAGAAGAGATTCATGGCTGTGAGGAGCTTCAAAATCTCGCAGCATTAAACAACAAGCTTGAGGGAGATATCCCTGCTTCAATAGGGATGCTTAGATCGCTGCAAATATTGAACTTAGCCAATAACAGCCTTTCAGGTTCAATTCCGGTTGAGCTAGGCCAGCTCTCCAACTTGAAGTACTTGAGTCTACTTGGAAATAGATTGAGTGGCCGGATTCCTTCACAGCTTAACCAGTTGTTTCAGCTTGAGACACTTGACTTGTCAGTAAATAATTTCTCGGGAGCCATTAGCCTCTTCAATTCCCAATTGAAGACTCTTAGAACTTTAGTTCTGTCTAATAATGATTTGACAGGTAGCATCCCAAGCAACTTCTGCCTCAGCAATTCATCGAAACTGCAACAGCTTTTTCTGGCTCGAAATAGCCTCTCTGGCAAGTTCCAATTGGATCTCCTCAACTGCCGCTCGCTCCAACAATTAGACCTCTCTGATAACGATTTTGAAGGAGGGTTGCCGTCTGGCCTCGAGAAACTAGAGCACCTCACAGATCTTCTGCTCAATAATAACAGCTTCAGTGGAAATTTACCTCCAGAAATCGGAAACATGAGTAACTTGGAAACTTTAGTTCTTTTTGACAACATGATCACAGGGAGACTCCCACCAGAAATTGGCAAGTTGCAGAGGTTGAGTACCATCTATCTCTATGACAACCAGATGTCAGGAGGAATACCAAGAGAGTTAACAAACTGCACAAGCTTGACAAAAATTGATTTCTTTGGAAATCACTTTACGGGATCGATTCCTGCAACAATAGGGAAGCTTAAGAATCTGAACATGCTTCAACTGAGACAGAATGACTTGTCAGGTCCAATCCCACCGAGCTTGGGCTACTGCAAAAGGCTTCAGATCATGGCGTTGGCAGATAACAAGATCTCAGGAACCTTGCCAGAAACATTCAGATTCCTTACAGAACTGAACAAGATAACTCTTTACAACAACTCCTTTGAAGGTCCTCTTCCCGCATCCCTCTTTCTTCTCAAAAACCTCAAAATCATCAATTTTTCACACAACAGGTTTAGCGGCAGCATTTCTCCTCTCTTGGGTTCAAATTCTCTTACTGCATTAGACCTAACCAACAATAGCTTCTCAGGTCCCATTCCTTCTGAACTAACCCAGTCAAGAAATCTAAGCCGTCTCCGTCTTGCTCACAATCATCTTTCTGGAGAAATTCCTAGTGAGTTTGGTTCACTCACCAAGCTCAACTTCTTTGATTTGTCATTCAACAACCTCACAGGAGAAGTGCCACCTCAGCTTTCAAACTGTAAAAAGATCCAACACTTCCTACTTAACAATAACCAGCTTGCAGGCACCATGCCTCCTTGGTTAGGGAACTTAGAAGAACTTGGAGAGCTAGATTTTTCATTCAATAACTTCCATGGAAATATACCTGCTGAGCTTGGCAACTGTTCAGGATTACTCAAGCTTTCTCTTGATAGCAACAAACTCTCAGGCAACATACCGCAGGAGATAGGAAACCTTACTTCTCTTAATGTCCTTAATCTTCAGAGAAACAATCTTTCAGGCTTGATCCCTTCAACAATTCAGGAGTGCGACAAAATCTTTGAACTGAGGCTCTCAGAGAATTTCCTGACTGGTTCTATACCACCTGAGCTAGGAAAGCTGACCGAGTTGCAAGTGATCTTGGACCTGAGTGAAAATTCTTTCTTTGGTGAGATTCCATCTTCTCTTGGAAATCTGATGAAGTTAGAGAGATTGAACCTATCTCTAAATCACCTCCAAGGAGAAGTACCTTTTTCACTTGCAAAGCTGACCAGCCTTCACATGCTAAACCTGTCAAATAATGATCTCCAGGGCCAACTTCCTTCCACCTTTTCAGGATTCCCACTTAGCTCCTTCCTGGGCAATGACAAGCTATGCGGCCCACCATTAGTATCATGCTTGGAATCAGCGGGTCAAGAAAAAAGGGGGCTTTCAAACACTGCTGTTGTTGGTATTATAGTGGCCATTGTCTTTACTTCTTCTTTAATATGCTTGGTGATGCTTTATATGATAGTAAGAATCTGGTGTAATTGGAGAAAAGTTACGATTTCGAGCATGGATGCTGGGGGCACTGAACAAAGAAGAGAAGAAGAAAAATGGGAGTATGGAGACAAGGAGAAGAGAACGAATGGCGAGTACTGGAAAGTGAATTCCATGGCATTGGTTCCTTCACAAGATAAGCAAACTCCTAGAACATGCATATTCCATTTCAAAATGGATGCAGAAATCACAGGGAATACATTGGTTTGAGGAGATGCAGTGATATTTTTTTCTTTCTCAAAACTTGTGCAGCGTCTTGAGTTTGTGTAATTCTTTCTTTCTTTTCCTTTCTTTGCAAAGTGGCATTGTCATAAATTATAATGCTCCACCCTGTAGTTTCAATAGTTTCAAAATTTATAGAATTAGGTGCTTGTTGTTTTAGAGGCAAATATCATGTGCAGTTGTTCAAGAATCCACAAGTGCTTGCATTGAATTCTTGATGTGGGATTGCATTCTGGTTTATGATATTACATATAATTCTGTCATAACACGTTCAGTGTGTTTGTTGGGAATTTAAGTTGATGGTTTATTTTAATATGCACTGTGAAAAAATATATTGATATGAAATTGGTTATTGATTTTACAAAAATAAAATAAGGGATGAGATTTGAAAAAAACAAACAAACAGAACAATCCTTTTGTTGTTTTAACAAAAGATACTTTCAAGTTTGGTCCTTCATATTTTATGTTTTTTTTAGTCATTGATTTTTTTTTTTAATTTCAATTTCATTCTTCTATATTGTATTGATTTAGAATTTTTATTGATAATTTATTTTAATATGTTTTTTTGCGCTCATTGTTATATCAAATAATTATTCTAATATCAGGCTGATGATTTATTTTTTGAGATATTATCTAGATTCTTTATTTGTCTAAAGATTGAGAGTAGAGGGATTAAAACTAAAGAATAAAAAAATATCGAAGTATAAAGGGAAGAATAGCATAAGCTAGTCATAGAAACATAGCTACTTTTCGAGAAAGATGATGTGATGATTATAACAACACAAAAAATAACATTGATGGGAGCTTGGAGGATGGCTCACGTGTCCCTTAAAGGTTATGAGCCTTCCACATGCCTTAGTGTGCTTCACATGTACCAAACATGTAACATCCCAGAATTTTCCACAATCATACATATAAAAATTTAAGTAATTATTTTTTGAAACGCAACCACATCAACCATATATGGAACTCATTTCTCATCCAAATAATTAAAATAACATGATAGAAATTTAATACTATCTCACATAAAATATATGTAACTAAATTAAATTCAACATGGTAATAAATTCCTTCATTTACAAAAATGACTAAATTAAATCCATCATAATATAATTCCTTTTTTTACATGACTTTAACAATTCAAATAAAATACCCAAGGTATAACAAAAGAATGGAATAAAATTCACAATTGTATTCCTTTTTAAAATTACATGTTAGTTAATGTTATCATGATTACATGTATTAATCTTATACAAAAAGTAATGTCTCAAATCTACTAAGTCTTGTCAGGTCGTGCCGAACTTCAAAATTAATTTAATATTAAGGTAAATTAATTTGCACGACAAATAAAGGGACAACATAACAAATACTAATTTAACCAAACTACTATTTCTATTTATAATTAAGTTCTCAAATGACTTAATTCACTTCTTTCTCAAACAAGGAGAATTCTTACCACCCAACCTTAGGTGGCAACCCCCAATCCGGGTTCCAAAACTCAGTGCCTAAACTCAAACACATTCCTAAAAACTTAGGAATACCTCCATCCAATTGCCTAAAACAAGGCACCAGTCCTGTTACACAGAGCAAACTAGCCATCTTGCATAAGTTCTATTACACTGAGCAAATTAGTCAACTTAGCCCATAATAGAGAATCAATCCCATCAAACAGGAAAAATGCAAAAAATTAGACAATCATAATAACTGAATTAAAAATAAATTAAAACTATTATAGACAGATTGAAGGTAGTTTGAGCCTTTAAAGGCTAAAATTGAATTTTGAATTTTTTAAGATGAAAATCTTATCCTACTTTATTCTTTTTAAATAGCTAAAATATGATTTCGGGAAATAGTTTAAATTTTAAATTAGACTATTTGAAATTTAAACTAGATCAATTTCTATCTAACTAGACTATTAATAATATGATTTCATTTTAGAAAGATCTAGGGCTGCCTCTTATTTGTCATCATATGATGGCTTGTTGTATTTAGACAATCCATTTGGTTGTGATGTAATGCTTTTTGTTCATTTCTAAAAATCCATTGTTATCCTTTCTTTTTTCTTCTTAACACTTTTATGTAATGTCTGATGAGATCACCTTACTATTTTTTTTCCATTTCCAATCAAAATTCTTAAAATTACAATAGAATTATTGTAAGAAATTAAAATGAAATGATTAATTAAGTAACACTTGATTATAAATATATTTTATAAATGAAGGATTTGACTGTAATTAATATAAGGGATTGCATTTCTAGACCTATAAATCAAGTAAGCACTTTATTGTATAAATATATAAAACTATCTTGAAATAATATAAACGATTGGTTTTAGGAGGCAAAATGATATTTTATCATGTTTTTTCTATAAATAAAATGTTATGCTATATATATATATATATATATATATATATATATATAAAAAAAAAGTTATAAGAAAAACACATTGTACACGCCATATACACTTATATAGTTAGTTTGAGTAGAAAAGAAAGAGCTAGCATTCAAAGCATAGCATTCTCTCTCTTCTAAAAGAGTTTTATGAGTTTTTTTAATATTACAGTTCGTGTAAATTACTGTTAAAGAGTAGATAATTGAATGATTTATGGTTTGTGATAACCCAACCTTAAAGATTTAATCGAACCTTAGAAAAAAATATTGTTCTTCATGTAATCTTTATATAAACACTAAATGATCTCAAATTGTTTCATAGGATCCTTAGGATTCTTAAAAAACACTTAAAATTAAAATTATTGTTTTTGTTATGTTTATATGTCTCAATAAACATAAAAGCGGAAGAGACGCCATCTTTTAATTTTGGGCCACTTTCATTGGTCAAGTATTACGAATTTCATCAACTTAATTTTGATATATATTATAACTAGCCAATAGCCCACTATTTTCTAGGTGATTCCTATTTTTTTAAAACAAATCTTACTTTCTTAATAATAATAATAATAATAATAATAATAATAATTTTCTTAAAATAGCATGATATTTATTAAAAATATTGTAATAATGTTTGTTAAAAAAATAAAGTATTTTATTATGTTGATCATTGTCACGCACCGAACCTAAAAACCATGAAAATACTCTTTTTGCATGACAACACTACATGCCTTATAGACATGCAAGACATCCTAACTCCAATTTAAAAATAATACTCAAAATAATACTCCATTAAAATAAAATACTTTGAATCATAAATTAAATTAACCAAACATAAATCATCTCACATCAAATAACTTCACTTTAAAATCAAATAAAAACAAATGTACAAGAAGTCTAAGATCATAAATTGATATAATAATTGAAATATTAAAGTATAGAAATCAACTATAAAGTTTTGAAGAAACCACTTGATATTCTATACATCTTCTAAACCATCTGGAAAAATAAATAAATTGAGTATCATACACTTAGTAAATAACAATTCATCTTTCTAACTGAAACAAACATGTCAAAACTTACTAATATATATTTAGCTTAAATTCAGTTCATTTATTACACTAAAATATTAATAATTTCAAATATTCAAAAGATCAAAAGCACATTTCTAAATCATTCACAAACTTAAATAATTCAAACCAATCATTTTGAACACAAACGTGGATTGCACATTCATATTTAAAGTTAAATTCCGAGTCAAAGGTATATGATTACTCTAACAACAATAACAATGAATCATATTCATATTTTGTCATATAACTAGATATAAAATTCTTAATAGAAATGTCTATAAGTGTTTAATCTCAAAGATTGGGTTCAAAGCATAGTCAATCAAATTCATATTCATATTCAATCCATGAATGAGTTCATAAAAGCAAAACATATTCAAAATCATATTTAAATACTTTTGCAATCATAAACATACTTTCAAAAAACACCTAACATTATTTACAAATCATTTATCATGTATGATCCTCCTAATTTATAAAACAATAAATATTTTAATAAGAAAACTCATTTAGTACATAAATATATATTTTCTAACTCAAAATAACAAACGAAAGAGATAAATAGTTACTTATCTGATACACAAATTCAATATTAGCCTTAGAGACAACTAAACACTCCAAACAACCTAACAATAGCAATCACCATAAATTATATGTGCATTAATATCCAATGCAATACATGAGCTTGTTTTTAATTTCTAATTTAATCAAAACTTAAATATATCACTAGTTTAAATGACCCTAAAATTCTCTCCAAAAATCACCAAACACTTGAACCATATTATTATAGCCCTTTGCTTTACTTATAAAATATATATTTTTAATAATTGAATACCAAAATAATTATGTAAAACATATGGCAATTTTGGTCCAAAAATAATAACATTATAAAATTATAAAATATGATCAGAAACGGCTAAGAAATAATGTTTTTTCAAGTAAAGCAGTATTCTAAGAATAATTAAAGTGGAGTTGTTGAAAATTATTAATTACGTCTATTTTTAGAAAATTATTTATCAAGAAAATAAATTAATTCGTTTAAAAATAAAGTTCTTTATGAAACACCTTTGATGTATCAAAACTCTACATAAAAATCAATTAATTTTTGTACACGAAGATGTTTAAAACCAAATTATATAAGTCACTCACTCTCCAAAATAAATTTCAATTAATAATTACTATATCTCAATAATAATATATATATATATATATATATATATTCCTAAGAAAATATTTTAAAAAAAAAACACACAAACTCTTTGGTAATGTATTAAATAAAAACAAAAAACTTTGGCCCCATAAAACATTCAAGGTGAATTGTACTCTCCAATTAACCTAGAATGGGCTTCAAACAATTCTTGTTCTTATAAACCTATAAATTATATATTTAAGTAACTTACTTTCAATTATCATAACTCTTAATCCATAATCCACAACTCAAATTTGCATAAATAACCTATCAAATCAAATAACTCACGACATGCTATAACTAGGTAGAAAAGTTTGATAATAACACTAATTAAAATACCATATTTCGGTGGCTTAAAGTTACTAACTCGTCATCTTTTTTTCTTTCAATTCTTTAATTTCACTATCACTTCAAATTACTCTAACAAAAACATCTAAAATAACTTTCAATAGCTTCCTATCAATCCAAGACTCTATTAGTTTAATACTCATTTTTTAAAAGTGATTAAAAATAAAATATCATAAAAATCCTAATTCTTAAATCTTTTTCAATAGCCTTAACATGCATTCAAAAATTCAATTACAAGGATAAAGAACATACACCTTAAATTGATAATAATAATAAAAAAATTCACCCTAGATCAAATCTCCTTGTTAATCGTCCTCTTCTTCTCTTTGTTGATATAGGTTTTGATCGTTTAACAAAATAGAATGTAAATTACTCTAGAGTTTTTTTTTTTTTTTATTCTTTAGATTATTACGTAATTATTAATATACTTACTATTACTTATAATACTCGTAATTAATAAAAATGGAACAATATAAAACCTAATCAATTATATTTCATTTATTTATTTATTATTATTATTATTATTATTATTATTATATACCCTTTAACCATTGTTATCTATAATTTCCAAATATATAGTCTTTTATGTAAAGGAAAGTAAATAAAAAGGATAGGTAGTTGAAAACAAATGTCCAAATATCCAGTAAGGAAGCTCATGGGTTGCATGATGTCTTAATTTCTAAGTAGTTTTGAAGAAGAAAAGAAATGATAAAGAAAGATTTTCACTTCATTCATGCCATTTGTATTGTAATCTCTCTCTCTCTCTCTCTCTCTCTCTCACACACACACACACGGAGAAGTAATTCTAGCTATGCCACTGATATTTCTCCTATTATAAAACTTAAGAATATCTAATTAACAACTCAATAAGAATAGATAAGAATAAAATCATATTAAATTGGTAACATATCATATTATATAGCTTTCAGCGATATAAGTTCAGAGGCAATATAGAGGTCATATTTGGCTTCTGCGCTAGCACAAGCAATAACTAATTATTTTTTACTTTTCCACAAAATCATATTTCCTCCAACAAATATACAATACCTCATAATAGATTTGCGATCAAGATTATTTCCTGCCTAATCTATGTCAGTGTAACTGGGTATCTGTGTGTGACCATGGTTTTGCATAAGGATTCCATGTCTAATAGTTCCTTTGAGTTATTGAAGAATTTGTTTAACAATCATCATATGGGCTGCAGTAGGTGAGTGCATAAATTGACTTACAATATTAACTGAATGACTTATATCAGGCCGTGTAATCGTAAGATAAATAAGTTTTCCCATCAATTTTTGATAAAGGTAAGGTTGATCAAAAGAATCCCCATCCAAAGTCAACTATAGTATGCTATCTAGATGTGTCTTTGCAAGTTTGCATTAAAGCATATGATCTTCACGCAACAAACCCAGAACATTTTTGCTTTGATTAAAAAACAACCCTATGTGAGAAGTATATATCTCTATGCCAAGAAAATATTTAAGAACTCCAAGATCATTAATAACAAATTGTTAATGAAGAATACTCTTATAATTGGTAATGGCTGCATGATTATTACCAGTAAAAATAAGATTATCAACATAAATTAAAACCACCAACCTTTCATCAGACTTGATACAAATAAATAATGAGTGGTCAGCATTGCTTCTTATGAACCCAAGTTCATTAAGTACAACAGAGAGTAGTTTAAATGGGAATGAAGGAACATACAAGGCTAAAGATGCAATTGTTTGAAAAAGTAATTTAATCTTCTCTTGCCCAAAAGTTAGTGTATAGCAACTAATATTTGAGAAAATGGAGAAATTTTTTTAAAGTCAAGCAGGTGATTATATTTGTTGGTTATATTTGTTGATTATATTTATTGGTTATGTGATTAGTGACACTACTGAATCTATGACCCCAAAATCATGCACATTATTTAATAGTAAGAGCTGTAGAAAAGACATTCAGAATAACTTGTACATCTTTAGCCAAGACATTTTTATTTGTAGCTATAAATCCTACAAACTGACCAATCAATGTGGATGGATCTTTATTCTCCTCTTCATCATTTGCACTCTGCTTTGTATGAAGGTATGATGCAAATTCATTGATGAGGTTGACTAGACTAAAGATAAAAGTTGATAATCCATTTGCAGATTAGATGGTCATAGAATTGGCTTTATACCTTGGTGGTTGAAAAAATTTATATCCTCCTTTGTTCTCTCTTGAAAAATTTGGTTTTAGTTCAGGATGAAGATCCTAACATCAATCAAATGAGTGTCCAATATTGTTGCAATGATTACATTTTAAATTGGATCTTCTACCCTTTTACCTTTTCTTTTTAGAAGGTCTCCAATTGGATACAAATGCTAAAGTTTTAAATAAATTTGATTTGATGTTCAAGTTCATGACTTATTTTCGAGTGTCCTCCCATTGTCACACAAATATTTGCAAAAGACAGTAATTTAAGAAGACAAAGTCTATCAACTTTTGCTTTATTCATGCCTTTTTTATTACAATATATCACATATATAGAGATTACATGCATCACAGAAGCCTTAACCATATGTAATTAACAAGTCATAAAAGTAAGAATAAATAAGAATAAAATCATATTAGATTCATCAGCCAATAAGTTTCATGTTGTGTATTCTAGCACTTGGATTTAAAATCTACGCACTCTCTAAGAATCCCGATTTTGAAAATTTGTGAAAAATTAGATGAGAAATCATAGATTTTCACAGCATTCGGCTTGGCAAGACTCAAGGAATGAGGCGCCAAGCTGTAAAATGAAGGAGGTAGAGATGCATAAGAGTGAATTGGAGGGATGATTTTAATCATATCAGTTTTGTTTTTTCAGCGTTTAAAAGGACAAACTAGTTTTTTTTCTTGAAAATTGTTGTCATATGCATTAATTTGATGGCTTCTCAGAAATTAAACAGTAATTTCTTTACTTGAATCTAACGATTGAATAATTCCAATTTAGTAGCCTAAGATCCAATAAAATAAGCTATACACAATGAGAAGGTACATTATCAGAAGCTCACGACAACAGAGGATTATATATTGGAAATAATTTGGCTCACAAATTGTATGCTAATCTATAAGGTTTATGTATACCTTGCAATACAAGACCTCTTAGAAACTGCAAGAGTACCCATATATACACACACACACACACACACACACACACACATATATATATATATATCGGTAATTTCTTTTAAATCAATTTGTGCAAAATATGGCCGCTTTGCCCACAATGAGTCGCATGCGGATGGAAGTTTTTCGCACATATTTTGGATTTGAACCTCATTTCACAGAATCATGGAAAAAACAGAGAAAAAAACATGGTCAAAATTAATCTCCCTCAAATGTCAATATCATGCATGGCCCTCCAAAAAAAAAAAAACGATCACCACACACAGGTAGGTGTATAACCTTCCCATGTATAAAAGAAAACCAACATGATAAAAACTAGGAAGGAAGAAAGGAGAGATCGAGAGAGAGGGGGGGTGGCGAAGAGGAAGAAAAGAAGAGGCTACGCAAAGGAGAGGGGTTTGGCAAGGTTTTATGCAGGGGTCTTAGTTATTCTAGGGTTTCTGGGCAGCGGGCATATTCAAATCCAGAAGGTAGGTGTTGGGGCAGTTGCCCTGATATTAAACAAATATTAATTTCCATGCAAGTTGCCGTTCTGCTCATCCCTTACAGTGCAACTTGCAAATAACAAGTGGGTGAGTTTCTAGACTCACAGCCGGCTAGTATGCTACTACGACGACTCAATTAAAAACTAATTTTATAAATTTATTTAATAATTTAAAGTCTTAAATTAAAATAATTATTTTATATAACATCAAAGCTAAAGCTTTAACTATCGGAGTTTAGAAATCCTGGTTATATTTGTATTTTAAAAAAATAATTTTTTTATATGTTTTGAATCATTTTGATGTGCTTATCTTAAAAATAATTTTTTTAAAAAAAAATATTATTTTGATACATTTTAATATAAAAAATATTTTAAAAAACGACCATAATCACACTCTCAAATAGATATTAAAACTAATTCTAACTAACTTGTAAAATTAGCAACTTGATTGATAGAACCAACTAGATTTAATAACATCATTTAAAAAAAAAAAAACCACACTAATGAACCAAATGATATCTAAGCTATATGATTCAATTTTAACGCGTGTACAACTCCTTGTAATTGTTGACTCAAGACCACATGAAACGGGACATAATTTAACAACAATATTATAAATCACTAGTTTGTATGCATACACTATATTGTGGAAAGATTACAATTTTTCTAAACATAAAACAAATTCATGTTTCATGGAATTCTTTAGCATTATTATTAAACTTAAAAATATAATTTTTAAAAAAATTTATCTATCATTAGCATTATTATTAAACTTAAAAATATAATTGTTTTAAAAATTTATCTATCAAGATAAATTTTTTTATTAATATATCTCTTATTTACCTTAATGAATACAATGTTTTTAATTGAAATAATTGTTTTTGTGAAAAAAAATATATATTATAATTGTTAAAGCAAGTTAATAAAAAATATCAAACTAGTATGTTAATACTTTATATGTGATTAAAAGGAAAAAAAATCATAAATATAATTAAATTATTTTTAAAATCTATTTAAAAATTTTAAGAATAAAAAATGATTTGAATTGAATTTTTATGAATAATTTAATGTTAGTGTTATTATTTTTATATCAATTACATAATAACTGGGAAGCAAATTATTAAAATTGAACTTAAAATTTATAATAATATTAAAGAACTGTATTCAAACTAAAAAGTACGTAAGTACTAAGTACATGAATACAATCAAATTCTCCTTTGAGTGACTGAGTGACAAAAAAAAAAAAAAGACATAAAAGTGCAAGGGCTAGCGCCTGGCCCACCAATAGCAAACTAGGCATGCGTGAGCCTAAATTTTTTTAGTTTTTTTAATTAAAAAAAGGAACATGTCTTCCATCTTTTTTGAAAAAGAAAATGTCTTCTAGTTCCTTAAAAACAATATTGTCATTTTCAACTATTGAACCTGTGATCTTTTAGGTATAGTTTAGAAATGCAGGATAATTTTTTTTTTGGTTAAAAATTATTTTTTTTTAATATATTTTAAATTTTTTTAATGCATTAATCTTAAAAATAATTTTTAAAAAATATTATTTTAATATATTTCAATATAAAAAATACTTTTAAAAACAAGCTATTAGGTACACGTACTAACCACTTAAGCTAAAACACAATATTAATTTGCTATTTTTCGCTATTTATATTATCAATAAAACACCATAAGAATCTAAATTCACAGTGCTGTAGGTTAATATTAATTGCAGACACCCAATTTTCATTTTTTTAATCTTCAGAGATGTAATTACATGGATGTATTTGTTTTTCAGGGAATAAAAAGGGATGTTTCTGGAATGCAATTAGACAACCTTTCTCTTCTCCTTGCTCTACCATCACAACTAAAACCCACCGAAGAAAATTAAGAGAGGAGAAATTACTGGTTCCTCGTATAATTTAGAAATTATTAACTAAAAAATATTTTTATAAACTTAATTTCCTGCATTTGTTTCACATAAATGTTTTTCTATTAAACATTTTCTTAATTCAAAGTGAAATAAAATTGAACATTTTAAAATACAATTATACTCATGTTTTTTAAAAAATATTTTTTTGCTATATATATATATATATATATATATATATATATTTTAAATTATTTTGATATGCTAATATTAAAAATAATTTTTAAAAAAATAAAAAATATTATTTTAATATAAAAAACACTTTGAAAAGCAAGCAAAACCATATTTTTAAATAAACACTCCAAATAAACACTAAGTTTAAATCACTGAAGTTTTTACAAATAATCATCTTAAATTAAAAAAAGGTACTAATTTCTAATGCATAGATAATCGATGGCTGGCGTGTAAACATAGATAATAATTTTTACAACTAATATATTGCAGGTCCATGGCTGGTGTGTAAAACATAGATAATCGACTCGTGCAAAAGCATAAATCGATTCCCATCAATGCATCAGCGTTGCTGATTCTCAATTAGCATCATGCTGTTCACGTCCACACTAAGCATGCTGAGAATCCGATACACTGAGCTCCCTCCCTCTTTCCCAGAATATGATACAACAACAAAGGTGTTCTACGATAAGAGGGTTGAAAATAGTACCCAAAAATATCTACGTACGTCCATGCTCTTCCTCCTTAACCGTGTCTAATGATGTTAGTTCAACCATAAGCCGATCATACTCCTGTTGAACATCTCCTAGTTCCCTTCTTAGCTGCCTCACCTGCACGAATATGAACATCATCAGCTTGATATTTGATCAATCATCGAAACTTAACTCGTCATTTCGAACGCAAGAGAGCTTGTCCTCGAGTGTGATTTTGTTACTATTTGCTTGCATCTGTTTGGATGCCAAATGGGAATCAACAAAACTTGGTCGCACTTACTGGCAAGAGTTCAGGGTTTCTAGAATTGGCAGAATTCCACCACTTCAAAATAAGATCATTTTCTAGTGTACTGAACTCAAATCCCCTATTGTAGCTATTTTAAAAAATAAAATAAAGCCTTTCTAGAATGATGGAATTAAAAACACAAAGTCCATGATTATACCATTCCAGTGATTAATACTGAGGCAGCATGCATACATATATACTGAGATGAATAGCTGTGTGTGTAACATCCCCAATGGACTGCTATACACTTTCAAGCGTGATAAAGATGCTTATTAAATTTGAAAAAGAAGGAAAACATAGAATATGCATGTAATTATTAACTGTGGCGTATAAAATACCTTCAGATCAAGGTCTTCCCTCCTTTTCTCATGTTCCAGGCATCTGAAAAATAAAATCAACACTAGTAAATTTTCACGGATGCCAAGCTTAAAACAATGCAAGTTCCTCCAATTAGGGCCAAATGTTTACAGTCAGTCAATACAGAATTCTCCTGAACTGCATTTTGATGCTGTTCATCAAGTGCCAGTCTAATCTTTAACTTCATGACACTAGCTATCTCTAATCACAAAAGATCAATATACAAAACCCAATTGATATAGAACAGGGGGAAGAAAGAAGATAAAGGGTTGTAGAACTCCCTATCCTAGAGGAATAAGTTGATCGAGGAAGAATAAAACCTACAGAAAGAGAGCTCCTCTGGAAGGTAGCTGAGGGATATAAAAGAAAACCCTGTAGAAAAGGCTAAGAATTGGCTAGAAAACCCTATAACAGAGGGTTGGACAAGTATTTAAAGAAAATACTTCTCAATTTCAATATGATTTCATCATAATTGATATAATAGGGTGCTTGTATGGACACCAAGCAACCCTAGTAATAGTCTTCCATAAAAATAAATCCTATAAAACTTCAAAGATAATAGTAAAACTCTAAAAAAATAATTAATTATAAATCAGTAAATATAAATAACAATCCTTCATCCTATTCTGCATCACCAATTACTCACAGGATTAACTCAAACCTATACATTGAACAAAAACTGATGTACCGGGAATGTTATGATAATACTTACTTTGCATGAAGTTTCTTGTTTTCTTGAATCAAGTTCAAAGTCTCCTTATCCATCAACTGATTCGCAGTACTCAAAGACTACAAAAGATTGCAGGCCAAATTAGCAACAGATTTCTTAGAAAAAACTACGTGACAGGAAGCAAACAAATGAATAGATCAGAACAAGAAAATGAATTGCAAAAAGCACAGAGAAATCACCCCTTTTGGTCAAGAAATAGAGAGCAAAAGCAAGCTATGTAATGAAAATAATCCCACAGTAAAGAAGCTGTCTTTTATGCGTGCGTGCGTGCGTGCGTGCGTGTTAAATTATCAGTTTAGAGTTTTTGCAGAAAAGCAACCTGAGAATCACCTCTCTGTCTTGAATGCTACTATACTAGAAATTTCTGGTTAGGGTACCATGCTAACTATTGTTCTCCTACTTTCACCATAGACAATGAATTCAACATCAGAAGTAAGAAGCATGGAAGAGACAGATTTAGGCCTGGACACATATGGTTGTGATAGAAGAAGCATAGACCAAATAAAATTTGTGGGAGATGAATTAAGGTCAAGGCTTTCAAGGGAATTGGGTAATCTGCATGCACTGCTTCACTTCAATAAGATATTCAGATCCATGCTCCTTGCTCAGACCTGTATTTCCAAATTGTGAGCATCTGCCCTTGTCCCTGCACGCCGTTTCATTCTTTCAAATTTGTTTAAATCACCATGCTCCTTCCTCTTTGATGATAGTCCTGTCCAAACAATAGGAATTTTTCCAAAGAAAGCTCCAAGATATGAACAAATTTATTTTAATCAAGCACATGGGAATAAAAGATAATTATCTAGCATTATTCAAGCACAACATTTTCATATTGAAAGGGTGTACCTGCAGCAGACGCTGCTTTCACACTAACAGAATGGTGATTTTGATTCAATGTGACAGGTTTTGTTTTGCCACCATTTGGCATACCATGATTCAATGCGACATGTTTCATTTTACCACTATTTGGCATGCCAGGGGGTGAATCTTGTGGAAGCTCTATTGGTGGAAGCTTTTTCTTGACCTGGTAACCAATCAGTCCACAGTGGTAATCCCTGACAAAAGTCAATAACCAGCATGACTTAAGTCATCAATAAATAAGAACATAAATAAGATGCTCACTGTAAGGGGCATTTGTCACCACAAAGAATCATTTCAATTAATCAATTAGTTGCACAGATCCAAAGCAAATAAGGGGCATTTTTCACCACAAGGAATCATTTCAATTTATCAATTAGGTGCACAGATCCCATGCAAATCCATTTAACAACAAATCAAGTAATCTATTTAGAAAAAGGGAAAAAGATTATGGAAGCTTGAGATTGTGCGATTATCTTTTTAGTAACTTTGAACTACCATAGACAGTGTTTGGACACATAGACCAGGCAATTTTTGGAAGTTGCAAAATAGAATTAGAAAAAACAAGTGAAGAGCCTCAGAAGCAGCAACATGACAAAAACTTCCAAATTACTCAAAATAAAGGATTGTTTACTCAAAATAGAGAGCAACATGACGAAAACTTTCAAATTACTCAAAACAAAGAATTCTTTTTGAGTAGAAATTGAGAAGTGTACCAGTACTCCCATGTCATCTCCTTCAATCGACCTTCAAGCTTCTGAAACAGGGAAGTTCTCTCAAAATCTTGTTTGTTATGAGTGGGCTCAACAAAATTTGCTTCCAGAACACCTATGGAAGTAATACTAGATTAGTGTCAAGCATTAATTACAATTCCGAGCAAAATTCACCTCAACACCATAGGAAAAGGGCAAAAAACTAGAAAGGATTTTTTAGAAGCTTCTCACCAACCACCCCTCTTCCCCTACTGTCTGCATAGCTCACAACAGGCCAAAATGGCTGCATTGCAAGAGAAAGAAGAGACCTCTCAGAAGTTTGCCATCATTTTCTTCAGAACAAAACTGAGCAAGATAAAGCTACCAATAAACCTTTTACATTACCAAGGTAAAAGAAATGGTCAAGGCTCCATGCAAACTTTACTGTGAAGGTAAAGAACCACAGCAACACACAATCACATGGCATCTAAACTTCACAAAGAAGGCGTCTAAACATTCTATGGAAATAAGGTGGTTTATTTTGGAGATGCATAGAAGGAAGTCAACAAGTAAGATTCTGTGGTCTTGCCCCTATGCTTAAATGGCTTTGCCAGCTATCCTAAACATTTCTATCAGGAAGAGTCCTTTCATAATTTGATATGATCTCACATCCACTTCTCATTTCTCATCATCTTTTGATGTTACAATAATTAGTCTGCTTTGGTAAAATTTTGTAATTCCATGAGCAATCTGTTTCCCATCATCTTTAGGTGCTGCAATAACTATTCTGATTTTGTAATAAAATGCAGAACATGACACTATTCAACTGATTTCAATTTCTCAGAATATCCAATTCTCCATAACTAGATTCCTTATTAAATCTACTTAACAATTATTAAATAGTAGCGAAATTCCTACAAACTACTAAAAGTTTAGAATACTTGAAAATAAATTTCCAAAGTAGTCCTTACCCTTACTCTTTCCTGGTTCTAGACCTTAGATTTCAGAGTACCATGAACTTCTATGACATCAACAATTAACATAACAATTTTGCTTCTGATACCTATCACTTTTCTTCAACAGTGGCAGTAATGATGGCTATACGATATAGTCTTCTAAAAATTAAGTTTGGAAAGAATGATAAAAGTCAATGTGATTGAAATCTTGTTTAAACTTTACAATGATGGAACCTTCAATGTGCCACTCTTCTAGTTTTTCCTGTACAAAGTCCATTGTTTTAACTCCTTTATCTCAAAGTGATGACCATCTTGTTCCTTCCAAATTTATATTATTATTTAAAGCTGGCTTATAAGTAACCTAGCTATATTTCTTACTTAATAAATTTTCCAATTGTTTAGTTTTTCTATTTCTATCTGCTTTGGGGCCTATAAATAGCACTCAAGTTATGTTATGATGCGATGGTTATTAAATAAAATAGTTTTCTAGAGAATTTGAATTTGTGTTTTTTTCAGTCATAAAATGGTTGTACTTCATAACAGCATTTATAAATACTACACAATGGACTAAAGGGCCAAAACCAAGGAGCAGTGCAAAATTCCAATGGGTCAATGGTTTGTTCTCATATCTGCCAATGCAAAGGTAAAACCTCCTAGTTAAAAGACACTTGCCAGAATAAGACGGTTCTTGTGGTAGATATTGAAACCATGGGCAGTGACATGGGGAGCTTCTTTTAAAAACCCAATTGTAGTTAAGACTTCAGCCTGCAAAATTAAACCAGGTAGGAACAGGAATTACAATCACTGAAAATCAGAATCATGTGCATTTTACAAAATAAGCATCAGATTAACATGCTAAACTTAGACAAAGAAAGGCAGCAAGACACAAACTACTTTTACAAATGAGTATCGCAGTGACACTGGAAAACTTGGACAATGATGGGCAGTAAGATATGAAAAAAAATGTCGAGAGATATGCAGGAATAATATATTTGTCATGAATCTTAGCAGAACACACTAAGGCACAATAGAATCACACACGCACATGCACACATGGTTTTCTGAGATCCCATCTCCCACCAGAAGAGAGAGCAAGGGTGGCACTACCCACCAATATGATACTTGAACCTCCAGCAGTTGACTCATAGTTATAACAGAAACAACAAAAAATGTTGAGAGAACATCGTTAATATGGTCTGGTAGTTAAAACTAGATGCAACTTGAGAAATGAGACATTCAATCACTCAATATTTTTTTAATGCAATGCAGAGAGTAACTGAACAAGGAGAAAGTTTGCAAGTAATACCTCTTTACATCCACCAGTTTGAGGCCTGTACACAATGAATTCTTGAAATTTGAGATCAAGGACGAGATTACGATGCTCCACCAATTGCCCCCGCAGCACTATTGTGAAAGTTTCTGGTATTTTCAGGTACAATATGGACAAATAAGCCTGAGGAGCATAAGATATCAGACAGTGAAAATCATATTCATACATTCCTTAGATGTGATTGCACATGAGCGAGCATGCATGAGTGAGTTATGATGTCTCCACCATGAACTTAGGTGGGGAGGCTTATCACAAAAAAGGAGGCACTGTCTATGAAATATTACCTCAACTGTAAACTTGCATGAAGAGACAGATAAAAATAAAAAAAGAACTTACACGGAGTGAATAATGTAATCGATTGGCAATATGTTGTTCATTGACTGTCCTCCAAGCAGGATTTGCCTGTACTTTTTTTACATCCCCACCAATACGAATATCCTGCAACCATGCCACAACAAAGCAGCTAACTGGGAGTGATCGTAGTATATAATAAAGTTTAGAGGAGAAAACAACTACAAAGAGGCTGAAAGAAGTTCCAACCTCGGGATCTGTATCAAAGTCTAGCTCCACATTCCCATCATCACTGAACCACAAATTATAGATAATAACTTTTGTGCCATGCGATCCAATGTCATCAAACTGCAAATCAAATTGGAGTTATTTTAAGAAATGAGCTTGCAAGGGAGAAAGACAGTATCAACAAAGCATTTCCAAATTCTAGCTTTTATCTAGAATCATGGTGTATCTGGAAGTTTTGTACAATTTAGTAGTGTTTCACTTATTATGACTACAAAGATTAATTGAACTTTTTGAAAAGTTTTCAAGGTGCATCTTGGTGCTTGTCGTTCTAATACTACTACCATCCAAATCTCATTCCAACAGCTAAACAAAAATCTCAGCTTCCAATTCTAGCAAAATTGTGGCAGAAAATATGTCTGGCCTACTCATAACACCCCCAGCTCGACATTGAGCAACCATGAGAATTTTCTCTATTCTATTGCCCTACTTCATATTCTTTCTGAATTTATGTGCAGTATCTATTGAAAATGGAACAATCACTTAAACAAACACTTCAAGATGTATCCACTTTTCTACCATTTGATTTTTAACCCAACTCTAAAAAGAAGGGAAGGTAATTTTGGGGCAAAAATAGCAGTTAGATTTTTACATGCCTGTACAAATGTACCTCTGTGTTAAATAGCTCAGAAGTTGTATAGGGGTAAAATGAACCATCAGGATATCATTACTAAACTTAAAGAAAGACTATTGTGTAATTAGCTACATCAACTTGTAAAACAAATCTATACACATATGAAGGAGCTACATAAAATGCAATGAATGATGGCAAGTAGAGGAAAAGATATACGATAGGAATTTACTTGTTTCAGCAGCTCAGCTTCTGTTGAATAGGGAGACCATCGCAATAGCATGGAAAGGTTAGACATAAAGTATTCTTTATCATACCGATGTGAAATTTCCATGTTACCAGTACTCGTGTTAAGCTCATAATCCACCTGCATATAGAAACAAGTTCTTAAAATAGACTCCAGAAATACAAACTTGTAAACAAAAATGGAAAGCAGGGATAAAACATAGAAGCAGCAGTTTGCCACGTCTTGGAAACCAAAAGGTCAACAGCTAAGTCAGCTATATAATAACAGGATTTAAGACCTGTGGTTCACTAGAATCTGCTGAGGTCTGACCCAAGAGCCTAATATTTGGGATCATATAACCTCATCCCTTAAAATCCAACAATTTTTTTGGGATCTTCTCATTCCTTCGGATGAAAATAACCTTCGTGATGTTGCATTATCAAATCAGGATACCATCCAAAAGACTAATAAGCAGAACCTCAACTCAAGCTGTTGTGGCATGCGTGTGGTACACTACATATACATGCTATAAAAAGCAACAAAATGCCATCTAAAAAATTGCAATTATTAACTTTCCAAAAAACAATTCCCAAAATAGAAGAAAATCAGAAAGAAATTCAGCTAACATAATTAAGTGGGGAAGTGAAACTTACCATTGGCACCACTATTCTGTCATGCCCTGTTTGTGTCAGAAATGTATAAGAGAGGAGACCAATGCTTTGTGTCATTACCCTGCTCATTATAAAAACTAATAAGAAAACAAGATTGAATGGGTAATTACATATTACACAATATTAGAAAACAAAAGGAGCAAGGTTTATTCTTTTTCCTTTTCTTTTCTTTTTGACCTGAGATTGTTCTTTATCTTTTTCTTTTTTGACCTGATATCTGTTCTTTATGTATGCAGTGAAATCATGCGTAATTTGGCTCACCTGTTACTGTCATCTATACAGTTTCACCATCAAAGATAGGGAAGAAACAATTGTGATGGCAGAGGTAAGAAATATGTTGAAGATTAATAAATGAACTAGGAAATCATCGAATGTTTTTGCACGAAAATTTGAAAATATATAACTAGCCAGCACTGGCTATCACTTCACTTGTGCATGGTTTGTATAAGAATTGTAAACATTTAAATTCAGATGAACAAGTCAGTGAAAGTTTTAGAATCAGAATCAAACCTATCACCCAAGTGGCAGCTGAAGACAATAACATCTGCCCCGAGTCTCATGGTGCTGGTCTTGAAGCCATTACCATCTGAAAGGACCACAGCTCAAGCAATAAATATGGAAGGAAATAATCATAGAATTCAGTAAAAGCACAGACAAGTTCTGTACATTGTCCAATTGCTGCTTTGGACTTTTTATCGGAAAATCCAAAACTCATGCATCGCCGGATTGCTTCAGGATCCATTCCACCACCATTATCTAGTCATATAGTACCAACATGCAAAGACCAAAATCAGGAAGTATTCAGTTTATTTTCAAGATAAATATTTCATCAACAAAGACTACAAAACAACATTGACAACAAGTCTTTATGTTTGACAAGATAAACACACCTTGAATTACCAATGCTGGACTTTGATCTCTTGGATTTAAGGTTTTATCTACAATTACAAAAGTGGCCCCGTTTTGGATCTATCAAGTGAAAAAAAAAAAAGGATATGAAAAGTGAAATTCACAGCTTGAAGATGTCGCCTTATGATAACAGAAATAAATGGTGAAGAGATCCTAACACATTAGGGTGACCATGGCATATATTTGATAGCAATAGATATAAGAAAGGCTATTAGTGAAATAAAAGCTGATTTGCCTTAGGATTAGCACTTAACAAACACACATGTGTTTTTCCAAAGAAGAAAGCACAAAGGAGCACAGGTATCAAGACTTGTGCTGTCATAACATCATCCAAAATGTTTCAAGAACCAAGCATCACATTGAATCAGAAAATGGACAAAGTCAATAGGTAAACTACATTGTTATCGTGATATCATTCACATGTATAAGTTTAATTAATGAATTAAAAATAAAATCCATACACATTCACCTAATAAAAGTGGAATTATTTAGCCTATGGACATACAATGAGATTAAATTAATATGTGGTCTTTTCCTTTTAAATTAGTAGTTTTAAGTAAATTATTTTAGAAAAAATTATGATTGATGTGATAAGATTTTCATAAACTTTAGATTCAGCTTGCTACAGTTGAGAAATGGTAAAAGTTCTATAAATAGTGGTTTAAGCATTCAAATGTCTACTGAGAAGTTATTCACTTTTCTTCTTGCTTATTTTTGGGGATGCACACATGCACATGCACATACATGTGTTGTGTTAAAGCAGGCAGTAATCTCTTGTCACATTTTGGAAAAATCATTAGAAATGAAAAATTGTACAACCTGCTATTAACATCAACCAAAAAAAAAATTACGACCTCCAGGTTAAGCAGATCACCTGGACAGGTGTCCCAACCAGTTCCCTGATATGCACATCTTGTCTGGGTTTCAGACACTGCTCTGTCCAGTCAAGAGAACATCTAAGCAAGAACATACAAGTGTGACGACATGACATGTACAGGCTTATAGGCCCACTAACAATGATCTCAAAAACACCACACCACATTATTTTGTACTTTCAACAATAGACTACATGATAATCAAACTTGTATAAGCCAGTTTAAAAAGAAAAAGAAAACTGGCTACTTACCTCATCAACTGCATTGTCAATCAGTTCTGCTATGGCTGCAAACAAGAAAAGGTAGTTAGATGCAAACTCTACTCTTAAATTCATCATCACCAAAGTACAGGTGGAATAGATTACTGTATTAGCTGGACATACCACCAAAAGCCCACTTATGAGAAGTGGCATTTGAATGAAGAAACATGGGGTGGACATGGAGATAACTCTTGCCATCTGTTATACCATAAAGAAAATTAAAAGGACGAACTTGGAGAATGGCTTATCGAGTACAAACACACACTGAAAAGAGATACCTCAGCGAATTGCAAAAGATTCTACCATCCAACTTATAAGACAAAACAAGGAGTAAAGCAACACCACAACATATATGATAGATTGCACAACAAAGTAGAGATTTTCAAGAATAAGTGACAGTCATGAAATTAAGATGAAAGAATTGATAGCTGCATACTTTGAAGTGTGGTCTCGGAATTGAGCCCGTCATCATAATTCCCAGCTTTCCAAAATTGACGACAAAGCGGTGCTGGACATATTGTAGATGCAAAAGAAATGCCACTGTCATCCACTGGAGGCTGCCCATGCTCCAATACAATTGAATTACTCTGGCCAGTACTTAAGGCATTCAAGCTTCTAGTTTCTTCAGATTCTTGTCTTTTAGATTGAGTGCCAGACTTCCGAACCTCTGCTTGTTGGGCCTTATGGCGGTTTTCCTCTTGCACTCCTTCCCCAACATATCCTTTCTCCAACTTAATAGCTTTCAAATCAACCTTTTCCAAGCCCACCATCACTGCAAAGCGAACAATGCTTCATCTCAAACAAATAAATAAATAATTGAGCAGATTATGCTACTACGAGAAACTCTCAGAACAAAGAAAGTTGAAAACATGCTGCAGCAGTATAATCAGAATAATATGAACATGGGAAGACATCAAGTAACGCCAATATTGACGGAGAAAACCTTACTAAGCCCAAGACTGCAATTCAACTAGTAGTTGTCTAGTGAGTGTTGGGAGATGAATTTTCAAAATATAACAAGTTCCTTGACAATAACTTCTTTGATGTCAACAAATTGAGACAAGGAGGAGGATAGAGATAGACCAAAAATGAGGGTTCTCACAGCAAGTTCCTTTTTCTCCCTTTGTAGATCTACTCGTTCTTTTTCTGCTGAAACCAGATTTGGCGACTCCCCTGAGGGTTCTCGCTTCCTTCCCTT
Source organism: Populus tomentosa (assembly GCA_018804465.1). Taxonomy (NCBI): domain Eukaryota; kingdom Viridiplantae; phylum Streptophyta; class Magnoliopsida; order Malpighiales; family Salicaceae; genus Populus; species Populus tomentosa. The sequence goes on from CM031991.1 coordinate 8,756,796, forward strand.
CTCATCTTCCCCCCCACCTTTTCAGGTTGGGTTTCAGTCTTAAGAATGTAGATTTCTGTGTCGACTGCGCTGCGGAGGTGGTTGTCGGATGGTGGCGGGAGTGGCTGTTTGTTGGTTGCAGGTGGTCCGGAATTTAGTATGTGTTTTTGGGTCTGCTTCGATGTTTGCTGTTAGTAAATGGAAATGGAAGGATGGTTTGGTTTAGTTTGATGTGAACCAAACTGCAAATTTGGTTTATAATTTTTAAGTGTTTGATTAAAGATTTTTCAAACTCTTACAGGAGAAAAAAGAAAGTAGAGCTACACACAACTCCTGAGACCCTTTCCTTTTGTAGAAATGCTAGTTGAAACTCCATTATAAAGTGTGTTTGTTTTTTTAGATAGTTTCTGTGGCTGTAGTTTAAAAAATATATGATTTATTAGATTTAAATATATGTTTAGTAAAAATTATAATTGAAGTTTATATGTAATAAAAAAATATTTATAAAATATTTGATAATTGTATAATTATGGTTGGTTTTTAAAATACTTTTATACTTGAAAATACATTAAAATAATATATTTTTATTTTTAAAAAATTATTTTTAATATCAGCGTATCATAATGATCTAAAACACCAAAAAAATTTTAATTTGAAGTAAGGAAAAAAAATAAAAAATTATTAATTTTTTTCAAAAACATTTTTACAAAACATTATTTTATGAAACATAATTAAAAAAACATATAAAAACTGTATTTTAAATTTACTTTTTTAGAAGGCTTCACACCATAAAATATAGTTTTTGCTATTATCAAACACCTTGTTGTATTTTTTTCACTCCAAACATAAAAATAGATACAAAACAAACTTAGTGGAAAGGACTTGAAGGACCAAAATAAATTCATACACTCAGATATCTTTTTATAATCTAATTAAAGAAAAAGTACAACATATTATTCTTGTAATTTAATTATTGCATTTTTTTTATTTTAATCTCTTAATTTAATTATCTTTTGAATTTATATATTTAATTTTTAATATTAAGAGGTGGAGCAGCGACTCACGACTGAAGTCATTCAATCATTGTTATTTAAATGATTTACCCGTGGTGGGTGACTCAAGTGCTAATTTGTTATTAGATTAAAAAAAATGGTTTGGTGATATTTGTCATAACTCGTTTTTATTCCCCTGTTTTGGAATATATTTTTAAACAAAATAAAAGGTTTCAAAAAAATGCATTTTCAACCTAATTCGACTGATTTTTTACCATTTTGTTTGTCGTATTCGTGCTAACAATTTCTTAAAACTCAAATATTTAAAAGAATTAAAAAAAATAGAAAATCAAGAAGAGAAAATCAAAGATTAAGAATAAAAAAAGGTTTAGTGAGCATCATAACAATCAAATAAGAATTAAAAAATAAAAAAATACAATAAAAATATTCTTAGATGGTGTAGAATATTCTTAGAATAAGAACTAAAAATATTCTTAGATGGGCCTACAAATAAAGGAGATAGTTTTTTTTTTTTTTTAAGAAAAGGCAGGTGCAAGAACAAAATTATAGCCACCAAACTAACTAATAAGATGAACTGCACATGTTATGTTATATCATATCATGTAATAATCAAGCTAGTGTTGCATTTGAAAAACACAGACCAACCGTTTATAAAAAAATAATTTTTTGTATATTTTAAATCGTTTTAATACGCTAATTTTAAAAATATTTTTTTAAAAAATAAAAATATATATATCATTTTAATGCATTCTAACATGAAAAGCATTTTAAAAAACAACCGCAACCATATTTTCAGACACACCCATCAACTTTAAATTTTTTTCAAAAAATAAGTTGGATCATCAAGAACACCCCAACATCAAAATAAAGTTTAACTTTGAGCTCACTAAACCTTATATAAAAACATGTATAAAATGTTTATGTGCAACAAAAAACACATATAAAATATTTAGTAGTTATGCGATTGTAGTTGTTTTTCAAAGTGCTTTTTACTTGAAAATACATTAAAATAATATATTTTTATTTTTTAAAAAATTATTTTTGATATCAGCGAATCAAAATGATTTAAAAACACACAAAAAATATTAATTTGAAGTAAAGAAAAAAATAAATTTTTTTTTCAAAAGCACTTTTAAAACGAAAAAATAAACATTATTTTATGAAACTTAGTTAAAAAAACATGTAAAACATGCTTCACAAAAATTACGTTTTAAATTTAATTTTTTAATGAGTCCTGCAGTAAAAAGCACAACTTTTATAATTATTAAATATCTTGCTGTGTTTTTTCACCGCAAATATAAAAATAGTGCAAAACAGACGCAGTCTTAGAGTGTGTTTGGCAGTGTGATAGCGGTTGCTTTTCAAATAGCTTTTCGTGCCGAAATACATGCCAATGATTTTTTTTTATTTTTTAAAAATTATTTTTAACATCAGCACATCAAAACGATCCAAAAGGTATAAACCGCACTTAATTTTAGCAAAAAAAAAATTCAAAATTTAACGAAACGCAGGTTAAAACGCATAGCCAAACACTACCTTAATGTGTTTCACATAAAAGAGACACGGTGTAAGATCCTAAATATGATTTTAGCAAGAGCTTCTAGTCTTTCATACTTAGCCTTTTGCTAATGGAGGTGTCTTACTACATAATTAAAAGAATTGAGGATGTGGAAAGTGCCTTAAAAGCCATAGAAACAAGAGAAGAATATACATATCAATCTAGAGGACATGTCTGATAAGAGAATGATGAATAAGAACTAGAATTAGGGATGAAGAGGGTTCCTCGATACAATAGTAATTAATCATATAATATCATTATTAATTAACACATTTAGATTTAAAACATCCGGGAATGGCCTTAAGTGATTCAAATAAAGATAGAATATAATAGGATATGAAAAGAAGGAAAAAATCGAAGGAAAACACATTCTCTTTTTTTAGGATCATAATACAAATCACTTTTTAAACCTAAGGCATATACTAGGAAAACACATCGTGTTTCTTAAAGAGAAACTTTGTTCGTCCATGAGAAGGAAGATACATATAATAACCACACCCAAACTATACATTAAAGGTTAATATAGGGATTTTCCATATAATTTAGAGAATGAGGATGTGTTGCCTAAGATTGAGGAAAATTATGATTAATAAGATATATTATAGTTTTTATAACCTCAACCAAAAAAAAAGCAAGAACATATGAGTCAATTAACAATACACAAGAAAATTCTAAAATATGATGATTTTTTTTCTTTTAGTAATATCATTTTATTCCTCATTTTCTTTGATTAATGATAAGTTAGAAGCAAATCCAATCTCTCATGCTTTCATGAAGCATATGGATATTGATTCCCACTTCATCCATGGCATGGTAGCTCGTAAAGATCGATCTTGAAGTTCAATTTGTTGCCTCCAATGATTAGACTGCAGATATATTCACCAAGCCTCTTTTCTCGCCATGGTTTATGCTTCTATCATCCAAGGGTTATAGGCCAATTATCTGTTATATTATTCTATTGTATTTATTATATTGTACAAATACCATTAAAGTGAGCTAGACATATGCTTGTAAGAGACATGTTCTTTTTAATTTTCTTTTCCGTCTCTGTCAAACTGCAGATACTGGGCTTGCTGGCTCGTGAAGACTGCAAAACCTCTCTGTCCTAAGACCCAAAATGGCAACCGTAGATTTCACAGACCTTTTCAGCTGTCCCTAGATTCCTCTCCTACACCATGAAAGTGCTGAAACTTGACCACCCACAAATCAAACTATATTAAATTTTTTATCAAATGATAAAAAAAAATCCTGTAAGACCCACATTGAAAAGCCAACTTCTCGATGATTCAATTTTTTAAAGTTTTGACTGGTCATATCTTTCACTCCTCCTATCTCATGTGCTGTCATGCTTCCAAGGATTCTACCAACGTACGTAGAAATCTATACTCCCAATCTGGTGATAATGGCCTTCTCTTCTTTTAACCATGCATGGGAATGCGTATTTTAAGTGTGTGTGTGTGTGTAGAATAAGCAAAAACACCTTGGATTCATTAAAGCTGTCTTGCTAAAAAGAAAAGAAGAAGGAAAAAAAAATGAAAAAGGTCATGAAAACAAAGGAAACAAAACAAGTTTATAAAATACAAAATCCAGGTAAGAGCAGTTAAAGCATAATTGAATGATTGAATATAAAAAGGGGCGTTCTCCTTCACTCGCTTTCACAGTTCACTCAGTATTTCTTTATTTCCATTAATGCTGCCAAGCAAACCTCTGGCACTATCTGTGACTTGATACAATACATCTTGTAACCAGTAAGATCTCGATCTCTCTCTCTCTAATTATGCAAGCAAGATCAGTTTTTATCCAGCTCATGACTCATTCTCATCTTGTTGTCGTACTTCTATTTGTTGTTCAGTTCTGCTCTTTACTAGGCTAAACTACCAAGTATTTCCATTGAAATAGAGCAAATCTTGAAGTTAATTACAATGCTAGACCATCCAATTGGGATCCCTGCTTGCTTTACATCCGGTGAGAAGGTAACTGATAATCCTGCCACAGTAACCAGGTCAGGGCAGAGTGTTTTCGTGTCTGTTTATCGTACAAAGATTGCTGATCAGTGTCGTTTGATCACAATAAGATGGTGCAAGAATCTGTTGCTCCATGGTCTATCAGTATCGGTTGAAGGTCCTGAGGGAGAGAGCCACTACACCTGCAAAGTGGAGCTGAAGCCTTTGTATTTTTGGAGGAAACAAGGCTCCAAACGGTTTGTAGTGGAGGGTAAAGCTGTGGATATCTTCTGGGACCTCAAGGCTGCAAGATTCAATGGTGAAACTGAGCCTAATTCTGAGTACTATGTCGCTGTTGTTTGCGATGAAGAGGTTGTGCTTCTTCTTGGTGATCTAAAGAAAGATGCTTATAGGAAAACTGGTTGTAGGCCTGGTCTTATTGATCCCATTTTGGTTTCAAGAAAGGAGCACATATTTGGCAAGAAGAAGTTCGCTACAAGAATCAAGTTCCATGAGAAAGGTAGGTTTCATGAGATCTCAATCGAGTGCAAGAATAGATGTAATTACAGTGGCAATGTTAGTAATGGGAACTCTATTAACGGGGATGAACCAGAAATGGACATAAGGATCGATGGAGACTTGGTCATTCATGTGAAGCATCTCCAATGGAAATTTAGAGGTAACGAGTCTATTAACCTTCATAAACTAAGAGTAGAAGTATACTGGGATGTCCATGACTGGCTTTTTAGTCCTGGTTTAAGGCATGCTTTGTTTATTTTTAAGCCAATAATGTCATGCACATCTCTATCATCACTATCGACGTCATCTTCATCACCACCATTATCTTCATCGACATTGACACCACTGTCCTCTCAGACAGGACCTGGTTCTGGTTCACTAGAGAGGCTTGATGCAGGTGGTGGGTCATTTGATTTTTGCTTGTTTCTCTATGCTTGGAAAGCTGAATGACAGCGATATACAGAAGCACCAACGTTACATCATCATCATCAACACCCAAGAGAATAAGATTGAAAGGAAAAACGGGGTGTTCATGGGATGGGCCAGCAGCATGAGGTGGTGAGGATACAGATTGGCTTAAGACAGTGACAGATGATTTGGTTAAGAAAGGAAATGGGGTCCAATACTGAGGTTGGGAGTTAGCTACAGCTGGGGTTGAGCAAGTGGGTATAATTGGACAAGACAGATAGCATCACATAACATGGCCAATATTAATTTTTCACATCTAGAGGCATCTTCCTGTCTATCTTCTCAAAATCATCTCTTCCTCTCTCTCTCTCTCTCTCTCTCTCTCTCTCTCTCACTTGATCTGGTCTTGAAATACGAGCAGTTTGCTTTCAGATTATAGTATCAATGGTGTATCCTTCCTTAATTTTATATAGAGAAAAAATATAACATGTTTTCAGTAGGCTACTGAATGTCTGTATCAGGCAAAACAAGGCAAATGCGTGTGATGATGAGCATAGGGGAGGATTTAGCGGGCTATGGATGGAGGATGAAGAGACACATGCACGTTTCTATGCATACAAGACCTTTTCACTTGATTTGCTCACTCTTTTCTTTTGCCTTCTCACATTCACTCTCCCATTTATTTACTTATACGAACGCGTAGGTTTTTCTGTTCATAATCTTTCCGGGAACTAAGATCCGGCCCTGACACCTTGACTTGTATTCTTTCTATGGAAACTAGAGATCGATAAACTGGCCTGGTGAATTGAAAAATAAAACCTTTTCAAGGTGCCAATTCCATTAGAATAGACATGTATACAGCAGATTATGTAAAAGCGTATTCGAAGATCCAAGGTAAATGCGTTTTTATCCCGTATATATATTGCTCGGACTCAGATTCATATCTGACATGATCATATGGCAAGGCTTCCAAATTGATACAAGTTTTCCTGTCAGTTCCAGTTTATTTGTGATTGAAGTCATTGAGAGTGGTCAAGTGGGCATAATTATCTGGGAAGGCAGGGGTTTTTGGCTGTTTTGAAGTCTCAAAAAATTAAAAATTAAAAAAAAAAAAAACCATACCATTGAATCGTTTTTCATAGTGTTCGATGTTTGAATCTCAACCATACAAATTTGACATGGGACGTGTAATAATTGACATTAATAAGTATTCTATAAGCCGAATTCTATAAGGATTGAGTTAATTTGTTTTCATGGCCAAATTAGATGTAGAAATTGTTAAAATAAATTCTTTATTTTTTTAGTGATTTTATTTTCTTATTTAATTTATAAATCCTAATGATAATTGAATTCTATATATTAGCGATGTAACTTTCAATAATTATTTCTTTTCTATAAAAATTCAGGTCAATAACTAAGTATAAATAAGGATATAGCGTTATTTTTTGAATAGATTATTAGATTAAACGTATTAAAAGATTTAATCAAAACTTTTTAGTTTAGAGTTTTATATATAGTCTAAGGATTGTAATTTCTCTATAATTTAGGGCTATAATTTTTAGAGCTTGAGAATGTCTAGCCTTCTATCTTTTTTCTATATGTTGTGTCAATTTATATAAAATATGTTGACATGTTTGATGAATGAAGGTATTGACAATATCATCCCATCCCGCGAGACAAATCAATTTATATATAGTCTATTTGAAGCCCTAAGGGCTCAAGATGTAGCATAAAGAACTCTATTGCAAAGATTTTATAGGTTGCATCAATTGTTAAGCAAACAAGAAAACATATAGATCATAATGAGAAAAGAAATGTGTCTAGAGACTTACCTCGAGGTAGACCAAACCATATATATATTCTTGCAAGCCTATATAGACATCATATTTATATGTAGAGTGGTGTTTACAAAAGACAATGCACTGAAGACTTGGTTTATTGTCATCCTTTCCATTGATGCATTTCCAATTTTAAAGAAATTCTTCTTTTTTATAGAAAATTTTTTTAAGAAAAGATTTATAGGCATCATATCTATATAATCTGTTGTTTACAAATCTAGATTCCAATAAGATGAGAGTGATAGAAAAATTAGATTGGGGTGATTTTGGGTTCAAAAATCCATTTTTTAATCAATTTGACACAAAAAACCAAAAAAATACCCAAAAAATCTCAATAACTTAGATTCCAACCACTTAAGGTGGCAAGAGAATCAGGTTGGGGTGTTTTTGAGTTCAAAAATCTGTTTTTTTAACCTATTTCACACAAAAAAAAAATAAAGAAACACATTAGTAACCTTAATAAACCAATCTTTCAACTCAAAACACCCCTAAATTGATTCAAAAACACAAAATCAAACCGAAAAGAATTCTCTCTCAAGCTTAATGTACTTTTTTAGGTAAGATGAAAGTAAGGAATCATCATCATTAAATTCCTCTCATTGAATGAAACCATCTAACACCAATCTTGGTTGTTTTTATTTTTAAAATAGTGACAATTGAAACCTTTCTCTCTCTACCGCTATTTCCTGGTGAATTTCTCTCTTGTTTCTCAAACCTAAAGATTTAAAATTGAACAAAATGAATTTTTATACAAAAATAATATTTGTTGTAAATCTAGGGTTAGCTATATATTCTCATCGTGTTTTACATTTTAATCATCTATCTTTTAATGCTACAAGTTTGAGTTGATTGCAAAACAAGTTTAAGCCAGCACATATATTTTTTGTCATTCTTATGATCGTTAAAATGTTGTCTTCTCATGCTTAACTTGAAAAGAAACACTCTTGTAAGGCACTCCTAACTGGAAACACTCGAGAAAAGTAGCTATAAACATAAACAAACAAATGAGATCTACTCTTGGAATTCATAATAAAATTAATCAACTCCTTGTATTATGAGACATTGTTTTTTCTGGCTCAATATGCATCACATAAATTACATAGATTATATAGGTAGCTTTGACAAACAAATGTTGGCTTAGAGTTGGACCCCATAAATATGTGAGGAGTAGCTTATCATTATAGAATGGTGAACTATGATAAACATAGCTAATTACATGATCATGTTTAAAGATTTAATATTATTAATAGTTGTATTTATATTACAGAATATGAACGATAAAATACTTTCTCTTGATGACAATGAGATGATGTTGCCAATGAGACTATTTAATTCTTTCTAACATTATTGTTTAAAACAAATAATAATAATAAATTACGCTTAATAGACATTTTTCTTCAGTAAAACCAGATGCCCAATAATAATAATAATAAATAATCTAATTAGAATAACAAAAAACTAATTATAATGAGAAAATTAATGTGGACAAGGCGTACGTAATTCACGGTGGATTGGAACACTAAAATTACATATTTGCCCTTGATCAAGAAAATCAATTAACTAACCCTGAAGGGTAAATGAGTATTTTCACGGGGTTCATTAACATGACCTAATTACCATGGTAAAAATACTATGGACAAGGTATAATTCACTATAGAATAGAGTAATAAAATTACATTTTTACCCTTAACCAAGAAAATCAATGAACTGGTCTTGAGGTGTTAATGAATCTTTTCAAAAGGTTCATTAGCCATTCTTGGATTGATTGAGGGAAGTGCGGTTTTTTGTGTTTTTTTTTACACAATAAAATGACTTAATTACTCCTAAAAGATAAAAAAAAAAATAAATTCAATAGCCTTATAAGGGCTTTTTTTGGGATTCCATTTTTCAAAGCACATTAAAACTACCATGTTACCCTTAGACTAAAATTAAAACCAGACTCAACGGGCTTTTTGGTACTTTCACATTGGTTTTTTTTTTTTTTATCATTAGGTGGGCCAAAAATAGCCTCCCTTGATGTTTTTATATTTGTCATGGTGGTGCCTACCTCTCTGGGTGGAGCGTTTATTATAATCCCTGCCAGTTGTATTTTTTTTTTCCCTTTTTTTTTTCATTAAAAAACTTCATAATAGCCCTTTTCAATTTGTTTTTATGTAAGATATAGTCCTTGTTCTTTTAGTTGCAATTTTTTTATTTGAATAAATTATTTCAATTTGAAAATTATTTTCAATTTCATCCTCTAATTTTTTTTATGTCTCAAATTTGATCGACATTCTTTTGATTACTTATTGTTTTTAATTTGAGATGATTTTTAAAAATTGATTTTTTTTATGATTTCATCTCCTTTAATTTTTTTTTTCATATCAGGTTTCAATCTCATTCTTTCAATTGCTATTTTTTATTTTGCTTAGGCAAATTTTTTTAATTGGTTGTTTTTTTTTTATTTCATCCTTCAATATTAATTTGGTTAGGAATTGACTTTCTTAATTGAGTCCGGGTATAGGATTTCATGGGTCATGAATTTAGATGATTAACCTAAATTTAAAAGATTTGCTCAGGTCTACTTTGGTTTTTCATATTATTAAATTAGGATTGTTTATTTTTTTAATAGTATTAAATTAACTGAGTTTATTACACTCAGTTGTCTTAATAACTGGAGTCTCGATTTTCTTTTTTTGATTTCTTAACAACTCTAGCGTCACCTTAAATGTGTTTCTTTTTTGTGTTTAGAAAAATTTGGTCTGGCCCGCGGCTTAATGTCAACCATTAATATAGGTTTACTCAAGTCATTTTTGTTGGGTCCTATTTTTAAACTAACTTTTATTTTTCACTCTCGGTCTTCAATAAATGGTTCATTAGTAATAGGCCTCGTAATTTATTTCCATATAGATTCCATAAGTTTATCAAATTCTTTTAAGGAGAGAATGGATGATAAGATCTGAACAACACTAAAGAACCTATTAGAAGTTCTAAATGGACTAATCATCAGGTTAAGGACAAAGAATCTCAAATATGCATTTAAGGGGCTTATTCAGAGTATTTTGGCTATGATGAATTTCAAGGAGTCTATATTTTTACCAAGTAATGATCAGACCTTTATTTGGTTTTTCATTAAACTAATATGACTTATCTAAGAATTGACCAAGTTTCATGGCGTCTTCCATATTTCTCATTCACATCTCTTCATAGGCTTTAGGTGAGGTTTTTAATTTTCAGTTACTTATAGTCTTGGTTTCTCAGTACAGGTTATTGTTGTATCAAGCTCAAAGCATGAATTTAGCTTTCTATGGAAATGATTGTTTAATTATGAATTTTTGTGTCTTTATATATTCATGAGGTTCACATCAATGACCCTACTTCCAAAATGCTCTATTTTACTATAATAACCAACCACATACTCAAAACACACAAAAATACCAAGATTAGTTACCACCTATTTTCATACCCCTTAAAGAGTTATACCAACACTTGATCAAGCTATGGCAAATCTTCCATGTGCCTTATAGTCCCTTACAACCACTTTACCTATATTGGTACAAGTCAAAGGAGAAATGTGATTATCATTTTGAGGGTGATAAGCTATAGTACTAAGACTTGTAATTCATTTAAGAAATGAGTTGGTCTACTTGTTAAACATGGGTGGATAACTTTTGAAAGGGACTTAAATTCACTTAATATTTAATTAATTGTAGATAACAAAAATAAACACTTGTGAAATTAAGTATAAACCAAATGTTGAGATATTTCTTTCAAACTATGATAACCTCATAGAAAGCTAACTTAAATAATATATGAAAAAAAATTCAAAATCAAGTAAATATTAAAAGATAAAATTAAAAGAAGAATGAAGAAAATAATAAAAGAAAAGGAAGTGTAAATGTAAAAAACAAAAGGTGTAAAAAAAGGTCACCTCCTTTAATGTGTATATAATCATAAACAGTAAAGAAGTTGACTTGACATCACAAACTCTTTTAGATGTATTAGGTAATAAGTCAAAGAAATTTTTAAAAATTAAAACTATTCCCTTTCTAAAAGTAAGTCAAATATGTTTTAGAAAAATCTTAAATATAAAAATGAATAAGGAATGAATTTAGAACTACTAAGCCTATCAATAAATCCAGGTATCTATACGTACATAGGCTCCTAATCTTACCTTAAAAAAAGATTAAAACAACAAAACAAGATAAAAACTTGGAATAATTACAAAAATATATATATATATATATATATATATATATTATATAATTTATTTTTTTTCACTTTCCCCGTTAAATCAACCTAATTTTCAAATATGATAAAATTATCAAATTACCCTTATATATAAAATATAACACAAGCACCACAAATCTTCTCCTTTTTTTCTAACCTAACCAACTCCTCTTCCCCCCTTAGTTTGACATCTCAATCACAAATATTAATGACAAATGCTAGATAATTATTGTTTAAATGAAGATCGATACAAACAACTCAAAAGATGAATAAAAAACCAAGCTCATTACTTTTACAACAATATTTATGTGGGAAAATCTAGTTTCCCATCTCACCATGATGAATAAAGAACAATTGAGATTTCTAGCCAAATTAAAGGAGGATTCACTTCTATTATGTGGGTCTGCTTTGAAGAACGGGTAGGTAAGTTATTTGATTTCTAACCAAATAATAATAAAAATAAATGTTTTTAACATCACTTATTAAAGTAGAAAAAAAGTCTTGAATCACAAATAATTTCTTGATCACAATGACTTTCTTAAAAAAAAAAAAAAAAAAAAAAAACAGAGACAAAACCAGAGACAAGAAAAAAAAGTTGAGAAGAAAATAATCTTTCTAATGATTTTGGACCCACCATCATCATTATATTAAAGCTCAAACCCACCACCACCTTACATCAACCACTGCCCATCATGTAATGTTTTTGTTTGAATAATGGGTTTTCAATTTCTTCAATGAACTCAAATTCATGTTTTGGGCAAATTACAGAGTTTTGTCTCCAATCCTGAGTGAAAGGGTTGCACCTATAGCACTAATATGACTACGAAGTTGAAGATGACATCAAATTGAACAAAACCCAAAAACAATTTGGGTTAGATTTGAAAGATTGGAGCTTTATGGTGTTAGAAACAGGGATGGCAATTGGAGTGGTTTGCAATTAAGGTTACAGGGAAAGATGTAGTCCTAGAACAACAAGATGAAGACCGAGGGAAAGATGAGGATTGTAAGGCTAGTGGCTAGGATTGTGTAAATTTTGTGTTTTATATTCTCAAGTATACTATCTAATTATTAAATCTAAAGGATTGTCCAAAAGAATGAAAGAAAAAGAAATTTCTCAAGTACACTTTTATTCTAAAGTATAAAGTGTAATGAATTTATAAACTTTAAAGTGTAATTTCTTAAATAATAAAAACAAGGTAAAAAAATGAATAAATTAGATGAGGTTTTTTTTTATTTGTAAATATCCCTATAAAATAACAAAAGGAGTTGGGCATCGCCAATTGTCTCCTTCACAATTTGCTCGAAACCGCTACCTCACCTCTTCCATCGCACTTCCGTTGTGTCGGAAAGATATCAAATTCTTGAACCACCTCTTCCTATCTACTCAAGCCTTGCATGAGTCTGAAATAAATTTGTTATTGAGATTTAGAAAGAAGCACCGGTAAAGCTACCTAATAGACGGACCCATGCCTCTAGCTCTCCGACAACAAATGAGAGTTCGAGCGGATTCTCCTTTCAGAACTGCTAGAAGAGCTGACCGGTTTTAAGAGTAAACTCTTGCTACAGCTCTAGGCAACCTTGCCAGATTCCGGCCAAATACTTCCCAGCACTCTTATGCTAAGGACTCATTTCCGCATGCTTTTGAATCCAAGATTTGTATATACTTTTCCAAGCTTAAAACTCCAAATCCACCTATCTTTTAGTTTTGAAATTACCTAGTTTAGACCTAATTCATCATAATGGTCGGGTTCCACCGATCATCGCCAGATGTGGTTGCCAGTTTTCTCCCTTTTTTTAATGAAGGGAAGTAAGTACAGCTTAAGGACTCATCCATGAAATATTTGGCTTGTAGAATAGCACATGAAAACATAAAACAGAAATTGCTTAGCCATGTGTCATCCGTAGGAAAAACAAATACGTTGAAACGTAGCAAAAGTATAGTAGAATTTGCCTTCCTTCCATGAATTATCTCTTAATTTTCCAAATAAAAAAGTAAACTACACCACCATTTTCTTTTGCCCCCATACTATTTATTACCTCATTAAAACACAGTCATAAACAACATGCAGTGTATGGTAGAACCCGTCCTAGAGTTACAAGGCGAGCTACTCCACACCATGCTCTTAATTATTCCAAACATTTTTTTCTCTCCTTTTTTTTGTTGGTACTCTCTAAATTGAAAATAGCTTGCGCAACAAACATCTCCTCCTAATTACAGGGAGTGTTTTCATCAATACCGAAGCCTAATGTGACGTTGCACATCTTCTGGAGTTGGATAAAGAGATCTGCATCTGAAGTTTTATCTGAAGGCTCCGAAGTTTCAGAACTGCTGAGAGTTGGTGCATTCTTTCCGAGTATATGAACCGCGATGCAGTCTCTGACACAATGGCACGTTGTTTCTTTCCCAAGGATGATCTTAACCTTTTTTACTATTCGAAGACCGTGACAACATTTAAAAGAGGGGGCACCGACCAAGAAGCCAAGGCGGAGGACATCGGTGCATGGATGGAGATTGGAGCTGATAAGTGCGCAATTGGGATCTCTTCCAGCACTAGTTCCTGTACACAAGACTAGCAACATAGTCAGGAGAAGCAATGATTTCATGGCAATGCTCGACTGTGCTTTTTTTCTTTTTCTTTTTTTTTCTGTATGGGTTGGTGTATCAGGGATCTATGGCTGGGTTCGCCTCTGACGAATACAGAAGGCCTTTTATAGAGAGTATTCAATCTGGACCAGCTGAGCGCTTCCCAAAGAGTTGGCTGTACAAGTTGGGAGTTGAATTCTAAAGAGAAGGGAACTTCAATTGATCTCACTTATCACTCGCAACAAATTTCTTGTCTATATTTAATCGTGCAGCCATAATAGCAACTTGCATGCTCGATATGTAGGCTTTAGCTACGCGCTGGTACTAGCTAATTAATACACTTTTTTAAAAAAAAATTATGGTTGTTAGATTAATTTTTGAAATTTTAAAGATAATAACTAAGTAAGTTTTTAGTGGTTTTAAAATTTATAAAATTCAAACTAGTAATTTCTGTGAAACAAATCCAGTATCTGACTATTTAAACTACACTTTTTAGAGTTGCTAATTAATACATCATTCCGCATATGCAAGGGGGAAAGAGAGAAAAGCATAAAAAATAAGTTGAAAAAATACAAGCTCGTTGGATTTTTATTTTTTAAAAGTGTTTTTTTTTAAAATGAATTTTTTAAAATTTTTAATTTTTTTTTAAATTATTTTGATGTGATGATAATAAAAAATCTATATTATTTTAATATTTTTTAAAAAATATATATTTTAAAAAACAATTATTAGTATATTGATATTGTTATTTAAACTAAAGGGAACAGAGAAAAGTGTTGAAAAATGAAAGCTCATTTATTGTTATTTAAACTATATATCCAGTACATCATGAGGTGTATATTAATGTGTTTTTTTTTAATTAAATTTTGTTTTAAAATAATTTTTTTTATTTTTTTTATTTTTATTATTAGTATATTAAAATCATTGAAAAACATGAAAAAAAATATTAATTTAATATTTTTTCAAGTTAAACATACTTTTAAAATACAATTAAATATAATTTAAAATGTAAAAATAAACAGTCTGTAATTATAAATAAATTCAATGCAAATATTGTAAAAAGCAATTTTTTAAAAAAATAATGATGATAAAAATAGAAAAAATAGATTTGTCTTGCTGTGAACTTTGAGCACTTGAAGATCCATCTACTAATGAATTATATGTTGAAGGCCATGTCAATAGTGAAGCAGATGATGATGGCTCGATATTATCCTTCGCCGTTGCTCGATCCGTCTCAGCATATATAGATAACATTTTATGGTAATTAAAACGGTAAAGAAAGAAAAAAGGAAAAGAAAGATCCATGTAGAGTTTAACATTTTATATATTTTCTCGACGATTCTCTTGGTCGGAAAGTAATTAATTTGAATACTAAAATTAAAGGGTCGGTAAAATTTAAAAAATTTTATAGATTATCAATGTTTCACTTCTACTCCTTTAAAAAAGATTTTGAAGGTATTAAAAGCAAAAAAAAATATTAGCTCTTCAAATCTTTGTTCAAATCTTTATGTAGAATAAACAAAGATTTTGAAAGTCTTAGTCATCAACAAATGAAAACATTTTTATCTTTTTTATAAGATTTTACATGCCTTACTATTGAGATCTTCAAATCTAGATGGCTTGCCTTTACTTAAAGGAAATGTTTCTTGGGAAACAAAATAGCAGTTGGCTTTTAATGCAATAATTGAATGAATTATTTAGATTTGTGATGATATGAAAGGTTTTCTATTCGATGGTGGAAACAAAAAGAAATGTTTTTTATAATTCTAGTTCTTGTTTGTGATTTTTTTTTGTTTTCACTTTCTATGAGTTTGAAAATTTGTTCTTGAAACAAGACCTCAAAACATCTCTGATCTAATTTAAGAAGAGAAATATTCACTTCAAATATTTTCTTTATCAAAACCTTTCTCCTTATCTTTCTATTAAACATAACAAATGGACCTAGAAGCATCAGATTTTTTCTAAAAAGAGAGGTGCTCCTGTCACTAATAAGGAGTTCATGTTTCGACCATAACTTGAAAGAAATAGCAAGAGACAAGGGTCTAATAGACTGAATCCTAAGACAAGAGGAGATGCTACATTGACATCCTCTTCTAGTAGGGAGGTGATAAAACCTTCTTGCATAAGTCCTTTTCCAACCCTTGTTAAAGATACATAAAAGAGAGGGTCTCGTAAAAGTCCTTCTTATGCTCTTGTTAGAGATACTCTAGGGAAAGGGAGGTTGCTTCAGACCCCTAAAGATGATGTCCCCAGCAGCGTAAGTGCTAAAGATATAAAATATATTCCTTGCCACTAATTAGGAGAGCACATGACTCGGATGCTCGACCATATTGATCGTAATAACAATTAGACCCTGAGCTTCACCTAGGGTTATCTTGAAATTACAGCCTCATTTATATGTATAAAATGGAGTATTCCTTTCCTCTTCAAGGATTCGCGAATGAGGTGTTTAGCTACCACTAGTTGAGTCTAGGATAACTAAATCCCAATAGATAGACAATTTTATCCTTCTTTGAAAAGTTTTGTAAGATCATCAGGCTCGAACCTATAGTTAATATCTTTAGAAATTGTTACCAATTAGTTACTAACATCGATTGTGGCAATAACATGCGTTGATTTTTTACCTTCACCAACATAAACAACGGCACCATGAAAAACACATTGTCTGGGAAGCCAATGCTTGTCAAGAAATGGAGGGGGAGATGACTGGTTGTAAGATTCAATGAGACAGTCAATCCTAGAGAAGGGTTGTAAGTAATATAGGGCTGCTTTTATTATTGAAAGGTCCCTCCCTCTAAATAAACAACAAGCCTCATTTGATCTCGGAGGAGAAGAAAAACTGTGATATGCTAGCCTCGACTTCAATTGAATATGGAGTAAATAAGATGGCCAAAAGATATTGCTAGGTTGTCTTGCAAAGTATGCTTCTTCCCTGCTCTCTTTTTATCTTTCTGAACTTCCTTCGTTTCGTTTTTGTTTTTGCAGGGCTAATAGCCAAGGAAGAAGAAGAAACTTCAGGAGGGCCTGAGAAAGAGAAACATATGTATGTCTTCGTTTAAATTGTTAGGCACCGTTTGAGTCTACACATAAATTGTACACATATTTTTATAAATGGGTCCATCAAATTTAATCTTGGAGTGAAGTTAAAGATTAAATATATTAATTGCTGCCTATTTAAAACCATTTAATTAAGATTAAATTGCTAAAACGGCTTTCTCTTAACTAAAACTATACTTTGAGGGTTTTTTCTTTTATTATTATTATTATTATTTTTGTTGACATTTCATCGCTAATAATATGGTCCCATTCATTATTTTGAGCTGCTGTTGTTGGTACCAGTTGCAGCCTAGAATACCACACCAAACCACCAAGCCAAGGAGCATTTGCTCCATCCATTAATACGTTTATTATTGGTAATGTTTGGTTTGACGGAGACAACTGAAGTAGGAATCTATGTGAGATAGTAAGAAATAAAAATAAAAACTCATTTTTATCTCAAGTGGAAATGAAATCAATTTTGATACCCTTATATATATATATATATATATATATATATATATAAAAGATACATAAATAACACATTTCTCTACGTAACCTGTTTTTTTACCCCAAAAGAATAATAATAATTTTTTCCACACCCATGAAAAAAAAAATGATTTTTTTAAGGTTTTTTTTTTTTCAGAAAAAACAGAGTTGTCAAGTCAAAAATTGAGATTCCCGTCAAAAACTTGACCAAAACATCAAAACCAGATTTATAGGGTCAAAACTAGTTAAAATCAGTTTAACACGGTCAAAATCATCTTTTTACAGTTAAAATCAGATTTCCTAATAAAAGTGGCTGAGACCATCATTTTCGAGTCAAAATCAGGCGCACCACATTAAAATTTGTCAAAATAATATGAATTGTTTTTTTTAAGTATTTTTGAAAAAAAATAATTTTTTTTTATTTTTTTTATATTAATATTTTTTTGTATTTTTAAATTATTTTGATATGCTGAAATTAAAAATAATTTTAAAAAAATAATAAAAAAATATTATTTTAATATAATAAAAAATACTTTAAAAAATAATCATAATCACACTTTTTAATATGTTAAAAGATCAAATTTATCATTTCACGACTTAATCATTTTTTTGGATCAAGAAAAGAATTTTTGGGTGAAGTTTAGGTTTTTTACAATCGGTCCTTTTAAACCCAATATATATTAAAAAATTCTAAAACACGTGGGATTTTCACTGTAGCAATAATTATTTTTATTTTTTGTAGTAGGTTTTTTTTTGTTTTTTGTTTTTTTTTTTTTGTTTTTTCTTCTTCTTCTTATTTTTTACATGTTTTTTGTTTGCTTTTTTTTTTTAACCCAAAATTGACTTCTTCTTCTTTTTTTTTTAATTTTTTTTTTCAAAATTATCTTTACTAATTTTTTTAAGTATTGAGCTAGTTGAAATTTTAACTATGTAGTTTTTTTCTTTAAAACATTATGAATTGCTATAATATTCTCATATATTTTTTTTTTATGATTTATTTATTCTTTTTTTAAAAAAATTGGTCTTTGTAGATTTTATTTTTTTTATATTATATTTGTTGAAAATTTAGCTTTGTATTTTTTTTATAAAAAAAAACAATATTAATTGCTATAGTGTTTCCCCTACATAGTTTTTATTTTGCTACAGTGTTTCTCTGTATTTTTTTTAAAAAATTATCTTTATCGAATTTATTTTTTCAATATTAAACTGGCTGATAATCTAGCTTTAGCTTTCCCCACATATTTTTTTTATTTTTTTATTTGTTTTTCTTTTTTTCCAAAATTGTCATTTTTTACATTTTTTTTTGTTTTTTTTTTTTAGAATTATTTTTGTTGATTTTATTTTTTTACTATTGAGTTGGTTAAAAATTTATTTTTTTGTTTTTTTCTTTAAAACACTGTAGCTTTTTCCACGTGTTTTTTTTCGCTTTTGTTTCCTTTTTTCACATGTTTTTTTTTTCATTTCTTTTACCCAAAATTGACTTCTTCTTCTTCGTTTTTTTTAAAATAGTCTTTGTCGGTTTTTTTTATATATTGAATTGGTTAAGAACTTAGCTTTGTAGCTTTTTTTAAAAAAAAAAAAAAAAACACTCTAGATTACTACATTATTTCCTTTACATGGTTTTTGTTTGACTGCAGTGTTTTCCTCTACATATTTTTTTTTTAAATTACCTTTGTCAAATTTATTTTTTCAATATTGAGTTGGTTGAGAATTTAGTTTTAGCTTTTCCCACGTTTTTTTTTTTGTTTTTTCAATTTTTTCCCAAAATTATCTTTCTTCTTTTTATATATTTTTTTTTCATAATAATTTTTGTTGATTTTATTTTTTTACTATTAAGCTGATTGAGAATTTAGTTTTTTAATTTTTTTTCTTTTAAAATACTAGATTGCTACAGTGTTTTTCTATATGGTTTTTTATTAAATAATTTTTTTTAAAATTATCTTTGTCGATTTTATTTTTTTCATATTAAGCTGATTGAGAACTTAGCTTTGTTGCTATTAAAAACACTATAGATTGCTACAATGTTCTTCCACATGATTTTTGCCTTGCTACAGTATTTCCCCACATGTTTTTTTTATCGATGTTTTTTTTTTCAAATATGTTTTTGTTAAATTTATTTTTTTCACATTGAACCGATTGACAATTTAGTTTTTTTTTTTCTTAAAACATATTTGATTGCTATAGTGTTTCCCATATGTTTTTTTTTAAAATTGTCTTTGTCGTTTTTATTGTTTTTAATATTGAGCTGGTTAAAAATTATAACTGTAGATTTTCTCATGAAACACTATAGATTGTTATAGTGTTTCCCTGTATGTTTATTTTCCTTTCGTTTTTTTTTATATATATATTTGTCAAAATTATATTTGTTAATTTTTTTTAATATTGAGCTGGTTGAGAATTATAATTGTATATTTCATCACAAAACACTATAGATCGCTACAGTGTTTTCTTAAATAATTTTAATATTGAGCTGGTTCAAAATTTAGTTTTAACTTTCTCCACATATTTTTTTCCTATTTTTTTATTATTTGCTTTTTGCTTTTTTTCTTCCAAAATTGTCATCTTTTTTTTTTTTTTGTATTTTTTTCATAATTTTTTTTGTCGATTTTTTTTTTTAATATTGAACTGATTGAGAATATAGTTTTATAGTTTTTTCCATTAAAATATTGTGGATGATAACAGTTTTTTTATATGATTTTTTTCACAAATCCACGATGATGCACAAGCATGCCACAAGCCCGCGGCATCGCGGGGGCATGTCACGCCTTTTACTAATATATTTACTTATTAATATATTATATTATTATAATTATTATATTATAATTATAATTATAATTATTATATTGTATTATATTACATTATATAACTATTTTTTTCTTTTTATATTTTTTAATGAAAATTTTTTGTTTGATTTAGTTTGTTAATGTTAAATTTTTTTTATTTAGTTATCAGATAGATTTTCATGATACGGATCTCGGGTTTAATGGGTTAACCTGATTTGTCGAGTTATTTTTTTTTTTAGTTTAGTCTGTTAAAGTTAATTTTTTTTCTATTTAATTATTAGACTTTCATATTTTCATGACACATATCCTGGGTTTGACGGGTTAACTTGGTTTGATGGGTTAACCCAGTTAATTTTGGGTAAACCTGTTATTTTTTTTTTTCTATTTAGTTATCAAACTTTCATGACGTGAATCCCAGGTTTTACGGGACAACCTGGTTTAAAGGGTTAACCCAATTAATTCATTTTTTTCTTTTTCTTCATTAGTTTTTTCCTTCATGTTGATTTTTTTTCTTTATTTTTTTAATTAATCTATTTAATTATCACACTTTTATAACACGACCTTATAGCTAGACCCACATCCAATATTCTTGGATCCGGTGTTGCAGTCAGGCTCACTTAAACTTGGGTCATGCAAGTTTAATTTTATTATTAATATTATAAATATTAATCTTAGGTCAGGCGTTGTAGCCAAACCCAAGATTCTTGGGTATAGCTTTGTAGAAAAACCCAAGATTTTTAAATTTTTATTTTTTTTAATATTTTTTATGCAAAAACAAATGACCTGCGGCATCGCGCGGGTCATGCATATATATATATATATATATATATATATATATATAACATGTTTGTAAGGAGTATGTTTGGTATTATAAAAAAAATATATATTTTTTTAAGAGTATTTTTTATTAATAAATATTTTAAAATAATATTTTTTTTATTTTAAAAAATTACTTTTAATATTAACACAATAAAATATAAAATAAAATTAATTTAAAACAAACACAGCTGTAACAGTGCAATGAGATACACATCCCATCGCACAAAAACGTGAAATAGGAAAACCATTCCTTAAAAAGAACTATAAAATTCTCGTAATATTTAATATGTAATATAAAATAGAAAAACCACACCTTAAAAAAAATAAGAGAAGCATAATAATACATAATAAAAAAATAAAAATAGAAAAAAAATAAATGAACTAATAAAAATATTTATTTTATAAAAAATCCTATATTATATATTATTTTATAAAATCTAATTCAATTTTCACTTTTTTTTAATAGGATTATAACATTTATTTTTTTAATATTAACATAAAATCTTACTTCATTATTTTCCTTTGTGTTTTTATTTTTATTATTATATAATTATATATAAAATAATTAATTTTAAAATTAAAAATTATTAAATATAACCAGAATTATGACTCATTTTATAAATTTAACAAGTTAATTAAAATTAATAAAAAATATTTTTATCTCAAAAAGTTTTCTTTAAAATACTAAAACAACGAGATCTTTAAATCTTTTTAATCAAATTACATAAATCAAATCAATCAGATCAAGCCAACATCAACACAATTTAATTTGAAATTCATACCATACATTAGCAGTATTGTAGAGCCTAGTCAACTTCATGCTATACTCTTTGGCTATCATTAATTATTCTTTTTAGTATTTATTGATAAATATAATTATCAATTAGTTTAATTATTAAACATACATTTCAAGTTTTCAATTTAAATCTGAGATTTTTCATAATTGTTTCAAAATTATAAACGGCCACATATTTTTTATTTTATGTTAAATTAATTTTTGATCCTTACCGCAGGGAAAGTGAGCATCGGACATCGATACTAGAGTTTGCTATAAAAACTTTCTTCTCTCAAGTCGCCCTAATCAGAGGGAACCTGGCTTGATTATCAACGGACTGGATTCAAGGAGTATGACTTTTGGTTGACTTTTGACAAAGCGAACGAATGAGTAATCAACGACGTTGGGCCTTCATTATGTTACTGATCATGGACCTGGACCACGTTTCATGGGCTGTTTGTTTTTTAAGTAGAAATCGCGTTTTCAGATTTAATTATTTTTACTCTAAATTAGTTTTTTTATATTTTTTATTTTTTTGATGTTTAGACATTAAAAATAATTTTTTTAAAATATTATTTTTTATATTTTATAAAAATAAATATCTTAAAAAATAACCGAAATCAATGACTAAAATTTAATATAGGAGAATAATGGGTAGCCCAATTAGTGACTATATAATATAAAATTGGAGTCAAGTTGGGGGACAAGAAGGCACTCACCCTCGTATAATAACTGAGCTTTACCATTTTCCTCTTCCTCTCCAAATTCATTCTAGTTGGCTTTTGCCTCTATGTTTAGATCAGCAACTTTCTTAATTCGAGCTTGGTAATGTAATTATGATTATTTTTAAATAATTTTTTGTGTTAAAATATATATTAATAATTTTTTTATTTTTAAAACTTATATTTTATTTTTTTATGTTAAAATGATTTAAAAAAACTAAAAAATTATTAATTTAAAATTAATAAAAAAAATTAAATATTTTTTAAATACAAAATCAAACAAGCTTCTTGATCTCTTGAAGAAGCTAGGGGACAAGCCAAACCGTAGAAATTGTCCACTTACCAAAAAGTCTGCGAAGAATGAAATGTCCTCAATACGTATACGTATACCAATACCCTCTACATCCACCATAATTTTTTTTTTAAAAAAAAGTACAACCGTACTTCTAAACCGTGCATGAACAAAATTTTACAAACATATCCATCCCAAGAACTCTTTGGTTAACCCCACCCTTTCCTAGTGTTAAGGGTCATCTGTCTAAGAAGTAAAACTCTTTTCTATTCCCATGAAGAAAAAAGATCTTACTGTATTTTGTCTGGCCTTGTATTATATAAGGAAGCCGAGCAGTCTCCACTTTACAGTATCATCATACCTTCTGTTTTAGGGGGATCGTAGCCTCTTTTGCTGCTCTTGTACAAGAAAAGAGTATCTTCAGTTCCATACCAATGGCAGCACGTCGTCTTCTCTTGGCATCCCTTGTTCTCTCTTGCTCTCTACTGCCTTGCTATGGAGCTGTTCTCTTCTCCTCTCTGCAAAGAACTCTTGCAGTCACGGCTTCACCAACATCAGGACAAGGTAACGCAACCCGAAGAACTGTCTTCTTCTTTGCTCTTTCTGTTTTGCAACTCCTCAGTTCTCACAGCCCATCTTCTTTCTCTGTCTGATTTAGATAAACAGCCCTAGAACACCATCTCATCTTGTAGGTTTTATTAATTAACAAGGTCAGATTTTGTCAGCGTTTACGCGTTTGATGGCCGCGTGCTCCATTGGATATTCATCATGTCAAATATTAAGAAAAATTAATAATAAAACTTCAAAAATATATTTAAATTGTTGGGTTTGTGGAGTTCATAATTGGGTTTCGTTTTAAAATCATAATCCACGAGTTGATGTATGTTCTTAAATTTACTCTTTTTTTTCTTCTGTTTTTTCATGATACATCATAAGTCATCCTCCTTGAATCGTACTAATTATATATTTAAATTAGTCTAGGAATTGTACTAATTATAAATAAAATTTGCAGTATTGAAAGGTGGTGTAGACAAGATCACTGTGACCTGGGGGCTAAACCAAACCCTCCCAGCCGGGACCGGCTCGACCTACAAGACGATCAAGGTCAAACTATGCTACGCGCCAATAAGCCAAGTAGACCGCGCCTGGAGAAAAACTGTAGACCGGATAAAGAAGGACAGGACTTGCCAGCATGATATCGTTGCCAGGCCTTACAACTCTGCCAACAAGACCTTCCAATCCCTCGAGTGGACTGTTGAACGTGACGTGCCCACCGCCACGTACTTCATACGCGCCTATGCCTATAACACCGATGAGAACGAGGTGGCTTACGGGCAAACAACAGATGCATACAAGACCACAAGTCTGTTTCAAGTGGAATCAATCACCGGCCGCCACATGACAATGGATATTTGCTCAATTTGCTTCAGTGTCTTCTCTGTTGTGTCCCTGCTTGTTTTCTTCTACATCGAGAAGAGAAAGTCCAAGAGGTCTCAATGAAGTGAACAGGGCAGCAGATATCATATCAGACAATAAGCCCATAGAGCATTCCAAGTAGCGGGTGCCATGTTTTATTTTCTTAAATTTGTGTTGAGCTTTTTATGTTGTCTTGAACTCGTAGGAAATGTAGACTTTGTAGTGGGGAAACAAGGAAAAGAAAGTGGCTTTATTATGAAAAACTGAGCAGCTGATATATGGAATGGATAGCTTGAGTCAGCTGGGTTATTTTATCTTGACAAGTCCTTCAGATTTTTTATAGCTTTAAGAGAACCATTAACTTCCAATTCATTTCCAGAAAGATTAAAAAACAGCAGCATAAAGAAAGAATTGCAACATGATCACGACAGCTTAGCATAATTTTGAAGAAAAAGTAGACAAGACAACATGTAGGGTGGACCAAAAATAACAAAGCGTCACGATGAAGAAGTGGGTGATGGTGATCACATTTTCTATCTTCACGCAATGAAACATCTCTGGCGTCATCCAAAATATTACTCTATTTATTCTGGCAATACCTCCAACAAGTCTGGAGATGATAAAGGAAGTTGAGTTCTGAAAATAAGCACCAATGGAGTAACAACAGGCATCCGCGATCATGACAAATAAACATAAACAAATGTGAACAAGCAACAGAGACCATCAAGAGTAGGCCATCCCCTAGTCGCAAATGTGTAGGGTATTCAATCTTGGACATTGATAGTAATCAACAGTTGCATCCATACCTCTTTTGGAAGGAGAAAGGCACAGCACAATTGCCGAGTTGAGTTTAATGATGAGCTCTTCCATGGCTTGTTAATTTATTTATTTATTCCAATGCGGATAATATAATGTATAAATGAATGGCAGTTTAACCAAATAAAATGTAAAACTTACAAGTCAGGTTAAGGATTAAAACACATTTCGGTGCTCTGAATCCTGTCGGTACCAAAAAGCAGTAGCCTGTCGTCAAAAACATCGATGTGTCCATATGCATCTGTGTCAGGAGGACACTCTAGGGCTGCTTCAAATGACCTGTGGTGTACTCCATGGGAATCAACTGAATACCCACCACTGTGCTCATGTCCAGAAAGGCAAGCCTTGACACAATTGTACTGGTGGATTACGTTCATTACTTCATCATAGTTCCATAGAAGTGCTTCTTGAGATGATGCAACAGCATCCAAAGGCAGATGACAACAAACGATCACTTTCTGCTTCAGCTTTGTTGCATCCTGAAGTGTGCCATCCAACCATTCAAGTTGCTCTCTCCCAACAGCTCCATTGAACATTACAAACCTCCTCTCAAGGCCCAGCAATCCTGCTGGGCTGTTTTTATTTGAATTTGGGTTCTTCTTTTCAAGAAATTCTAGTGCTTGTAAAGTTTTAGAATGACCTTGAGGCCATCCAATTGCACTGATATCATAGCCATCCAGCACAACGATTCTGTATTCTGGACGAGGTGAAAAATCATAGTAGGCAAGGCCATTGAGACCTGGGATCTTCAATAGTGGGAGTAATTTGTCACGGGGAAGATTGTAGAGACAGTGATTGCCAATCAAGTGATAAACAGGACCATTGATTTTCTGGAATTCATTATTTACTTTCTTTACAGCATCTAGAGATTGGCCTGGAGGACATTGCCCATCCACAATATCCCCAAAGTTGATCACAAAGTTAAGATTCTGGTGGCTATTCCACCTTTGTACTGCCCTTTGCAATACATGGATGCTATGTCGATAATACCGGGGAACACCATGGAATGAATGACCATCAGGAATATCAGCATACTGGACATCAGAGATTACACCAAATGAAAAAAGAGGTCGCTTCCCAGGTGGACTTACCAATCCATTTGTTGACCCCATTGCATCCCCAGCGGAGATACCCTGTCAGAGGAAAAGATGATAGATCATCAGCCAAGGTCTTCCAAGTAATTGACTAAGAGAGAATGGAATCAGTATGGGTAAAGAGGAATTTCATAGTAAATGTGCTACTCATCAGGGTTGTGGTGTGTGTGTTTTCCACAGGATCAAAATGACAGACTTAGAATATATTTTGGGCAGGTGGTCAAACATGAAATACTTATCCAACCATCAAATCAAGTGGTATATGCTTATCCTATCCATGAACTTTCATGATGGATTTACAAAGAAAAAAAACATGTTTAACACATATTGAGAGTTAATTCTATCCCTAAAGGAATTCTCAAAGGTAAAGAAGCAAAAGAATTGAACCATCATAGCTGTGCATACAAAAACCAGTATAGCTAAAGCACGTTCAACATGACTTGAGTCCACAATTTTGATCATTTCAAGAGAATTCAGTATGTCACAGACAATAGAGATGTAGGTGATGTTTTACTTGATATTTTTTTCCCTTCTGTGAGAAATTAGAATTCAAAAGAAAGAACTTATACAGAACCAGGCAACACTCTTGAATCTTGCAAAAATTAGCAATGCAGACTGCTGTTTTAAAGGTTTTCAGGTATGCAGAATCAAAAACTAAAAAAACCACATGTCCAGAACATATAAAAACTAATTTGTCAAATCATTTTTCCCATTGCCAAAGGAAAATATGACTACATAGTCAAACTTTTATATAAACATACTATCCAGAGAAACAGTATGATGGAAAATATTATAAAATCAATAATAATCAGATCAAGGAATTTTCTATCCTGCATAGATTTTCTAGAGATACATCATAGTATAAGAAATCAATTCCATTGGATATAAAATGTCATGTGCCTAAATATCTAAAACACAAAATTGGGGCATGCATTTAGCTTCTTTTTTCTTTTTTCTTTTTTCTTTGAAGGGCATTCAAATGCTTAAATCAGGAACAAAAGACCATCATCTCTCTCAGGAAAAGCTATATGTTTTTTTGGAAATGCAAAAATGCACCCTGCGAACACAATTTTATGACCTCTCATACAACTAAATGGTTCTCAAATAATTTACTCTAATTGAGAGTAATAAAAAGTTCCAGTGGAGTAAAAACTGCTGATTAACTTGTAATTTTATACCACAAGCCCACACATTATTAACTACACACATTACAGCAAGCAATCTCTTTTTACTAACGTCTGAACAGAAGCCAAATATGGTATGATCAATATCTTATAAACGAAACTAAATCCTGTTCACAGCTCTCAAATATTGAATAAAAAGAATCTAGAGGATTATATACACCTACACAATTAATGATAATACCATAGAATTTGTGCTTAAAGAAAAACAGGCACCACAACCCATTCTTTGTCAATACTAAAAAGAATCAAGAGCAGATTTGGGACTCACATATGATGCTATTTCCATGAAAATTCTAACCATCCATAAACTACACTGAAAACCCAAATAAATAAAAAAACCATAAATTAATAACAATTACAACATAAGATGTTCTTCATGATCCATTATAAACAGCATCCACAGACTTAAGATAAATAAACCCAGAATTTATGTTGCTTACGCTATTCACCATGCAGTAATTAATGAGAAAAACAAAAATTCTTTCAATAATTATGAGAGCCCAGAAACAGCATTGGCTTCCTGTTTCATCAAAGTAAACAAAACTCAAAAATAAAATCACAGAAAGTCAAGAACATATACATTCATTCATAGATAGATTAAAAACAAACTAAATGAAAGAGATATGACACTGTTGGTTGCTTACGTTTGTTTGTCGATAAAAGAGACAGAGACAGAGCAGTGATGGAACGAGGAAGGTTAGTTTGTTTGGAACGACAAGTCACAACAGTGTTTTAGTTGGATTTGGACATGAAGTCTAAGGTTTGTTTGGAAAAGGGCGGTGACCTTTCTGCGGTTGCTTGGATGAATTTGACCGGCAATTGTGATTTGTGACTAAGTGGGCAAGAGTCCAAGAGAATCCACCATTGTTAACGTGACAAATGGTTTAGTCTCAGCCTCATGTATATAGCTTTTGTTAGAAGTCAGTCCTATGTATCGCAAAAATTTTAGTTATTCGATTTATTTATATATAATCAGTCATTTAATAGTTTATTTGTGTGTATTTGTAATCATAATAATTATGTCTATGTAAACGGAAAGATTAACAAATATTGTATGTGTAAAAAATCTAATCTAAATTTTTACTTTTTTTTCTCAACTTGGTACCAATTTTTAAATTTCTTTTATTGATTAAAAATTGAATTTTAAAATTTCTATCTTAAAAATAAAGTAAGAAATTAATATTTTTAAAAATAAGATGTGGTATATTTTATTTTATTTATGCATATTAAATTTAAATATTTAAATATTCTTAATTTTTTAAAATAGTAGTGTATCATTTGGTTTCATAATTTTATGGAAAAGAAGGAAGTTAATTGAAAAACAATAAGAAATCAAATAATATATAAATGAACTTCTATACTACTATAAACTTTTGAATAATTTGAAAGACCTTGAAATGATATTTATTTATTGCTTTTCTATCTTATAACAAAATATTCAATATGCATTATTAAATTAAGCTTATAATATGAGTTTTCTAATTATTTTAAAAAATAATTTATCATAAATTTATTTCAAGAAATTGTGATTTTAATATTTATCTGCATTCCGGACAAGACAAACCTAGTATATGAGTGATTTGTAAATGTCATTTACACATAAATAATTCATTTATCATAATCATAGCATCACTTTAAAATGCATTTATTTTGAGAATCTTACATGGAGGTTGGAGCAAAGAAAAAAACGATAAAAAAAAAAAGTATACACACTTGTCATAAAAAAAAAAAAAAAAGATGAGATGCTCGCGTTTCATGTATTTAAAGAGAGAGTTATTGTTTTACTATATAATATTTCTTTTTTTTTAAATCAACGCATTAAACGGTGATATTTATTATTAACAAAAATAAAATCATTAAAAGATAAGGTTGTTTTACTATACTCATTATTTACTTGAATGGTATTTTTTTTTAATTTATGTTTTTTTTAATTTCAATTCAATCTTTCAATATTAGATTTATTAAAGATTGAACTTTATAATTTTTTTTATTTACTTTTTATAAGGTTATTTTAATTTTATGACCTGTATTGCGAATTTGACAGGTTAACTCGGATGACTTGAGTTTTTTTTTCATTTTATCAATTGATTTTTTTTTTTATTAATTCCATCCCTCAACATTGAGTTGATTAAGAACTAGACCTTGTGATTTGTTTTAGTTTGCTTTTTATAAGGTTATATCTATCTCTTTACTTGAGAAACAAATTGGACGAGTTAACTTGGAATGACTTGAGTTATTTTTTTATGTCATTTTTTTAAAAGATTTTTAAATTTCAACTCCATCCTTCAACATTATATTTATTAGTTATTAGGCTTCATAGCTATTTTTCAGTTTAATTTTATGAGTTTATTCTAGTTTCATAATCCAAACCATTGGTTTAAAAAGTTAACTTGGTTGACTCGAGTTTTTTTTTTTTTCTAATTGAATTTTTTTTAATTTCATCCTTTGACATTAAATTGATTGAAACTTAGGCTTTATGACTTATTTTATTTTATTTTTTATAAGGCTATAGTTGTCTCATAACTAAGGTCACGAATTTGACGAGTTAACCTAAGTTTACTCGAGTAGTTTTTTTAATTGATCTTTTTTTAATTTTATCTTTCAACACTAGATTAATTGAGGATTTGACTTTATAATTTGTTTCGATTTAGTTTCTCTTGGGTTATCCTAATCTTATTATTCCAGTTATGAGATAGTCAAGTTAACCTGGATTGACTCATGTTATTTTATTGTAATTTTTAAATTAATTTGTTTCAATATTATCCTTAAACATTGGATTTATTAAAAATTGAGCTTCATAATTTATTATTAAAAATGCTTTCAAATAAATATATAACTAATATGTTTAATAAAATGACAAATATAACTAAAAGTTTGGATGCTTTTGGTAGGGACTTATATTAATGCTGATATTATGAGCAAAATTCTTAAGTCCTTATTGAAGACTTGGAAATCAAAGGTGACGACTATTGAAGAAGCTAAGGATCTCACCAAACTTTCATTGAAAGAGCTTATTAGTTCTCTAATGACTTATGAAATTGCTAAGAAGGAACAAGAATGAGAAGTAAATCCAAAAAGAAATTTGGCATTCAAAATTATTCATCAAATTAAAGATGATGATGATAATGATGATGAAGATAAAAGAAGACATTGAAGAAGACATTGCACTAATTATAAGCCAACTTTAAAGCTTTTTGAGGAAGAAACTAAGAAACAAAAGGTTCTCAAACTTCATAAAATATAGGAATAGGGAATTTTCTAGTAAGGAACGTCTGAAATGCTTCAAATACAACAAGACAACGCACATAATAGGAGATTATCCATTTCTTCAAAAGGAAAAGTCATCATCACAA
This sequence comes from Populus tomentosa, assembly GCA_018804465.1. Taxonomy (NCBI): domain Eukaryota; kingdom Viridiplantae; phylum Streptophyta; class Magnoliopsida; order Malpighiales; family Salicaceae; genus Populus; species Populus tomentosa. The sequence goes on from CM031991.1 coordinate 8,787,626, forward strand.
AAAAAGTAATAAAAGTTACATGAAGTGACAATTCAAACTCTAGCTCAAGTGATGAAGAGCATATAACAAATATGTGCTTCATAGCCATCAAAAGTGAGAATAAAGTATATTTTCTGAAAGATGAATATGACCTTTCTTATAATAAGTTGCATGATGCTTTTGAATCTTTTTATAATGAATTTAGAAAGCTAAGTTCTAAATATTGCTCATTGGAAAAGATTCATATATGATTATTTGTTAAAAAAGATATATACGAAAAGAGAACATACATTATAATTGATGATAGTAAAATGATTAACCAACTTGAAGATGAAAATAAGGTTTTTAAAGAAAAGGTTGATAAGTTGAACACTACCTCGATTAAATTTACACAAGATTCTAAGATTTTAGAAATTATGCTTTCAAGTCAAAGATATGTTTTTAACAAAAGAGGTTTAGATTATCAATATAAAAAGAATCAAAAGTATTTCAAAAACTATTTTGTTAAAGCCAAAAACTATTGGTTATTTGATTTATGCATGTCTTGTTAAGAACGACAAAGTTTATAGTATGACTTGGTTCTAAAAGGAACTATCATTAACCATAAAGAAGTAAAAAAGGTATAACCAAAAATATCTTTTTGATTTTTATATGTAGGAATCAAGAAAAAATGAAGAATGATTTTTTTATAATGCTTGCTTAATAAGAGATAAATGATATTTTCATCAATCAAAACAAGTACATTAAAATCTTCCACATACTTAGGATATAACACATCAATTAAGCTTGATATGAACGAAAATAGTAAGAATATAGAAATCACCAAATTTCAAGGTATTATCATTTCTTTTCTAATTAATTGGAAATAGTCCTGATATTATGCTATGTGTGTCTATGTGCATTTTTTCAAATTTGCCCTAGAAAATTACATGTTAGTGATATAAAATTATTATTTTCAAATTGCATGGTATAATTGGTTTATAATTGTGGTATCTAAAGGAAGCAAGTTGAATTTGATTAGTTATTCGGGTGTATTCATTGATTAACATGTTGATTTTTATAAGCCTTTAAATAAGGATTGTTTTTGCAAAATTCAAAGAAATTTAGGCTTTATTGATGCTAAAGATATTTGAGGTATTATTTATGTGTGTGTATATTATTGGAAACAAGTTAGACATATTTAAATGATAAACTACATACCCTCTTAGCATGAAATATCTATTCTACTAAAAAAACAATTCACTGACCATAACAAACCAATCGACTAGTTCATTATAGTCAATTCAACCGACTGATTGGTTGAGCTAGAGAAATAAAGGATGGCTATTATCAAATTTATGAGATTTTGAGTTTTGAGTTAGGTTTATTTTTTTAGTCTACAAACTGGACAAAAAGGTATATTTTGATTCATAAAACACTTGTAAAAGAGATAATTAAAAAAATGTTGATTTTATTTGAAACAGTCAATCGGTTCACACAATTAGATAATCAGTTTAAGCTAGAGCATTAGTAATGAGGCTACTGCTTAAATTTTCATATTTTCACCCCTAATTTCTCTACTTTTTTGTTACAATTTTAATATGGAAATGACCCATTTTAAGTGCAATGAAGGGATTAAAAGAGAAAATTAAGAAATTTCAAGTTTAGGTTTCAACCGGTTGACCAATTTAACTTAACCTAAAGCAACCGATAGACTAACTGCTCAATAGTGCATATAGAATTATCACTTTCCATCAAAAGCCTAAATAGAGGAACCTTAACCCTAATCATGACTCTTCCTCTAAATTCACTCAAAATCCATCAAATTAAGCTTATTTGGAGTTAATTACTTAGAGATTAAAGCTCAATGGCACCCAAGAAACATATATGGGATGTGAAATCAAGAAGAAAAGGTGCTAATGATCTACATCATTTCAAGGTGATGATATTTAGAGATTTATGAGTACTTTTGCAAATAGATTTATTGTTATAGATATGATTAAGTAATCATTTAATTTCTTTAGTATAGATACAATCTTTTTTTTTTTTGATAACCTGAGGTGTCCGAGCTAGCTTACGCGCAACACAACTAATCCCCAGACCCATTGAACATCTTGCAAGCCTAGTAGGTAGGTAAGGCACCGCGAGGGTGACAGACGTGCACGCTAAGGCTTGAACCGAGGATGCATAGGCAAGGAAATCCTTGCCAGGACCGTTGGGCTACAAGCCTTGGTGCATATAGACATAATTTTTTTTTTTGGTAACCCTAGGTGTCCGGGCCAGCTTATGCGCACCACAACTAATCCCCGGGCTCACTGAACATCCTGCAAGCCCAGTGAGCATGTAAGGCACCGCGGTGGTGATAGGCGTACACAAGTGAGGCTTGAACCTTAGTGCAGAGGAAGGGAACAAGTCCCTTCCACCGCTAAGCCACAAGCTTATGTGTATATAGACACAATCTTTGAATATATGGGTTGGAGTGCATTATTTCATTTGAAGAATACCACATATCCAAAATTAATTAGGATTTTTTATAAAAACATGAGGATCAATGTGGAACCTAGGATTGTAAGTAGTTTATTGAACAAACATGTTGAATTTGATTGTGAAACTCTAGATAATATTTTGGGAATAAGTAAGAAACGACCTAAAGTATTTGAGGTTAAAATTATACTTGCTATTGGTGATTTTGGGTATGATAATATCATGATCATGTACACTAGTAGGCATGACTTTGCTCATAAAGCAAAGAATAAAAACTAGGAGTTCTCTTACAGTCTAAATTACTTCATCACATCTTGCACATGATATTTTACCCTAGAAAGGGCATTTTAATAAAGTAATTTTTATGGATTTATACTTAATTGGTTGCATGATTAGAGGTCGTCAAATTAACTAGGCCTATATTATAATGAGGAATTTTATTATGGCACTTGATCAAAAACAGAAGCCTTTGCCCTATGGTTTGTGTCTATCCATAATTTTTTAATATCTTGAAATTTGCTCATGGGTACGAATAGGAACCCGAACTCCAAGAACATGGAAATAACTACTAGAACCCTTACCAAGTGGGATATGCTTTAAACAAGGATGATGAATGAGTGTCTAGAGATCAAATGGGTAGACATGCTGATGAAGAGCATGATGGGGGAGAAGCACAACCTATTATAGTAACGAGTTTGAAACAATGTTTAAAACACCACATGACTTTCTCTCCTGAAAAGGCGGGTACAAGTACTCGGATGTCTAGGGTGGAAGATTGATTGTAGAACATTGAAAGTGACATGCACCATATACAAGAGGATGTGTATCATATATACAACACACAAACAAATATAATAGATATGATGGCTAATCTACTTTCTTGCTGTCCACCTCCCTAGATCTTGTACCAGCATCTGCATTGTTTCTATGTTTTTCATATTTTTAATGCTTTTTGTACTTTCTCTTTCCAATTTTTAATGGATTTTAAAACTTTTTAAGATTATATAATGATTTCATATTTATTTTCTCTATTTTTTAGTTGTTTCTCTTTTTTTTGCTGATGATAAAAGGAGAGAGAATATATAGATAATATAAACATAATCACATATGAACAAAGGAAAAACTATTGTGCAGCTAAATGAACAATAGGCGAGAAGTACAAACTATAGATGGATTATAATTGTTTCATAACCAAGTGTCTTCTGCATTAAGTTTTTTGTTTTTTATTTTTATTTTGTTACTGATTAGTATTTACAGAGTATTATCGTACCATTTGTTAACATGTAGTAAACAGAAAAAAGGGACTTTCAAAGGTAAACGAGGAAGCAGTAATCTAATGGAATCTCCACTACGCGCTGGATATATCTTGGCAATTTCTTCATCAGTCATCGCAGTCATTTGCAGGAACAATTTTGCAATATTGGCACCCATGAATGTTCAAATCTGGAATTTGAGCAAAAGCCTGTGGATGAATGGGATAGAAGAAAAAACAGAAGAAACAAACGTAACCTTTTTAGGTGCTCAACACCAGATTACAAGATTCGGAAGGTAAAAGCACGCTTGTAACAGCTACTAACCTGCAGGATACTTTGCACAGCATTGGAAGAAGTACAAGTGATAGTAGGAACAAGCTCTTGAGCGTAAGCTTTTGTCTCAAGTGAGGTGTTACTGAAGATAACTTGCAAAGATGGAGGAGACCCTGAAGCGGCTCCATGATAATTCATTTAAGCAGGAGTAGATGCAGCATCTGCTAAAGAACCACCAATGCGCTCATTTGACACCCCGTACACCCCAACCTGCAGTAGTAATGCCACGAGGAAAGAAAATTATGAATTTCTTTGATGGTATGTTACACCATCACCACAGTTAATCTGTAATTCTGTGTACAAAATTCAAAAAGATGATACGATGTAAGAATGTTTTACAGTACCATCATTTTATGCATCATCATCCATATAAAACACAACAAGGGGTGCTTGATACCAGTAAAGAAATAACCAAGGAAACCGACACAAGAAAAACGAGCAACGAGAATGAAATACCTCTCCAAAGCCAGCTTGATCAAGGGTTGCACGCACATTTTCTGACATAAAATCCACACCCAAAACAGAAAAAAGAAAAAAAAAGAGAATATAATAACAATTAAGAACAAAAAAGAAAAAGAGGAAGAGGAAAATCATTAGCCTTATTAAACATGAACACGAATAGTCCAAGAGAAATTTAATAACAGAACCTCTAAAAATATCATCTCCAAATTCACTCTACAAGAGACCTATAAGGATTATCAGGGGGGGTGGGGACTATAAGCAGTCTCCAACATTTGTAAAAATTATACAACTGATCTCTTCAATACTTTTGCTCTACAATCCTAATCTCATTTGTTCAATTCTACACCAAACTTGCTTTCTCCTTTGCACAAAATCCAATCAATACGAAGAGAATTTGGAAAGTTTAATCCTAACCTGAGCCTCAGCATAACTCCCCTTCGCCTGAACCCCGTCAGAACTAACAATCAGGGATGGAAACGGATCAAAATCCTTCTTCCCATCTCTTTCAGCCACCAATATCCTTACTCTCTTTTGCATACTGACCAAAACATTATGCCAAGTATTCACTCTCGACCTCGCTCCACCATGCAATCCAATATTCAAAGATGCCAAATCCTCTGTTGTCACCTTCAAAACCTCCTCTGGCAGCGCCCCATCAAGCACCCAAATTAAACAAGCACAAAAACCTCTTATAATCTCTGAGTCGCTATCAGCCCAAAACATCATTTTACCATCTTTGTCTAACTGTGCCTCCAACCAGACCAGGGCAGTACAGCCCATGACCCGATTGGAATCGACCCGGGAAGAGTCTGGTAGTGGAGAGAGGAGGGTTGCATAGTGGAGGAGGCGTTTAACACGGTCGATTGGTTGAGAGAGGGACTTGAACTCCGTGATTAAATGGTGGAGCTTACTTGGGACAAGCTCAGTTGTGTGTGAAGGAGAGAAGGTGGCCGCTGTGCAGGTTAAAGGTGAGTAATTTGAAGGTTTTGGGTTTGAAGATGGTGAGTGGATGCATTTAAGAGATTTGAAGGAGGAGAAAGAAAGAAGATTGGTTTTTTCGAAGGGGAAAAATGGGTTTTTCTTGGTGGGTTTAGGGTTTGGTGAGATGGTTGTTTTTATGGAGGAGATTGTTGCTGTTGCGGAGGAGTACATGGTGGTGGTGTTTGTGGGTTCTTGAAGTGTGTGTGAAGCAGAAAAAAGGGATGGCTATGGAAAGCAGAGAAAGGAGGGTCTTCTCTTAGTATTAATGCAAGGCCAGAAACAGGGTCAGAGAGAGAAGCTGAACAGCCAGGAAGGGAAAGGAATATGAAAGGAGGCGCGAAACTTCCAAGATTTTTTCTTTTTTCTTTTATGATCAAAAAAAAAAAAAAAAACACTGTTTGGTCTGGAACACATCCATTGCATGTGTTTCCCTTCGCAATCAAATAAAGGATTGCTCTTGGTGGTGTTCGTTTTTATGGTTTTATTGTATTTAAAACAAATGTTAAATTAAATAAAAATTAATGATTTGGGTTGGAGATTAGGTGAGTTAAATTATAAAATCTAGATTAATTTAATATGTTTTTTTTTAATATTAAAAAAATATTATTTTAATTTTTAAAAATTAAATCATATTTTTTACTTATTATTTAAAATGTTTTTGAACCCATCAAATCAACTGAATCACATTAAAAAAAATTTTATAGGTAATTTTAAACTAAGATCAGATAAAAAAATTAGGTAAGAAGAATTTATAATTGACTCACTAATTTAGGTTTAATAATAGTGTTAAATAATTTCTTAAGGTATAAATATATTTTTTTTACATTTTTTATTTAACTCACAATATAGCATAACCATAAACGTAGTTGTATCTAACCATATAGTTTTCATAATAGATAAACCTATAATGAAATTGCAAGGGATTATTACCATCTCTATTTTATGTATTTTTATTGGGATTAATTTTGAAAGATAGAAAAATGTGAAATTTAAGTTTTTTAAAGAGAAATTTTAGTTGTTTTAGTTGTAAGAACAAGAAAATAAAATAAGAAATTATAGCTATTATTAGTCTTCTAATCAGAAGTATTTTTTTCAAGAAAACAGAAATTAGATTCATGAAAACAGAAGTATATTCATAATTATTTTTCTATTCTCGATATATTTTTTATATTTATGAAATAAGTACTCTTCAAAGTTTGGGCGTATAAATCAATCCTTTAATAATTACCTTATTCAAAACCAAGATATAACAAATGGCTTCCCTTGTGTGATCAAATCATCTTGAGCCCTTCTCTACTAGGAATATCTTGGACTTTTGTAAATCAAGCTGGTCTATGAACTCTTTAGTTATATATTCCATGCCAGAAACTATAAAAGATAACTTCTTCGTAAATGATTCAGGATGTGTTTGAAATTGTGTTTAGAAATTATTTTTGAAAAAAATTAAATTTTATTTATTTTTTTATTTACTTTAAATTAATATTTTTTTTAATATTTTCATATCATTTTGATGTGCTGATGTCAAAAATAATTTTTAAAAATAAAAAAATATTATTTTGATGTGTTTTGAAATAAAAAAACACCTTAAAAAATAATTGTTCTTATACTTTTAAACACATTTAAATATAATTTTAATATGAATGTGGATAGTTTGTTTAAGACCTGACCTAGCAATGACTTCAACTTGTTACAATAAAGCTAGCTCAAGGCTAACTCAATTAGATAAAAAAATAAAAAAACAAAACAAAACAAAAACAAAAACCTTATTTTTTATTAGAAAAATTAAAGATTAGAAATCAGAATCAAGGTTGTTAATTTTGTTTCGTTTCATCCGGAATGGCCGAAACATTCCATATCAATTTAAAAAATGAAACAAAACGGAACAATTTTCATCTCATTTTAAATCTCGATATGTTCTGGATTTTTTGGCTAAATTTCGGCCGGAACATTCCGGTTTCATTCCACATGTTTTGTTCCGCTCTTAAAAAGCCATTGAATCAAATTGAACCTTGTTCAGTTTAATTAATTAAACCACCCAAGTATAAAAAGCTATTTTTTATTACTATTTTCAATAACAAAGATATTATTAATAATAATATTGAAAATTATTATTACTATTTTCATTAACAATGATATTAATTTTTTAAAATTAGATTTATCACTAATATATATGATTTATATTCATATTGTTTTTTTCATGTTTATACTTTGTAGGAATTTGAGCAAAATAAAAAATACTTTAGATTTTATTAGTCTTGATAACATTGATCTAACTTTATATTTAAAATATTTGTGTTAAAATATTTTACTTTCATAATATTTTGATATTTTATTTAAGTTGAATTACTTTAAGTTAAAGATCTATTTAATCTTGACTATTTAGAAATATTTTAAAATTTGAAATTATATTTGTTTGGCATTGTGTTTGTATTACATAATTTATAATTAATTTATCTTGAATTTGAATTATGTTTGTTTTATATATATATATATATATATATATATATATATATATATATATATATGTATGTGTGTGTGTGTAATCAGTATAATCCCAAAATAATATATCAAAATATTTTAAAACTGAAATATTTTATTCTAATTAAAAAAACAAAACATTTATTAAAATAAAATTTACAATCTTAATCAGAATGATGAATTTAGTCTAATAATTTCAAATTGACAAGATTTACAAATTGCAAAGAAATGGACGTGGAATGAAGAGACAACTTTTACTATTCTTTAGTGGATAACTTGATTAGGAAAAAACAAAACTTGAACACTATATTTGATTAGAAAGATTGAAGATTGGAAATTGGCGTGATGGATTTAGTTTAATAGTTTCAAATTCAAAAGATTTAGAAAGTGAAAAGAAGTGAAGGTGGAATGAAGATTGGAAATTGAAATGAAGGTGGAATGATGGATCTAGCTTTGAAAATGGTATTGTTTTTTCTATTTGTCTTCACCTTCCATTAAAAAAAAAAATCTCAAAACTGATTAAACTAATAAAATTAAAAAATAATAATTATAAAAATTAAATTATAAAAAAATCAATTAAATAAATTAAAATTTTAAAAAAATCAACCAGTTTGGTTTTGATTTTATAAACTTGAAATCAAAAAAATCGAACCAAACTGAAAACACAGGAAAAAACCAAGCCAAATCTAAAAAATCAAGCTATACCGGAAAAAACCGAATTGAACTGAACTCAAACCAATCTAAACCGGTTTAAACTGGTTTTTATTATAAAACTAAACTAAAAAATCAATCTAAACCGGTTTAAACTGGTTTTGATTTTGATGGATTTTAATTTTTTTAAAAAATATTTAATTTAATTATTATTAATTTTATATATATATAAATACCGAATATTATAACCTCTGGCCATAATGATAAAACATCAATTCTTCCTTATTACCGGGTCCACAAGACAAAAATATTAACTACAGATTGGACGTTGATTAGTTACTTTGAAAAGTAAGCAATTGATTGAAGCCCTTCGTGAGCCTTCGACCACATTTGTCTTTTTCTTTTATTTTTATTTGACCAAGACATGGTAGGTAGCATATATTGAGCCTTACCCAGTTGATTAGTTCTTACCAAATTGAACTTGAGCTCAACTTTTGAGTAGACAAACACATATATTAGGTTATTCAAAGTTTTATAATTAAATAATCAAGATTAATCATCGAAAAAAATTATTTTGTAAATGGAAGTGTGTGAACAAGCATATATTATTATAATTATATTATTTACATATGCTAAAATGATTTGATGAAATAAAATAAAAAAATAAAAGGTTCTCGAGATTTTCAAAGACTGAGTTGAAAAAAAAACCTCCATGGAATTTCATTTCAATGCAGTAATAAATGCCAAGGTTTTTTTCAACTCTATCTTCAGAAGTCTTTAGGACTTTTTATTTTTTTTTATTTAATTTTTTAATATTAAATTTATTAGAAATTAAAATTTATAATTTATTCTGATTTATTTTTTACAGAGTTATCTCGATTTCATGATTTATATCGTGAGTTTCGCAGGCTAGCTATGTTGATTTAGGTTATTTTTATAATTGATTTTCTTCTGAACTTCATCCTTTAACATTAACTTCATTGCAAATCAGACTTCATAATTATTTTTTATATGTTTTTTTATGGGGTTAACATGATCTCATGACCCAAGTCGTGAGTTTTGCAAGTTAGTTAGGTTAACTTGGGTTTTATTGTTCTTTTATTAAAATGAATATTTTTATTTTTTAATTTTATCATTCAACATTGAGTTTTTTTTTTTAATAGAGTTATCCTGATCTCATGACTTAAGTTTAGTGGGTTAATCCGTGTTGATTTAGATTATTTTTTTTTATTGTTTTTCAATTTAATTTTTCAACAATGAGTTGGTTGAAAAATGAGCTTCATAGTTTATTTTTTATTTTCTTTATATAGGGTTATCACGATCTTATAATTGAAGTCGTAGGTTAAATTAGTTGACTAAGTTTTTTTTATCCTTTTTTTAGTTGAACTAGTTTCAATTTCATAATTTAATATTGAGTTAATTGAGAATTAGGCTTTATAATTTATTTTAGTTTGCATTGTATGAGGTCATTTTGGTCTCATTACCTAGGTTACAGGTTTGGTTAGTTGACTCGAGTGGTTTTTTATGTCATTTTTTAATTGATTTTTATTTTATTTTTATCTTTTAACATTAGATTGATTGAGAATTGAGTCTCATAATTTGTTTTTTGATTTGCTTTCTATGAGGATATACTAGTCTCATACCCTAGGTTTAACAAATTAACTGGGGTTGTCTCAGCTCATTATTTTAGTTGAATTTTATTTTTAATTTCATTTTTTGATATTGGAATGGCTGAGAATTGTATTTATTTATTTTTTATTTGCTTTTTATAGGATTATCAGGGTCTCAAGATCCTAGTAGCAAATTTTGTAGATTAATCCAAGTTGATCTAATATATTATAGTTTTAATATTTTTAAAAATATGTCGCTTGATTTTTTTAGTCAAATCATATTTGTATTGGTCGTCTGAGTTGTTTTTGAATTTTTCAAGTTGATCAAGTTACATCAGATCAATTCTTATATATTTTAATTTTTTTATTAAATAGCATATTAACAACACTTGAATGTTTTTTTACATAAAAAAAACCTTGATTTGACTTGTGGTGTAGCTTGGTTAATGATCTAGTAAAAAATCTAAATTTCCTTATGGTTTTATTGTACATTGTAAAGAGGAGCATTTTGGCTTGAATAATGTTTTTTGTTTTTGTTTTGTTTTCAGTTTTTTTTTTAATTTTATCATTCCATATTATATTTATTCAAAATTAAACTTGATAATTTATTTCAGTTAGCTTCATAATCTTTTTTTTATCGTTGATGTTTGATTTGAAAAGGTAAAATTTAATTTTATTGATTAGAAATAATTAATTTGATAAAAAAATATACAAAGCAAATGTACTAGGTAATTTCTTTTTCCAATTAAGAGAGCAAGATTCAACTAATCAAGGTCGAGCCCTTGCAATTTGGACGATAGTGCTTGTATTTAACCTTCTTTATATATATATATATATATATATATATATATATATATATATATATATAACGCAATGATTCACACCTTTGGTTAAAGTCATATCCGTCGATGTGTAAAACTCCTCGTATCCACTAGTTTATGTGCAAGGAAAGGCTCTCATATATCTCCACAAATATATTTGGAGGTAGCATTGCAATATGTGCCTTGATTCATTGGATTGACTATAAAAGTCATTTTATTCGGTTGGTGTAAGCATAAGTCATGGTGTTAAAGTTTAGATTTGCAAGTTTTTATTTATCTTTAATGAGTGAGTACAAAATCGAAGAAAAATCCAAGTGAAAAAAGCTTAGAGAGAAGGAAAAGAAAAGGGATACTATGAAGGTATCAATATTGATTTAGGTTCTTTGGTCAAAATGAGAGTTGAATGGGAAGTGACATGCAACCACTAGGGCCTTACACGAAATCTCATGGTTAATTATTGCTTTAGAATCTTAAAAATTGGTCATCAATTAGTAGCTTTTTAAAAAATTAGCGCATTTAATTAAAATTATTGATGAAATTATATAGTCAAAAAAAATAATAAAATAATACAACTTATACATATCATGATTAAGAAACATAGCCTTTATAGTTTTTTGCTATTTAGAATAATAATATCCTTTAAAAAATATTAAAAGGTCAAAAGAGGAAAGAGAAAAGAAGAAAAAAATTTTGTAGACACATCAAAACTTCAATTACGACACACTTATACCAATAAGAAGATCCCAACTAAACAAATTTAACAATATCAAAAAAGGTCATCAATGATAGAGGGTGACTCATTTGTCTTTGGTTGCAAGTGTGGCTCATTTAAGTCACTTTTGATAACGTTTCTTGGTTTTGTTGAATTTATCTTGTTAAGATTTTTTTTTATGGTATTAGTGTGTTGTAATTGAAGTTTTAATGTGTTTCTTGAGTCTTTTTCTTTCCGCATTTTTTTTTTCTTTTCTCACTCCTCTCTCTTGCACATTTAATATTTTTAAAGGATATCGTTATTCATACTAGTTATGAGCTATTAAAAAAAGGTGTCAAAAACAAGAAAAAAAACCTATATCAATCCCATATTTTACAACATTGACCACGCTATATCTCAGGACTTGTGAACATATAGACATAGCAATGTGCAGTTTTTTTAACCAACTTGATAATATAAAGAATGAAGTGGCTAATGTTAATTAACAATATACTTTTATAAAATACTGCTAGATATTAATAAATATAGTTAGATTTTTTTTAAGATTGACTATTAGATTAGTGGGACTTGCAAATAGATCTTAATTTAAGATCATGATCTAATAATTTATATGTATTATTAGATTTTTTTTAATCATATTTCAATCATGATTAGTATTATTTATTCTTGTTTACATCATGTTAGACAAGGACGAATCCAAGATTGTAGTATTGAAAAGGCCAAAATGTATAGTTTTCAGTTTTTTGTAATATTAATAAAATATTGGTTTTTTTTTCTTGAATAAATATTTTTCATAAATGGAAAGCAATAGAAAGGGCTAGGCCCATCGGTGTTTGTTGGATTTATCTTTCCAATTGGTGTTGCTACACCTACTGAAGGGCAGGTGGGCTTGAGTTTCAGTAGGAGTTAAAGCGTCTCACTTTCCGATTTTTTATTTTTTTATTTTTTATTTCTATCTTTACTGAAAGACAATTTCTGATGCTTTTACGTAAGCACTGACAGCTAAGGAGACAATTTCTGATGCTCTTACGTAAGCACTGACAGCTAAGGAGACAATTTATGATGTCATAGTACACTTCCCCTTCCATGGGGTATGTTAAATTCACTCCGGAGGCTTTTATAGTGACCAGATATTTCTTTTCTCGCCTGGAAGGCGGGTTAGTTTTTAATAATAAAAAAAATTATTTAATTGGTGATAGGATGAATGCTTGGAGTTAATTTAATTAACTTTTTTTTTTGGTATAACTTCAGAGGAAAAAAATAAAAAATATATAGAAATTTTAAGGTTTAATAGTCTAATATTAAATAATAAAATTAAAAAAAATTAAAATTAAATCAGATTAATCTTCAAAATCAGTATCGATGGTCACGAGACCAAGATAACCATAAAGAAGATTGAAAAAAATCTTGAGCAATATTATTCATTATCAAAAAATTTAAAAGAAAACAAGTAGTAATCAAAACAATTAGAAGCAAATTAAAAAAAGATAATAATAAGGGATTTAATCAAAAAAACAGAATGAGAAATTTTTTGATAACATAACATAAAATAAAATATTGAGGGATAAAATTAAAAGATAAAATAAATTTAAAATTTTTTTTAAGAAAATGAGAACTAAATCCAAAAATAAAAATGAACGAAAATGTTGAGGGACTAAATTCAAAGAAAAAACCAAGAAAAGAATAAAAAACTAACATTAAATGAATATCAAATTTAATATAAAATCAAAACAAAATCAAATGTAAATGTAAATGGATGAAACTGTAAAAAAAAAAAATCTCAGAAAGAATCCAAAACAAAGAAAGATCAATAAAAAATGATCATAATTGATTTTTTTCTCTATTTTTTTTATCAAAATAATATCACTTTTACTTTTTAACTTAATAAAAAATCAAGCAATTTGTTAGGAAAAAAATCATATCAACATCTATTGATTTTTTTGTTATTATTTTTTTTTTATCAAAATAATGTTATTTTTACTTCATGCATAATAAAAAAACTGATTGATCTCAATAACCCCTTATTTGATCTAACTCATAACTTGAGATATGATGGGTTGATTTTCAATTCAGATTTTAAAAAAATGAAAAAAATAATATGATAGTGTATTTATTATTATTATTTATCATATAGTTAAATAAAATCATTTCATTAAACACACTAAATATATGACATGATTCATAGATTTTTTTTCTTTTTTAAAACACGCGAGTAGTTCCTGAATAATATTGTTTATGTTAAAATAAAAATTCAGCCCGGCCGTAAGAAAACACAAGCCACTTACCCATCACATCCAATTGTTGAGAAAGTGTCAACCACATCCGAATCCTGCTCTCAGCTCCTCCAATCGGTCTCAAAGTAGAGGTCGTAATCGTTCTTGTGGGGGCCGGAGCCGCGGCTTCAATCGTGATTTTTGAATGGATCTTTAGGTACGGGCTTGAATTCCCATTAGATGAGTGTGTGTCGCCAGCTCTACAATGAATTTAATCATACAGCTCACAGGTGTCCACAGAAATTTCAATAATCGGTTCAGCCGGCTGCCAATTTTGTTTCTCACACCGCCTCTCCTACTGCTAAGTTTAGTGTCACCATCTAGTAGGTAGTAGTTAATAAACAAGCTTGACATCATAAAATTTATTTGTTGGTAGTTATTTATATAATTATTAATTTTAAAATTTATAAAATTTGTTGAATTGTGAATAAACTACTTGAATATTTATATTAATAATAATAATAAAAAAAATTAGTGCAAATATAATTATGAGGGCTTGGCTGATTTACTCTTTAAATATCATTAATTCAAATTTTAAATTTATTTTAAATTTATATAATTATTAATTTTAAAATTTATAAAATTAATTAAGGTATTTATAACTTACACAGATATTTATATAAAAAAATAAAAAGTTTAGTGCAGTGTACTTCTCCTCGGCCGCAGAAAAATCAGCAGTAGACCTATGGCAATAACTCCTCCAATCGGTCTCAAAGTAGAGGTCGTACTCGTTCCTGTGGTGGCAGGAGCCGCGGCTTCAATTGTGATTTGAATGGATCTTATAATGTTAGCTAGCTAGTGTTAGCCGAGGTTGTAATAGTGTCCAAATTATTCTAAAATATTGCTGTTCTAGAATTTCTCTTATTTTTCAATGTTCAGTAAAACATAGTTTGCGCTGGTAAGTCTGGAATTTCATCATGGCAATATATATATATATATATATATATATATATATATATTAATTTTGAAGTTAGTATAAAATGATTATAAAGAGTTAATTGGATCTTATAACATGATTTTTTTTTTTTTGCTTGCGCGTTCAGTCTCACCATATAATAATATATCCCCCTTCCTTTGTGAGCATGATGCATCTAACCCATTACACACTATATATTAACAATATCTTAGACTAAACGCACAAGTACAAATGCAAGAAATTTTGTTGTTCATACGCACTATATAAAATATCTTTGTAATTATTTTACACAAACTTTAAAATTAATATTTTTTTCATAGTTTCCCATTAAAAAATTTCAACTTACCATCACGAACTTTATTGAATTGAGTATCATATCTCCAATCTTTAACATCATAAGTAAAATCATGTCTCGCAAATCATACTTTCAATAACAAGAAATCTTATTCAATAGAAAGGACACTGCCATCAATATTAACCAAAAAATAATTTTCTTTTTAAAAAATAATTCCTATAAAAAAAGAAATTTCCTCATAATTTGAAACAAAAGGAGTAAATATGAGTTCCATTTTTTATATAAACACGATGTATAAATTGAAGTAAATATATACTATATAGAACACTTTTTTTTTATCAAAATTCGATTATAATTCGTTAATTTTTATTTTTTTTATTAAAATAATATTATTTTAATTTTAAAAAAATAAATTAATTTAATAACTCAATTAAAATCTGATCACTCGATAAAAATTCAAAATCTAAATATTAAATTAGGCCTGATCTCAAAACTGTATCTTTTTGTTCTTCCCTCTAATAATTGATCTAGCTGCTTAGTTAGGTATGCTACTGAATGCTACTCCTGATCAAATCTCTACGCTGCCTTTTGCACATTCAAAGAGCTCAAAATATCTTCCATTTATTTATTTGCATTTAAAGGTGGGATGATGTTGCATAAAATATCCATGTAACAAAATGTCCATGTTAGGCTTCAATTTTTCAATCAAGAAGCAAAATAATAATATAATTTTATACAAAATAAAACAATATTACTCCATCCCTTCATTCTAACACACTGAAACTTAAGGAACAGTGAAGCAAATGAGGTCCCTCCCTGCAAAAAGGGAACATGCAAGGATTAAAAAACATCCTATTCTAGATTAATTAGTCTTGCCTTTGGTTTATAGCAATGCTTCCTGTTCTAGAAGCTAATGTTGAGAAATTCCCAAGCTGGTTTCACCAAGGTTATTAAATAATTTAGTGGTAAGAGTTTATCATCAAGATATTTATTTTTCTGTGATTTTATATTCAAGTCATGTGATTGTTAATATAATGACAACCGAAAACTTATATAGTTATTAATTTTAGAATTCGTGGAATTAATCGAGTTGCGCGCAAACTGACCCAGACATTCACGTTAATAATAAAATAAAATTAAAAAAACGAGAAGAATCCTCTTACAAATTTGGGAGAGAAAACATCAAGTTGTCGATATGGTTTGTGTAGTCATCGTAGATTGGGAAAGAAAGATTGATAATAAGAACATAACCTCGTATCAGTTACTGATCGTTTTTTGAAAGTGGGCTACAGGAACAAGATGAAGAGGTGATTTCTTACGAATAACTGGTGTAAACACCTCACTCATATCTAAATCCTCTGCGTTGATGCCTTCAGGAAACTCCCAGTCAAACCAATACAAGATATTAGCTAGAACATATTCAACTTGTACAACTGCAAATGCAATTCCAGGGCAACCCCTTCTGCCAGCACCAAAGGGAATGAACTGGTGGTTTTGGCCTTTAAAATCAACTGATTTATTTGCAAATCTCTCAGGGATAAACTCTTCAGGACTATCCCATGATTTGGGGTCACGTTGAATCGCCCACGAATTGATCATCACTTTCAAATTGGCAGGGATGTGATAGCCTTCCAATTCAAGACTTGCAGATGTTCTCCGGCCAATAAAGAGAGGCGGATGTAGCCTCAGAGTCTCTTTCACAATACACTTTAAGAAGTCCATTTGATCGATATCAATTTCTTCGACCTTGGATTTTTCTCCGACAACACCTCTTACTTCTTCTTGGACTTTCTTCATTGCACTGGGATTATTCGCTAGTTCTGCCATTGCCCATTCCATGGTGGTTGCAGTAGTATCTGTTGCTCCAAGAAACATATCCTGTATTTAAGAAAGAATCAAGTTTCAGCAGAAGGTGAGCAATCAGAGAAAAACACAAACAGAGAGGAGAGAGGGAGAGACCATGAGGATTGCTTTGAGGTTGTCTCGACTGAGATCAATGTCGGTCATTCCATTCTTCTGAATATGAAGTAGAATATCTACCAAGTCTTTCTTATCAGATATGTCATCTTCAGTCCTGGAAACCGCCAAATGTTCTTCAATCACTTGATCAAGAAAAGCATCAAGTGCTTTGGAAGTCCTCTTCAGTTTAGAAACTAAACCAGTAATAACATCCATCCAGCCCAACAAGGGAATCAAGTCTTTAAAGCAAAACTCTCCAACCAGGTCCATAGCCGTCCTCCACAATTCTGCCAACTGCTGACCATCTACTTCTTCATATGTTCTTCCAAAAGCAGATCTAGATAGTATGTCATTAGAGATGGTTAAAAACGCCGCACCAAGATCAATGGCAACTTTACTGAGGCATGAAATGTGTATTTTCTCAACCATTTTCTCCACTTCTTCTTCCCTGGCGAATTGAAATGCCCGCACCCTTCTTTGGCTCAGGAGTTCAAGGACACACACTTTTTTCGCTTGTCTCCAATAGTTACCATAAGAACAAAATGCTATGTCACTGCTTCCATAAAAGAGAGCATCTCCAGCCCTTGTTTGAGGTTTATCCAAGAAAGCTTTATCATGTGTCTTCAAGATCTCTTTGGCTGTCTCTGCTGAGGAAACAATGAGAGCAGGAGAACTGCCAAGGTGTAAGAGCATTAAAGGTCCATACTTCTCAGACAGGGTACGGAGTGACCTATGGGGGAGCCTGCCTACCTGGTGAAGATTTCCTATCATTGGCAGCTTCAATGGGGATGGAGGTAAGTTGAGCTTCTCTGTTTGAATGGACTTGGTGAAATAAATGGTGCAGAAAGCCAGAAATGGAAGAACCAGGACAGTGAACAAGATTGTTCTATCCAATTCTAGCCAATACTGGTGCAAAAAAATCGAAGAATCCATTCTTTCTTCCTATAAAACTAACAATACAGCAGCTTTTTGATCAGAAAATAGAACTGCCTGCCTCTTGAGATGTTTACACGTTTCTCCTACGGACTAAAAATTGATATGAAGATGGTAATAGTAACATGTATTTTACAATACACATCAGAGGAAGGGACTCCAACTAGAAATTTAACAAATTCCCAATTGCTTGAGCAGAGATGCATTAATCTGATTACAAAATATCATTTCCAGCTTGATAAATCAACTGATACGGAACCTAATATCATAAAGCCACTTCCAACTTGCCACCATCAACATTAAGAAATTCAAAACAGAGGCATGTACAGCTGGACTTTGATATATGAATTAGATCTTAAGGTACATGATTCACGATGGTGATTTTAGTTAGGTACGTAGTGATCTGGTACTTAGCATTCCAAAGTCAACGAAACAATTTTTTTTATATAAAAAAATGGGCCCTTCAAATAAAATATGATGAAGATGTATCTTAATTACCTAGCTAATTTGTCTGTTCTGCAGGAGGACCGGCTAGCAACAGCGTATATGAGACACAAGCTACCACGCTTTACGTATGAAAAAAATTTATAATAAGATTCATTTATTCTGGAGTACCAGGCTTATTAAAAAAACAATCTTTCAATATAAATTTTTTTTCCTAGACATATTAATAACTTTTTAAAAAATAATTTCAATTAACAAATGTAATTTCAACTTTATAAATATTAAGGCTGTCAGAATCATAACATCGATGATAAAATCGTCAATGAAAATTATATTATTTCAAAGGAGTTAGGTTTTCTAATATTTCAAATGAAAACATATAATTGATACACAATTGAGAAGGTTTAAGGTTAGTATTAACTTAAATATTTTATTATTATGTTAATTCGGTTAGTTTATTAATATTAATGAAAATTTTCATTTACAAATTCTAGTTGCAAGGAAAATTTTGAATGAGATAAAACTGATAATGTTATTGCAATGAGGATTTGAGAAAATCACGCTGCAACTAGGTAAGATTGGAATCAAGATAAAATTTATTAATCCTTTTATTCAATTTTATTTTTCATTTACTAATAGATAATTCATTTATACCATATAGGTTGCATGATTTCTTATATGTGACGAAAAAAAAGCTAAAAATATATGAAAGAAAGAGAGCTTCTACGCTGAAAGACCGTGATGGTGTGAAAGGATTTCAAATTGCCGTACGTCTTAAAGGTTGGGTGAGTGGCATATATTTAGCACGTGATATCCAAACATTTCGTGCGATGATCATACTCCAATGCGGGAAATTGGAATTGGTGTGTTTCCAGTTTCGTCACCACGCACATTGGTGGCTTCATTCCGTTCATTTTGCATGCAAAGCGGATCGTAAAAAAAATTTAATTACATCCATTTTTTTATAGATATTGTCGCACGTAGGCAAGCGGCGTCAAGGGTCAAGGAGTTTTTGGTTGGTTGTTTGGTTCAGAGTCACTATGAGACCCAATGTACTAGTTTTATAAAAAATTATAGGGTAAGAGATTGGTTGTGATTAGAAAAGTATTAGCACCCATAATGAAATTTACCTAAGGTAAGTTGCATTGTGTAGTCTTTATATGATTTAAGGTTTTTGATGATTTTTTAATTGATGGTTAGTATATGGCTCATGTTAAGTATATACTCTTACAAATATATATGATATTTTGAATTTATTATGGGCTTGCATGTCCAGATATATTATTATAGAAAATAGATCATGTAGATGCCCTGACAAGGTTCACTTATCCTGGAAGACGAAAGAGTTTTCCACAATTCGTATATTATGGTGAAAAATACATTTAAGATTGGTGAATATCTAAATATAATTCTGAAATTTTTTTAATCAACTCCTGATATTTAAATAGTAGCCTACTTATGGTTTAGATTAAAAGGAATCCCTATATTGTATTAGAAACATTAGCGGTACAACTTGAATCAATACACTAAGTATTATGCTTTAGGGGTGATAATATCTTTTTTTTTTGTAATTAATCTTATACTATATATAATCTTTGTAGACTAGTCAAGATTCCTACTAACTATAATACTTGGTAAAGACTCTTTAAACTAGATCTTTTTTCAAAAAAAAAAAAACAAAAACAAAAACAAAGAAGTCAGATACATGTTATTCTCTTCTTTTTAAGGTTGTTACGAGGTAGCGACGCATATAGAAAATCTTAGAGATTGATCATTAACTTGTCAAATGATCATTGGTTCCTTGATGAATATGCTATTTGCTCTTCATTATTTCTTTCATAGGAGGGAAACAATAATTAAAAACTTAATTCTGAGCAGGTATATATAAAGCAGCCTTGCAAAATAAATAGATATGGAATTTTAAACTTGATCCTAACAAATTTAGAATAATGCCAAAAAATAACAAACACTCTAATAGAAAATAAAATAAAGATATAATAAAGCTATAAAATGTGAAAGAAAAGTTGTAAATATTGATAAAAAAAAAATAATACTAAATAGAGAAATTTTATAGTATGTATAGAGTAATTAGAGATATCCTATTAGTTACTTTATATATATATATATATATATATATATATATATATATTGATGAGTATGAAAGAAATACTATGTGAATATATTTTTATCATTTTTTTATTTATCAAAAAAATTCATTTTCTTCCTTCATTTTATATTTGACTTTTTCTTCAAGGTAAGCCCTTTATTAGGTTTTCCCAGCTAGATAAACTATTTATATAATTTCATTATAAAACTAATATGATGTCATTAATTACTTATTGAGCACCCCTACTAGATGAACTATTTATATGATTATTCTTTTAAACATAAAATTATAATTCTATACAAATGATCTAAAACAATTATAGTGTAATTGCACAAACTTAATCCTTATATAATTTGTAATCTTTTAAATTGCAACATCCATCTACTAGCATACATTTTTGTACCTAATTGCATCAGTCACCGGTTGTTGGATACAATAAATCTATAATATTCACCAGATTGTTGATTTCTAATATCCAGATTCATGATTTATATATAAAAAGGATAAAAAAAAAAAAAGGAAACAATTTTCTGATAATGAACAAAGCCTTTTTTACTTCTGAAAATGATCATTCAGAGTTGAGAGAAGAAAACTGTATTAAAGGCACCCATTAAAAAGGAAAATAAAACGAATGGAACTTGTTTAATCAAGAAAAAAAGGTAAAAGAATTGGACGGACTGCTTCCAAATCAACATTCCATTTATAATTCTCAACAAGATTTCCCTACTGTACACTTCTTGGGATTGGGTTAGCAACTTCTAACAATACATTACGCAAGACGCACAGCAGCGGTTCCTGAAATTATGCAGAGGTGCCTGTAATTTATGCCACATATATTTACAGGTGCCAGCCAACCTCTCCAATGGTTGGGGTAAAATAGGCAACGCAGATTCTTAACGTAAGAACTTCACCATTGTAAGCTGGATTCGTGGCCACAGCCCCAATAAACCAACAATACTGCAAACACAATCACAGGCCCTCATCTCTTGGCATCCCCAATTCTATTCCTCACCTCCTATGCTGAACTTTTGCTAAGAAGGGATGTCTCAGAGCTTCTCGAGCTGTTAACCTGTCCAAGGGATCATATCTAAGCAGTCCTTGCAGGAGATGTATAAGATCTCCAGCAGACTGGTCCACATGTTGCATTACTAGATTCTGCGAAAAAATGCAGGAAAGAGATGGTAAGAATAGAGCAAACAAATTAAAGAACAACATTCTCAGCAATTACGCAAAATACGTGGGGAAAATGAACCTGAAGTCGGGGTAGCTTCAAAACAGCTTTCATGCTTTCTCTCGAAGCAGCTCCCTCTGGCCAGTCCAGTCTACCCCTTCTAACATACTTCCCTGCATGTCGACTATGAAAGCAGAAGAAAAGTTTAAGAGCTGAAAGCTTAAGTGATAACATTTGATCATATATCAATATATAGATATACAAATAACTTACTCCACTCTCTTCAGTATATGCTGTGGTATAGGACCAAGCACTCGCTCCATCATTGCAAGATGTTCCAAATTTTCATGTGTTTGAAATAAAGCCTCACCCTGTTCAACATATGCAAAGTTGTAACAAAATCATTTGCATTTAGCCATTGTAGTGCACAGTAGAAAACAAGAAAAGCTAAGTAGAGGTACAGAAACATACAGTGCATAACTCCACTAAGATGCAACCAACACTCCATATATCACAAGGATAACTCCATCCAAGTCCTGCAATAATAATAATTGGAAGTTGTAATTTCAAAACAAGGAAAGGAAAAAAACAGAGAAAATAAGACCAAGAATTACCAAGAATAACTTCTGGTGCGCGGTAATGCCGTGTTGATACAATGTAATTCTGATCTTGTCGCTCATAAGTTGTGCTACCAAAATCAATTACCTTAATGGCACTTGATTTTGGGACTCTTTTATAGTACGAAATGTCCTTTGGTGAATGAGATGAGTTCTGTGCAAAGCAACATATGTAAACAACTTTAATAAGCCAAGTCATCCGGAAAGAATTGGAGAAGGACAAAGCAAATGCCACATGAAAACTAGAAAACACAGAAAGAGCAAAACATAAAATAACAAGCAAAGAAGCTAAGCTTTACCTTGTAATCAGGAACTTTTACATAGTCAGAAGAAACCAGGAGTATGTTCTCAGGCTTCAAATCAGTATGTATCATACGCAGGTCATGCATAACTGCAAGTTTTGAAGTGCAGAACCAGCATAAGTAAATGAATCATAAGAAAACCCTTACTCAATTTTAACCAAACAATGCAGCAAGCTACTCTAAAGAGAGACAAATGACAGAAAAATATTTGCCTGAGTCAGAAAAACATTAGTGAATTTATGCATCTCCATCATAGTTAAGAACTAAACATTAATAATATAAAGACAGAAAAAAGAAAGGAAAGAAAAAATAAAAACAATGCATAAAAAGAAACTAGCTAAAGTAATTACTACACACATGCTACACATTCCAACAGTTGTCTTCCAATCTCACGGACAAGATCAATGGGAAATGAACGATATTTGTTTTTGCGAAGAAAATCGTATAAGCTTGGTCCAAGCTTCTCAAATACCTGTTAAAACCATTTACATTCACCCACAAGTTTTAACCCCCAAGTTATTTGTGAATTGGGGAAATTAATCCATCACAAACTAATCATATATACTTACAATACAGATATGGTTACGATAGTCAAACCAGTTCCGTATTTGCACACAACTGCAAGGAATAAACCCATTTAACCATTGACACAGAAGCATAAGAAAGCAGGTCACATGGCCAGCAATGGCAATAGTGCAGGTTAAGACAGATCAGGGAAACTCACCGGTTGCTCCCTTTATCATGTTTACCAAGATGTTGCAGCACTTCAATTTCTATCATAGCTGCTTCTCTATATTTCTTGATGCCACGTACAATTTTGATGGCGACCATTTCCTTCCTTTCTCTGTCCCAGCATTCCAAAACCTGACCAAAGGTGCCTATACAAGAAACAGATAGTATAAAGCCACAATGTCTGATGAAGGAAAACTACAAGGAATGTGAATCGGTGACAGAGCATACCTTCTCCCATTTTGCTGTGTATCTTGTCTGCAACAGTCAAAGCAAGAGAGAACAAAAAAAAAAAAGAACTTGGTGAGAGACTATCACAAGTAACCTGTCAAGATAAAATCTCGGTAGAATTACTTCTAATATCTCCAAAGACAAGAGTACTATCTAGCAACTATGGAATGAGAATTCCAACAACTTGGGATTGTGCAAAATTATCACTATATTTGAAGAACCTATTCCTTGATAGGACTTCAATACAACAAAGTAATCAAAGTCAAATTAACTTAATAGACTACTGCTATTATATCCATAATTGGTGGAAAAAAGGTCCTCAAAGTCCCACCAGTAGCAAAGGGTTTGCAACTTGAGGACTTGATATATAAGCATATTCATTGTTTATAAGGTACGGGTGGTAAAGTGTAATTACAGCGGGAAGTTAAATTATCTCCAAGCGCAAACATGTAATGACCATCCTTGTCATCTTCCCTCCATGGGGGAGAACCATTTCGAGCCACTCCTTTTACAAACAGAGAACTAGTATGGTCTGAGATTGCTCCTGAAGATGCATAGCTTGCTACATTTCCAACCTCTTGTCCACAAAATATTCCTACCTGGGCCTACACACAGCCATCCATTTATGTACCACTCAATATATTAAAATCAAAACTTTTCACCTGATACCTTCATACACCCTCGGCATCCCCTTTCACTATTTGGCAAAAACTCATTTGTGAGTGTAACAAAATATAAAAAACAAAATGCATATCATATCACATATCATATCATATTTCTTGCATAATTGAACAGAAATCAGGATTGAAAAAAAAATCTTATAAAATTGATTATCCATAACTCTTAAACTCATTTCTAATCTGACTAATTAGTTATAAAATAAACACAAATTTATCTGAATTTCTATTAAAAAAATTACAGAAATTCTCATCATACTAAAAACAAAATTATTAACAATTAAATACATTATAATAAAAAATTATAAGCCATATACAAAAATAATTCAATTGTAACAAAGATCTGCAAAACTAGAATCGTAAGCAAATAAAAACAAATCGAAACAGATCAAAAATCAAAAGTCAAAGATCCAAATCTTTAAAACAGAAAACGAACCGAGACTAAATTCAAGATCTGATCTATTCAAAAACTATTAAAATACATCAGATCTATCAAATTAAGAACAAATTGAAACAGTCGAACGCTGATAATACCTGAGGCACGTCCCAGCCAAAACGCGCTCTCTTCCTTGGTCGATCCAGGTGCGTTATGGGAATGACGGTCACGTGTTCAAACTCCATGATCGAAGAGAAATCCAGAGAAATTTTCACGATTTTTGGTGCAGAGAGAATTCTAGCTAACCCTTGTTTTAATGTGAATCATAAATAAAGTGGGATGAAGGTAGGAGGAGAACTGACCGACAACGTGGGTTGATTTTATCCGTGGATTTGAGTCTGACATGTGTTTGTTGATTCCACGGTTCGGTTTATTGGCTACAGTTAGGATTTAACCGTGGTTGAGTTGAGATAGCTTTTGTTGACCATGACAATAATTTCGAAATCGAAGCGTTACAAACACGCAGGTCAAAAGACTTGATCGTAACCGTTCATTTGATGGCTGGATAACATAATATCATTTCCAAATTCTTTTTTTTTTTTAATTATTTTAACAGAATTATTTTAGACAGCTGTTTCAAATTTTTTTGGAAGTTTTTTTTCTTAGAAATATATTTAATTTTTTTTATTTTTTAAGTTTATTTTTATTTCAATAAATTAAAATAATCTAAAAAAATTAAAAAATTAAAATAAAAGTAAATTTTCAAAACATATTGAAATTATAATTCAACCGCTAAACCAAATATGCACCTATACTGGAATGGGAGGTCACAATAAAAGCTCGAGCTATTGAGAAAAACCAGTTATCTGACTCGTATTTTGTTATGAATTAATTTTTTAAAAAATTGCATGTCAAACATTTTTTTTTAAAATAAAATATAGGTCCTTTCAACATTTTTTACATAAAAACTATCGAGTATAAATTAAAATGTTTATGCATGCTTCTAATTAAGTAAATTAAGAATTATTTGTGCGAACAAAAAATTTTTATTAATGATAACTAAATACATATATAGAAAAGTTGAGAAACGAATGTAGATTAAGATATTTAATCTCGCAATACAGTTCATGTACTTAATTATATTCAATAACTCTGTTTATTAACATTATTTTTTTTATTTAATAAAATGATAGTAGAAATAGACACATACATAAAATTGAAAAGAAAATTAAATATCTAGCAATGTTGCACTTATTATAAATACCATCAAAAAATAAATATTTTTATTTTTAAAAAGAAATTTCAATTATATAAAACAAGAAATATATATAATTTTTTAATTATTTTGTATGTATTTAATTTTTGAAGAAATCTTTCTAATATATATATATATATATATATATATATATATATATTAGAAAGATTTCTTCAAAAATTAAATACATACAAAATAATTAAAAAATTACTTTTATAAAAAATAAAAAAAATCAGTGATAAGGGATATTATTTTAAATATAAATTAAAAAAATATTAATTAAAAAATAGATATGAAAAAAGAATAATTGTTTTTTAAGCCAAAATTACTACAATAAAAAACAAAAACAAGAAAGAAATTAGGTGTTATTGGGCTTGGCCTATTTTGGAGGGCCCACATACTTGCCTATATTTTTAAAATGTAATATGCTTTAATGTTTTTTGAAAGAAAAAAAAAGTCGCTTGATAAGTTGAATGGCTTTACTCAAATTTCAGCCATTATAATAGTTGGAAAATTAAAGATTAAATGTTTTTTTATACAAAAAGTTAATTTTAATTTTTGTTCAAAAGAACTATAAAACACCTCACACACCTTCATAAATCCATTCATAGCCTAAAAAAATCTAGAAATTTGTCCTAAAACCTGAAATCAAAAATTTTTCCAAACTCATATATGTTTTTTAAGCACTTTTAAGGTAAAAAAAAATATACCTAAGTTGAACTTCTCTCATTAAATGAAATCATTTAAAACAAATATCGATTGTGTTTGGTGACTGGGTCATTCGCAATGAATATTTCTCTTCTTATAGTAGAAATTTAGTGATTTCTCTAGTGATTTTTCTCTCTCCTCTCTTAAACAAGGAAAAAAACTAAATGAATAATTTTTATACCAAAATTAAATTGAAAAAATATTAAGGGATCGAATAGATACAATATAAAAAATTTGATGATTAAAGTGGAATTTTTTTAAGAATTTTGAAATCATCTCCTAGGCCCTTCAATTCCAATATAGCATAGCAAATCATATGGTGTCTAATTTGAGCACTCTCAGCAAGAAAAAGTAGAGCTCTAACCCAATTTTAAGATGTATAGTTTAATTGATTACATTATTTATTTATTTTTTAGATGTTATCAATTCGAGTCTTACAAATTTCAGGAGTATTGGGGGCTTAAATTGTCATTAATTTTAGAATCTGTAGGATTAGTCGAGATACGTGCAAACTAGTCCGGACACTCACTTTAATAATAATAATAATAATAAAAAAAAAAAAGGTATAGCTGAGCCAGCTCTCTCTTCAATTTGGGAAATATAAAGTATTAGTTTTATTTGTTTGCCGCAGACAAATTTTTGGGAGATGATTTTATCAAATGCCTGTAGAAAAGAGAAACGATGAAGCAAAAAAGTTTATTTATTTATTTTTATTTTTATTGAAAGAGTTTAATGGCAACTAATATCCCAGGAAAATAGGATTATCCAAGATGAAGCGAATTTTCATGGATGGTATATAGGGTTTGCAAAACAAAAGGATAAAGAAAAGTTTTCTTGCAGGAATGGAGAAAGAACATCCGATTTTGTGCTCTAAAGAGCCACCAAATATTTTTAGAACTGTTTGAGCTTCATAAAGAGAGATTGCTATGGATAAGAAAGTTCGACTATGGTGTGAGCTTGGTGAGAGAGAGACAAGGTTTCTGAGATTAATTCTTGAAGATTCAACATCCAGGTCAGTGTATTCTATGTCTGTCTGTTTCTGTTGCTGTATATCTTGCTAGCATACTCACCGGTGATTCTTGTGGAAGTTGAAAGTTTCAGTTTTTGGGATTTCATTTCTCACATCAGGTATTGAACTTGAACTTTCTGGGTTTTCAGTATCTGATTGATTGATTTATCATCATGTTGACAAGTGAGAAAGAAAGTGCTGAAAATGTACAGTGGATGGATGTTCTTCAGTTTGACCTCTCAAAGTTCAAGACTTTATCACCCTCACGAAGTTGTTGATCGTTTCTTGTAGGTTTGGAGATTGGGCTTTTCAAGTATATACAGTAACTGCTAGTATTTCTGAAGCATAAGATAGACTGAGATTTATGTGAAATTCATGTTTAATCACTTGGTGTTGATTAGTCAATTGGTAAGTTGGTGCTGTGTTTCTTAGGAAATTTAATTCCTATTAAGCAAACCGCTCATATGTGGATGCTTTGTTCTTGTTTTAGATTTTGTAATTAATTTTTTCATTTAAATATAAATAGTTTATTTGAATTAAAAAAATTTAATATTTTCTAAATTAATATATTTTAATATTTTAAAATCATTTTAATACACTGATATTAGAAATAATTTTTTAATAATAAAAAAATATATTACCTTTATATTTTTCAGTATGAAAAGCACATCTTTAATCAAACTGCTATCAATTATTTTCCCATACTTTAATACATGATCAATGATCAATGCTTGTCAATTTATCATTATTCTTCTTTTCTTTGATGGCATCCAGATATATATGCTCTTTTTCTTTTTACTTTTTTTGTGTCCTTGGTGGCCAATTTAGAGAACACTAGAATAATGAATTTATGTCATTTTGCCATGCATGCTTTTGCTGGTAAAACCTCTCAGTTCCAGTCAAAGAACGAGCCAAATCCTTCTGGCACCATAATCTAATGCCATCAATCATAGTGGGGTTATAAAGATTTCTCGTTCTTGATCTAGAAACCAAGGTAAGATTTTTGGGCTTGAGATGTGTGATCACGCTGCTGTTTTTTTTATTTTTGTTGTATTTGAAAGTATGATAACGGTTACTTTTTAAAATATTTTTTACTTGAAAATATATTAAAATAATATTTTTTATTTTTAAACAATTATTTTTAACACTAGTACATCAAAATAATTTAAAAATATCAAAAAATTATTAATTTCAAGTAAAAAATACAAAAATTTTAAATTTTTTTAAAACCCCTTTCAAACACAAGGATAAACATGCCGTTGTGTTAAATGGGCAATGCTGTATGTTTCCTAATTTCAGTGATTTCTGCTCTTTTTTTCAATTTGGTTGTTATAATATTACAATTGCTCTAGAGTTAAATAATGCATCAACAGGGGTGATCAAAAATTGCATTTTTACCGTCTCACAAATCTTAGATTTATAATTATCATTAATTTTAAAATTTATAAAATTAGTTGAGATATCTATAAATTGGTTCAAATATCTACATTAATCTAATAAAAAAAAGTTGCTTTTTGCAGTATGCTTCGGCAGATAGGTTTATCTGCTCAAAGTTTTAAAAGGCAATGTATTATGTTTTGCAAAAAGGATTATTGGTGACAGAAGTAGAAACCCATTAATTACTTGGGTGGTTGTTCACTTATTCTCAATGTGCAGTGATAAATTGGAAAGACCTTACATTTAACGGTCCGTTGCAATTTTACTATTTAACATCAAACAATTTTACCACTTAATACCAAAATACCAAACGGTATAATTTGTACCCAATCGAAATTCTTCTATATATATATAATTTACACTTCCAAGTATATTTTCATAACTTCAATTTCTTTCTCGATCACAATTTCTTAAAATTTTTCAATGAAATCTAAAAAATAATGGATATTTCATTTATCTCATGTATAAAGGGTCGACCCGAATACATAATTTACACAATAATGTTATGATCTATCTGTCCAATACTCCAATTAATTTGTTGTGCTATCTCAAGATCCATGTGAAAATCAACCTGTGGCCGAAAAGATCCATGTGAAAATCAATCTTTGACTAAAAAGATTAAGCAATCAAGCAGCTTTAAGGATGAAGAAGATATTGGAGTATTGGACATCGAAATAAAAAAACAAAAGGCTTATTGGAAAAGAATTCACAATAACCATAACAACAAGAAGTTTGTGTTTAAGCGTGCATCAAGTGATCTATTGTATCGTTGACCATTCAATTAGTGGTAAATAAGTTTTGTTCATATTATTACTTCCTAATAAAAAATAGAAACTACAGTGGTTTCACCTACATATACAAGAGACAAGATATTGTTTATATAAAATTTATATATATACATATACACGCACATATAAATTCATTTAATTTATTATAATTTCTTTTAAGTAATACATTCTAATTTGCTTTAATATTAGGTTAATGAAGCGAAGATTGTATATCAAGAAATTCAAGATGAACCATTCTTATTTCAACTTTGCCGAAGAAATTCAAGAACTAAACTAAATCAATTATTGAAAATTCAAAGAAAAAGTCCAAAAATGTTATAAATGCAACTCCTGCAACTTACTCTCCTCTTACTCAAAGTCCAATCAGCTTAGAATAAGAATATGATGTTATACTTGGTGACTGGAGAGACCGATTTCAATTATAAAACTCATTTTAATTAATAAAAAAAAAAATCAAAACTCCAAATTGATTTTTTTAAAAAAATCAATTATATTTCAAGGTTCAATCTCTTTTTTTCTAACAATTTCAAGATTAGGAATCACCATCAATAAGAGAATGCAATCATTTTAAAAAAAAAAACATAGAGAAGTGGCAATGCAACTCTCCTTGACGCCATTGTTGAAGCGTTCCAAGAATATTTCTCCATGAGATTTGTCCAACATGGCCTTTCCTGAAAGCTTTATATTTATTTTATTATATACTAAGTCAATGAGATTTTGATTAAGTGAGAAATATTTGTCCATGAGATTATGATGAAAGCTTTATATTATTTTATTATATACTTAGTCAATGAGATATTGATTAATGTTCAGTGTTTTGGAAGTTATTAATTATTCTCCACCGCATAATATTACTAGAGACGGGGAAAAAACCAAGAAGAAAGGTTGTAAAACTTTCCAAAGAGATGTGATGCATTTGCCTTTGCTTTTGTAATTTTATTGCGACACCAAGATGCCATTTTCCTCAGAATATCACCTTAAAATGATGGCAACAAGCCTCACATGAGAGAAATGCAAGATTTCCAGAGGCTCTGAATAGCCATTCGTTCGCTGATTTTAACACTGACGTGCACGTATTGGAAGACGAAGCTATCAGACAAATTTCTGCCTTCAATTTCCATCACCATATAGACTTTTTGAAGCTGTCAATGAGTGCATATTACGTTTTAGTCTGGTTTATATATATATATATATATATATATATATATATATATATATATATATATTAGTGTTCTGTATATTTACCTTAACTAATTCTATAAATTTTAAAATTAATAATTATATAAATTTTTAATAATTTTGTAATTTGCAGAGTTTCTAGTCTCATTGTTACATAATCAGAGGTAAGAATCTAATGCGCATAAAATTCTATCTCACCGTAAGACACCCCATAAAAACTGAAGAGGCTGTTTATATATATATATATATATATATATATATATATATATATTAAAGAAGCTCAATTAATTTGAAAAATCTTTACACTGAAGAGGTGTCAATAGCCATACACCATCGTCTGGCATTACGTTAAAATGGGGTTAGAAAAAATTTAATTATTTTTTATTTAAAATTATTATTTTTTATATTTTCAAATCGTTTTAATGTATTGGTTTTAAAAATTATTTTTTTAAAATAAAAAATATTATTTTCATACATTCAAATTTTTTTTTTAAAAAAATAACCGCAACAATACTTTTAAATATCACTTTAGTGAAATTACATGTTTTGTCCCTTATAAGTGTAATGGAGATTATTGTAAATAAATAAAGAATAATAATAATAAAGAATTTTAAAGGTTCACATGATCATTTAATTTATTATAAGATTCAATGGATTCAAATTCAGATTATGATCTAACGAATAAAAAAATAATTAATTTTCGGTTGTTGATATTCAGCATTGATAAAAAAATGTGTAAAGGGGGCAACGAGCACAACTGGACAAGAATAGCCAAGCCCAAGTTGATGATTACTTCATATGGAAAAGGCTAAAGACAACTGCAAAATGATCTGAATCAGTGTAGCTAAGAAGGTTACAAAAAAACTTAAACCATGATGATATTTAACATATGCTTAGGCTTGATGTGATGACAACCAAGGTTGTCAAAAACGTTTTTTTTGACACGACACAAAATATACAATATAAACTCGGATCGTAAACTCGAATCATAAAATCGCAAGAAAAATATTTTAACTAATTATATATTGACAATTTCAGTCAAGTAGTAAATAATAATATAACATAATTAAAATAAAAGTGAAATAAACAATACAAATATTCAAATACCTTGAAATATATAATTCAAATAAAATTTCATATATGGTTTAAATAACTTAAAAAGAAAAAAAGAAAAAAAATAAGATTGAACAACTATGTTTTATTGATAGAGTTTCAGAACATTTTCTAAAGGACTGATCCTGAAACACATTGTAGGCAACTAATGAGATGATACAACATTCTAAGGTATATCACCAACTTCAAAAAAAAAATTAACGGAGACCAATACAGTGAACCTATGACAATGAGAATGAAAATGTACAAAATAACATCAATTTATTCTCATGCCACCTCACCTTTCATCTTTTTTATGTTAGTAACAAGTCCTAGAAATAATGTCTAAATATCCCACTAAGCAAGACATGTATTTCAAGTTCTCTCTGAGTCTTTGTTGTTTCTCTTTAAAGTTAACAAATGATTAGTCTAAAACACAGTATTTCTCTCTATATAAGTATTCCTATCTCTTATTTTACTCCTTTGATTTATTACCATCTACCTGTCTTCCCATGGTTTCAATCCTCTGATCATGTCTTCCCAGCCTAAAATATAGTATAAGGTTTTCTCATACCCAAGATCCTTTAATGCTGGTGTTAGTCTGTTAAGATTGAAAATTTGAGATTTGGACAATAGGAAAATGAAAGATTAGGGAGTGGGGACTATGTATTGGAGTGTAAGGGGACTCGAACAAGAAGGTAGTAAATTTTTTAACTTTTACGGATTAAAACTCAAAATCGGTCAAACTCGGTCAAACTCGTAAAATCAGTCTAATTTTACCGATTTTAACCGAGTTTGACCGATTTTGACCGAGTTTGATCGATTTCGAGTTTTAACCTGATTTGACACGCTATATACATGTTGACTCGTAAAATCGTAAGATTTTAAGAGTTAACTCGCGATTTTAACAACCTTGATGACAATTATTTATTTATTAGATTTGTTTTTGTGTGCTATGCTGTGGGATACGTGAAAAAATTATTTAAACCCGGGTTAACTTGATTAACCCACGATCCAAGGTAACTCTAGAGGAAATAGAGAAAAAAAAAAAAAGGAAAGCTAGCCTAAAGTCAAAAAATAAAATATATTAAAAAAAATATTAGATTGGGCTAATATTTGAAACTAGTAACTTTAGTCATGAGATTGAGATAATCATATAAAACACAAAAAAAAAAAATTAGCAAAATTTTTAACCATCAAAAAATTAAAAAGAAATAAATGATAATCAAAATAATGAGGACCAAGTCTAGTATAAGAACTTAATAAAAAACTAATAAGAAAAAGCAATTAAAAGAATGATATCCAAAATTATATAAAAAAATAAAATAAAATACGAGAGACAAAATTGAAAGAAGAAGAAAATTATGAAAAGGATATAAATGAGCAATTAAAAAAATCAGAACTAAATCTAAAAAAAGAAATGAAATAAAAAACCCAAGAAAATGATAAAAAAAAATCAAGAAAATAAGTACCATATTTAATATAATAACAAACAAAATCAAATGAAAATGATGAAATTGAAAAACAAAATATAAAAATAATAATAAAAGGAGACCAATAAAAAGAAAGAGAATCATAATTGAATATTTTTTTTTTATCAAAATAATACAATTTTTACTTTTTATCTAAATAAAAAATCAAGTGATTAATTAGTAGAAAATTATGTCATCACCCCTTGATTTTTTATTTTGCCATTTTTTTTTATCAAAATAATGTTATTTGTACTTCCTACACAATAAAAAAAATATATATGAATGGCCCTGGTAACCCCGGTTATTCGACCCAACCATGAAATGGGATATGATAGGAGTTGACTCTCAAGCCGGATTTTAAAAACATGATAAAAAAAATACATCAAATATGATATAAAAATTCAATGAAATTAAACAATGAGAAATGAAATTGCCGCAAAACAATTAAACAAGAAAAGAACTTAGAATAAAAGGAATTGAAATAATAAGAATTAGGCTCAAATTAAAAAAAAAAAGAATTAAAATCAAATGATTACGGATTAAATTGAAAAATAAAATCCAATCAGAAAAATATTAAAAGCAAAATAAATATGAATCAAAAGAATGAGAATCAAACTTCATTAAAAAAATATAAAAAATTAAATTTTAAAAGATAAAATTAAAAAATAAATAAATTAAATTCGATATAATTAAAAGATTAAAGATCACTTTATAATTTTATAAGGTCAATATATCTTTTTAGGTGGAGAAAAGAAGAAAAAAAGTGAAGGAAATAAATTATTGCTGGAGCTCCTCTATGTCATTGGTGTCGACATGTGCCGCCCCAACACTCTGCTTTGGACATCACCTTGGAAGGCTACCAATAGCCACTGGATGGCTCCGCATACATCGTTGCACAGGCGCCTCATTATTTTGGGCTTGTGCTCTGCACAAGTCAACCATTTTTATTTTTGAATTATAGAAAAATCACAGCATTCTTAGCCTCACAAGATAATTGCAAGAAAAATGAGATTCAAAAGCTAAAAGTACCTCCTAACCTTAGGCAAAAAAAAAGTTGACCCAGGGGCTATTCAATAATTACGTAGTACAAAAATTATGAAGATCCAAAAATGCCTTTCAGGTATTAGCCGTGTTGTTTTTTTTTTTTTTTCAAGGGCATGAAAGTAATTAACATACATTTAGCCGTAGATGTAGAATATTTAAAATAATCTGCTCATTTATAATAAATTAAATTAAAATATTAGTTTTTTTTATTTTCTAATTATATAGTTGTTATATATATTTAATTTATTTTTCCCATTTATTTTTCCATATAGTTTTGGAAGGTCATCAATTCATATATTTTTTTTAATTTCTTAATTGATGCTAGTTTTCACATTACAATTAGTGTTTGCATAAAAAAAAATTCTCTTCATGAAAACAAAATATATGTGTGAATAAGAAAATGTATTTTTTTATTAAAAACATACAATTTTTACTTTTTATTTCAAATTGTTATAGTTTTTCAAAACGTTTTTTTAGTTGTTTTTAATTTAATTAACTATGATGCTAATAAAAAAACAAGTTTTGTTGTTAAAAAAAATTACATGAATAAAAATGAATAATTTTAATGAAAAGAATACATTTCTCCATAATAATTTTGTTTATTTTTTTGTTGAAAATATTTATTTTTATAATATTTTAATTAAATAAAAACTAAATTTTAAAAAATATTAAATTAACCCGAATCAAACTAGCATAACCTATCCAACCCGTAACCTAAATTATAATTCTCATCAAGTTTAACATCCTTATGTCAATATTGTATAATAAAATAAATTAAATCCACATCATTTTTTATTATTTTTAGAAAAAAAATCAAACCCCACCTACATGGTTTCCTCTGAAAGCCAGCTTGATCCCATGTTTACCCGCTAATCTTTACTAAGTTCAGTAATATCAATGAAAAATTCCTCGAAGGAGCGCGCCCACAACTGCTCACGTTCCAAACGAATAAATGGTGTTTGAGAGCAAGCAGCACATCCACTCTACCAAGGATCTCGTGGTCGTCTAATTCGATGACGGTGGGGTGAACACCAATAGTGGCAAGGAGTTTCTTCATGGCATGACACATGCAGCAAGAAGATCGAGAGAAAATGATAACAGGGTGCTCTGATACAAGTCTTTGGATTCTTGTCTCAGTGGATTCTGCACCGTCGATGGATAAAGAGGAGGAGTTTGGTGGGGTAGTGAGGTCGAGACGAACGACGTCGTTGGAGCAACGTCGACGTAGTCGTTGCATCGCCAGGACGGGCATTGAGAGAGAAACGAAGTGTTGGTGTTGTGGGGGAAGGAAGAGAGTAGTAGGTCCGAGTTGATGTCAACAGGGGGAGCAAGTGGGAGCTTATAAAGGGTCGGAACCGTCTGGAAACGTGATTGAAGTAATATTTTTAAAAAATTTAATTTTTTTTATTAAAATTTAATATGATTTATATTTAAAAATAATTTTTAAAAAATAATAAAAAATATTATTAATATATATTTTAATATAAAAAATTATTTGAAAAAGAACGATACTTTCAAACACTGTAGAATAAATATAAGGAAAGGACAGAGGAGGGGAGGAGGTGGGGTTGCTTACATCACATGGTACTGTGTCTGCAACTGCAAAGTATTTTGCTTTCTTTCTTTCGGGATCAACGCTTGCGGGAGTTTTTCTTACTTTTCCAAGCCCACGCGCCCAAACTGCTTTATTACATGTACGATTGCTTCCTTACAAGTTCTATTATAACAGTGTGTGTTCATCACTGTAGACTATGCTACCTTCTGTTTTTTTTTTTTTCTTGATTAGCAAAAAAAATTGTTTGGGATTTTATATTTTTGTTTTTAGTTTTTTTTAAAATTAAAATTATTTATTTTTATTTATTTTACATATAAAAATTTATTTTAATATATATATTTTAAAAAGTAATTAGTATATAAAAAAAGCAGGTAGTCTGTACACTCCAACAAGGATAAGGATTTGTTTCTTGCAAAACTTCAGTCATCTCACTTCCTATAAAGGGGCTTGTCTCTGTTTAGTTTGTGGTATCAGCACTACAAACCACTTGAATTGTCAAGGGAAAAGATCCATCAATGGCTTTACTACAATGGCTGAAAGAATGCTCCAAACCTGGCTTGTTCGTTGTAACTATTTTTCTAGTAGCAGTGCTCAAGTTTCTCTTGAAGGAGAAGCTGAAAAAGAGGAAGCTCAATCTCCCACCAAGCCCTGCAAAATTGCCAATCATTGGTAACCTTCACCAGCTTGGTAATATGCCTCACATCTCTCTCCGAGGGCTTGCCAAGAAGTACGGTCCCATCATTTTCTTACAGCTTGGGGAGATCCCAACTGTAGTGATTTCATCAGCTGGATTGGCAAAAGAAGCCCTGAAAACTCATGATCTTGTACTCTCTAGCCGTCCGCAGCTCTTTTCGGCCAAACACTTGTGCTATGGTTGCACTGATATTGGTTTTGCTCCTTACGGTGCTTACTGGAGGAATATAAGGAAAATTTGTGTACTTGAGCTGCTCAGTGCCAAGCGTGTCCATTGGTACAGCTTTGTTAGAGAAGAAGAAGTTGCTCGCTTGATTCGTCGGATTGCAGAATCTTCTCCTCGCATCACCAATCTAAGCTCGATGATTGCACTATATGCCAATGATGTTCTTTGTCGGGTTGCGCTGGGAAGGGATTTCTCTGGAGGAGGAGAGTATGATCGGCACGGGTTGCAAAAGATGCTTGACGATTTTCAAGCATTGCTTGGAGGATTCAGTCTTGGAGACTATTTTCCTTCGATGGAGTTTGTGCACAGTCTAACTGGAATGAAATCGAAGCTCCAGTACACCTTCAGACGCTTTGATCAGTTCTTCGATGAGGTGATAGCTGAGCACCGCAGTTCTAAGGGAAAACAAGAGGAGAAGAAGGACCTTGTTGACGTTCTACTTGATATTCAGAAGGATGGATCTTCTGAAATTCCTCTCACCATGGATAACATTAAAGCTGTCATCTTGGTCAGTGAAGATTTTATTGGTCTAGTTATACCTTCAAAGCTTCAACTTCAGTATTCCAAACATCAAATTACTTGTAGATGAGTTCATTTGCACACAACTTGCAACTAAAGGATTATTGTTCTATTGTTGCAGGACATGTTTGCTGCAGGAACAGATACCACCTTCATAACCCTTGATTGGGCAATGACAGAGCTTATCATGAATCCTCATGTCATGGAGAAAGCACAAGATGAAGTACGAAGTGCTGTCGGAGACAGAAGAGTGGTGCAAGAGAGTGATCTGCCCCGGCTGAACTTCATGAAAGCTGTTATCAAAGAGATCTTCCGGTTACATCCTGCCTCTCCAGTTTTACTCCCAAGAGAAGCTTTAGAAGATTTTGTAATTGATGGCTACAACATTCCA
Organism: Populus tomentosa; assembly: GCA_018804465.1. Lineage (NCBI taxonomy): Eukaryota > Viridiplantae > Streptophyta > Magnoliopsida > Malpighiales > Salicaceae > Populus > Populus tomentosa. The sequence continues at coordinate 8,825,767 of CM031991.1, forward strand.
GCTAAAACTCGGATTTATGTCAATGTCTGGGGAATGGGGAGGGATCCAGAACTGTGGGAAAATCCTGAAACTTTCGAACCAGAAAGATTTATGGGCAGCGGTATAGATTTCAAGGGGCAAGATTTTGAGCTGATACCATTTGGAGCAGGCAGAAGAATCTGCCCAGCCATCACATTTGGAGTCGCAACCGTTGAAATTGCTTTGGCTCAACTCCTCCACAGCTTTGATTGGAAGCTTCCTCCTGGTCTCGAAGCAAAGGATATAGACAATACAGAAGCTTTTGGCATCTCAATGCACAGGACATTTCCCCTGCACGTCATTGCAAAACCACACTTCGATTGACGCAAGAAGTGTCAGGATTTTTTTAGTCTGTCTACTAGAATCTGTAATTTTCTTTCCGAATAAAAGTTACTACTTGTGGTTTGCTTGTAAAAAGAAGGCAGAACTTGGGCGCGACTTAACTCCTGCCTTAGTCCTTGCTGCTGGAACTTGGACACTAGAATCAGTTATAAGTTGTGTCACCTTTGAGCTTCAATCAATCATAATACTGCAAGGACAAAATGTTTGTCTCTGAGAACTGCTCATTTCCTCTTGTCAGATAAATAAATAAGAAAGAAAAACCATTTTCCTTCATCAAATGCATTCTTTGGCTCAACAAATGGGGTAAAGACAAAGGGGTTCATACCAAACGGATGTCTACGATGCAGCAAGTAGATGCCTGATCTGCTTTGCCTTGTAACCAGATAGACTTGACATTTCAAAAAAGAAAGGAAGCACCATCCATGACATTGAGCACTGTTTTTGGATATTGATTATAGAGACACATAATTCAGAGCATATACATCATCTTACAAGGAAGAAACCCATGCCTAGATACAGCAGGATTGGACATTAAAGACATGATATGGAGGCATGTGCTTGGGCATTCTAAACTACTCTTGGTTTAAAAATTGGGATACCATTCAATCTCATATGTCACTAAGAACGCAAAAAACATGCTCTCTGGTGAATCAATCAACTGCCTTCAAGCTCAACTCAATGTGATCTTAGATCCTGAATACACGATCTACTTGCTGAGCACCAATAAACAAGGCATCTGCAACAAGAAATACTCCAACCTGTGCTGGAAACAAAGACATTAATATCCTACTAATCTAAAAACTGGACTTTGCAGATGATTTTACAGGAAAAAAATGGAAGGAAAACACTATGATTACCAGACGAGCAGAGAACAATAATAGATAACCCCAACCTTCTTTGACAGCAGCAGCCCTTTGTTGATCTGTCCAACTGAAAGTCATAGGGGAATTAGCTATAAATTCAAAACATGGAAACGTCAAATATAAGATAACAGTTTGAAAATTTATATGGCCAAAGACATTCATCTGCCAACCTAAAGTGCATACTAGGAATTTTTTAACAGGAAAAGAACGAGTCCCACATGGAAGCCTGCCTACAAGCAGATACACTCAAAGTTACATGGATCAAAGTAATAAAGCCAATTTAACTTATAAGTATTTACAGGAATTTGACCATTCATGTTCATGGAAAGTCATGGATGTATTTTCCACATATTTGGGCATGAAAACATCATGGAAAAAACTTATGTATTCAATGGTAACACAAACTTTTTCCCTGCAAAGTTAAATACAAAAAGGTAGTAAAGACGAGCCATGCCCCAGGAATTCAAAAACCCCATCAATTCCAGCAAACTTGCAAGGTTGAGGGCCTTCACACAAAATCCTTGTTTTGAATCTTTAAACATTTCTCTACTTGATTAGCCAAAGAAAAGAATTGCCCACCAATTCTCTTAAAGCCCTCGAGTTTCAATATATATCAGTGTCCAACTCATGGTTTCCTTATGTTGCATTAGAAAAGAAAGGAATTCTCATCTTGATCATCCAATCAATGTGTTTACTATTGCTTGGACATCCAGAGATTATCAAGAAGTTCTCACAGTTACCCAAGTTATTTGAAGCCAAAAGTTCACTCCTTCAGATAAAATTATTGCATAAGATGCTATAAAGCTCAAGTCTATGAAATGAATCAGATTGAAATGTTTGAATGGTATCGTGTATCCATCTTAGTTACATAAAATCAAACAGTCGCATGTCTGACTCAGTGATAACTTACATTGTGCAGTCCACATATTGTATAACTGTCTTGCTTAACATGCAACCAAAATAAAATGATTCTTCTGGAATTATAAGAATCAGTGCAAACATAAAATGACAAATTTACTCCTACAAATGCATATTGATAGATTGATATCGGCAGTTATTAAGCTAAGAGTTCACCTCAATCCTCTCTGGCATGCAGCAATAAGGTCTGCATCTTTCGGGAACTTCTCCTCGACCTTTCCACCAACCTCCTACAAAAACACAAGCCATGTAAGATGACTGCACTATGCCCAAGGAACATTCTTCTTATTTAACTTTTTGTTCAGGTGCTCCATTAAACGTGACAGCATATTAAGCTGGTAATGATATATATGGAATTATAACATTTGTAAAGATTTGTATATATGACAGAGGGAAACGTGAGATACCCATCACAAAATTTATAATCTTTTTTGCAACAGTTCCAGCATCAAAATTATTATCGACTTCAATGATTGGAATCCAAATTGAGCCTTCAACCCATGCCTTCAAACGGGCTCAAAATCACTAACTCAATGAAGAAAGAGGTGATACAATCCAAGTAGTCATTGTGCAAGATAAAAGATCCCAATAAATGAAAATGAAAAAAGGGTGAAAAAAATAAAATAAAATGATCCAATTACCAGTTTGTCAAAGAACAAGCAGCACATGAGTCAATAATGGAAAGATATCAGCATTCACCAAGAACGTAAAGACCGACCTCCACACCGCGACATTACAAGTGATTTCAATGATAGTAACAGAAAGTGCTTGGCTATTACGAAATTTACAATAACAAAAACTAGTTAGTCATCAAATAAAATATGAGTGACGAACTATGTTAGAATTCCAGAATTTGGTTTTGACAAAAAAAAAAAAAACAGAGAAAGCATCGCGAGTAAAGCTATTGTACCTTTCTCCGTTCCAAGGAGGGACGAACATTGAATAGAGTTTTTTTTAGAAAGTTGAATTGCATACTGTCACAGGGCTCCTGCAATGAAGAGGATCGAAGGAGATCAGGGGAGAAATAATTCAAATAGGTGACCATGGGGTGCTAGGCTAGCCCGTTTGGCTACGCGGCTGCAGCTTCAGCTGTGTGTTAATTAAAACGCAGTTTATAATTGTTTGATTATATATATATATATATATATATATATATATATATATATATATATATATATACACACACACACACAAGAAAACAAGAATTCCTTGTTTTTTTTTTTAATGTTCATATTAATTATACTATTTAACAAAAAATAAAATTAATATGAACAGTGCATAATAATGTACATAGAGAATTGCACTGTTCACTTAAAAAATAGTAAACAGTGCAACTCTCTTGCACTGCGTGGACACTTTTTTCTTTATAGTATTAACTAGTTACATGCCCCGCGCGATGCCGCGGGTCAATTATTTTTTATATTTCAAAAATAGCCAAGATCTAAAAGTGTTAAGTATTTTTATAAAGTTATACCCAAGAGTCTCAGTTTTGGTTACATCGCCTGATCCAAGAGTAATGTTTATAATATTAATAATAACATTAAACTTGAGTTAACCCTTAACATAAAAGTGTCTAGACTACAATACCAGATCCAATAGCATTGGACGTGGGTCTGGCTGCAAGGTCGTGTCATAAAAGTATGATAATTAAATAGATTAGTTAAAAAAAAACCAATATGAAGAAAAAAACTAATGAGAAAAAAGAAAAAAATATAAATTAATTGGGTTAACCCTTCAAACCATGTTAACCCGTCATACCTTGAATTCGCATCATGAAAGTTTGATAATTAAAAAAATAAAAATAAATTAATGGGTTAACCCAGAATTAACTAGGCTAACTCGTCAAACCAAGTTAACATGTCAAACCCGGAATCCGTGTAATGAAAGTTTGATAACTAAATAGAAAAAAATTTAACATTAACAATTTAAATTAAATGAAAAAAATTAATTAAAAAAAAATAAAAGGCATCAGTCTTTTCTCTGTGAACTGCACTGTGCAGTCCACAGTCAAAGGCATAAAAAAAAAAAAACTAAAGGCATATGTCGAAAACTACTTAGAAAAAATTTAATATTAATAAACTAAATTAATTAAATAAAATTAATTAAAAAGAAAAAAGAAAAGAAAAAAAACCTCTAAGAAGAAAAAAAACTAAATATAAAGAAATTTAATATTAACAAACTAAACTAAACGAAAAAAATAATTAAAAAAGAAAAGAAAAGAAAATTTCAGGTTAACTTGTCAAACAAAGTTAACCCGTTAAACCCGGGATTCGTGCCATGAATGTCTGGTAACTAAATAAAAAAAAGTAAACACTAACAAACTAAACTAAACAAAAATTAATTAATTAAAAAGAAAAAAAATTCGGGTTAACTCGTCAAATCATGCTAACCCGTCAAACCCAGGATCTGTATAATGAAAGTCTGATAACTAAATAAAAAAAATTTAACATTAACAAACTAAATTAAACAAAAACATTTATGAAAATAATAATACAAAAAATTAACGGGTCAACCCGGAATTAACTAGGTTCACCCGTGAAACCAGGTTAACCCGTGAAACTCGGGATATATGTCATGAAAATCTAATAACTAAATAGAAAGAAATTTAACATTAACAAACTAAACTAAACGAAAAAAATTAATTAAAAAGAATAAAAAGCAAAAAAAAAATAAATTCTATTTTAACTTGTCAAACCAAGTTAACCCGTTAAATCCGGTAAACGTGTCATAAAAATCCGACAACTAAATAAAAAAATTAAACAAAAAATTTTGTTAAAAAAAAAGGAAGAAAAAAATTTCCCAAAAAACATAAAAAAACAGCTAAAAAAACTAAGACAACTTAAAAAAAAAAAGGGCCTAAGAAATCAGTGTTTTACTGTGGAAATAAAAAATTAATTAAAAAGAAAAACCAGAAAAAAAAAATGAGTTAACCCGTTAAACCTGGAATGCGTGTTAGAAAAGTTTGAGATAGAAAAAAATTTAACATCAACAAAATTTTTTTTTAAAAAAATATCCATTAAAAAAACAAATAAAAAATGAAGAAAAAGAAAAGCAAAAAGTAAAAAAAAAAAAAACCAGAAAGCAGCAGGAATCATTGTTTTACTGTGGACTGCACTGTGCAGTCCACAGTAAAACACTGATTCCTTTTAGCTATATATAATTTTTTTTCTTTTTTTTTGTAGTGTTTTTTTTATATATAAAAAAACTAGTTTAAAGTAAATTTTATACATGATAATATTTTATCTAATTTTATTACATGCTAAAAAAATTATGGAAACTGTAGTTCTTGTCGGATGCATTTCGTACGTAATAGAATTATAGATGGTTTCATGGAATAATAAAAAATATTTTATATAAAGTATGATTTATTTTATGATATAATAGCAATAGTTAAATGCACAATATTTAAATAAAAAATCATCAATATTAATATATATTTTTTTAAATTATTTTATAACCTCAATTTTAAAAGCATTCTTAACCAAACACATTAAACTACTTTTTCTTCAACCTTAATTTCAACCACAGTTTTAAGAAAACACCTATTTTTTCAAACCAACATCAACTAAAAGTACTTTTTATAAAATAATTTTTTCAAACCACAGCCACTACAACTACCACAATACCAAACACACTCAACTTGCCGCGTTTTGTTATAGAAGATATGTTTGGTATTTCCGTAGTTTTTATGATTATGATTTTAAAAAATATATATTTTATGAGAAGTATTTTTAGTTGAGGTTTTTTTGGTATTTATAAGAGTATTTGAAAATACGGGCTAACCTGTATTTTAAAAAAATTCAATTTTTTTAGTTAAAAAATAAATTTTTTTGTGTGTTTTAGATCGTTTTGATGCACTGGTCTAAAAAATGATTTTAAAAAAAATATTTTGATACTTTTCAAAATGAAAAGCACTTTGAAAAACAACTACAACCACACTCTCAAACAGGAGATTGCTTAAAACTATGGTTAAAATTGAGGTTGAATAAAAAATACTTTAATGTGTTTTGTTAAATAAGCTTTTCAAATTGAGGTTATAAAATAACTAATATATATATATATATATATATATATATATATATGGTTTTTAATTTAAATATTGTAGATTTTAACAACCACTATTACATCATTAAATAAATAATACTGTATATCAAATATTTTTTATTGTTCTATTAACTTATCTACAATTTCATCATGTATAAAATTCATCCGATAAGAACTATATTTTTCATGGTTTTTTTATCGTGCAACAAAATCATGTAAAAAATCATTAGAAATAAAATTGAAATTGTGATCAAATTCTGCACATGCTACGTCATCATGCAATCTCCTTTTAATTTATGTAGTATTATTAAATAATATTAAACACTAATATTTCGAGTAAAACACAATTAAAAAAATGGATTTTTTTACCAAGTCGAACGCGGACCAATGAACACTAGAGACAATGTTCACTTGAACAGTGCAAAGTGAATTAATTCACTTTGCACAAACGCGGCAGGAAGGGAGAAGCATATCGATGTTACTTTCGGCTAACCTGTGTTTGAAACGTAAATTATCATGGGTCCCACACACAATAAATAACGTTTGTCATTTTCCAAACGTTTTGTTTATGTGGTTTGCTTCAAATGCAAAAGCAACCACGGAAACAAACACGCTCTTAACAAGATAGGTGACATGCGGTACATTGATAAATAATACAATAATTATTGTAATGGCAGTTAAAAATTAAATTTGTGATTATTTTAATATTCAAATTAGATTTGATAGCCTATTAGATTTAAGTAAATTGGACCTGATGATAATAATATACCAAAGTTATTTAGATTTGGGGCCTCTAACAAACCCAAATAATTTGGATCTGGCTAGTACTTCTGAAGGACCCAACTTATGTGCATTTGCCTTCACTACTGACCCAAATTACTTGAGTTTGATATCTTTGCCATACCCAAATTTCTAGGGTCTGGCTCCCCTAATAATAATAATAATAATAATAATAATGATATTAAAATTATCTTAACTAAGTTTATATAGTTTTTAATTCTTTCAAATTAAATTTATGATTTTTCTTCTACAACAATAATATATTTTTAAAAAATTTATTATTAATAATAACAATAATAATTATTTTTACCCTTCAAATCAAATCTATGTTTTTTTCAAAAGTAATAATATTTTTTTCAAATTTAATAATAATAATAATAATAATAATAATAATAATAATAATAATAAATATGCCTGGCCCAAGTTCTTATAATTTTTAATTTTATGCTTCAAATCAAATATATGATTTTTCTTTAATAGTAATATTTTTTTAAAAAAACATTCACTAATATTTAATAAAAAAAGATGATAAGAATAATACCACTAATAATAACAACAACAACAACAACAACAACAATAAAAATAATTTTTAATTTTATCATTTAAATCAAATATATGGTTTTTTCTCAATAATAATAATATTTATTTTTTAAAATTTATTAATAATTATATTAAAAATACTAATAATCATGAACATAATAATATTTATAATAATAATATTAAACATATCCAATCTAAGTTTGAAAGAGTTTGCTTGCTCTGGAGAAGAGGGAAATGGAATATTGAAAGGGAAATTTGGGTTTCAAAACTTAAGGCTAAAAAGAAGAGGAATTGGAGGTTTTTGGCGAGGTAATTATGATTGTTTTAAAAAATATTTTTTTATTAAAAAATATATTAAAATTATTTTTAATATAGTGTATCTAAAAATATAAAATAAAATATTAATTTAAAAAAAAATTTAAATTTTTTTAAAGCGCAAAAACTAACTGGGTTAAGGGGAAGGCGAAGGTAAAGGAAATTGGTGTTTGCAGAGAACGAAAATGTACTGGGGAAGGGAAGAAAGTGACAGTAAAGAAAACCATGCAAGGCAGAGGAAAAAGCTAAACTATTTTTGTTTTTTTAGTGAACCAAAGAAGGAAAGCAAACTTCTTATAATATAAATGCACATACTAGATTTGCCAACATTCTTTTAATATGTTTTTATGTTAGAAATCTTGTTTTTATAGTATATAAGAGAATATAAATGAAAAATACTTACATCTATATAAGTAGTACAATGTAAAATTTAAATAAATAAAAAAATAAGCCAAGAGTTCAAATATCAAGAGAATCGAGGTGAGTTGTTTTTTATTAAGGATATGTTTAAGATTATAATAATTATTACGGTTTAAAGTTATTTTTATTTATAAATATATTAAAATAATTTTTTTAAAATAATTTTTAATATTAACATATTAAAATAATTTAAAAATATAAAAAAATATTAATTTTAAGTAAAAAAATTCCAAATTTTAAATATGATAACTAAACAGTGAAATTATATAGATAATATAGGTGATAGTGGTTATAGTAATAATTTTATGATTATTGTTGATGGCATTAATAATAGTTTAATAAAAGCCAGATGCATTTCCAGCCCTTTGTTCATAATAGTCACTGACTCCTTTTCTTGAGAAGCTCTGATACCAAACAGTTGTTAGTCATTTCCACAGCTTTTAAAATTTTTACATTTTCTTTTGATAAATCACCCGTAAATTCATTACAAGAAAGGTCCACATGATATGTCAAAAATCCAAAATGTTCAAGGAGCATATTATTTGATGTTTTGATAATAATTATTTTTTTAATTTTAGTAATTTTTTCATTAATTTTTTTCCTTTGTTTTAAGTTTTTGTTTGCCACTTTTACTGTGTATCCATGATTTGGTATCAAGTGAGTATTTTTTATTACTGAAATTTGAAATAATATTAATTGTTTTAATTCTATAACGATTAAAAATGTAATTTTTTGTTTTTTTATTCAATTTTTATTATTTTTCTATAAAACATATTTTAAAGAATATAAATTATTTATAAGATTTGAAAATAAGAATTAATTTTAGAGAATAAAAAAAAAAACAAAAATTAATAAGATCAAACAAATAAAGCAGGGCTTAATTGCACCAAGGCTAAGTGTGTTTGGGAACAAGACGCAAACCGTGTTCTAAAAAATTTTGATTTTAGTTTTTACTTAAAATAAAATTTTTATATATATATATTTTTAAATCATTTAAATTTGCTGATGTCAAAAATAATTTTTTAAAAATAAAAAAAACTTTATTTTGATGCATTTTTAAGTTAAAAATACTTTAAATCATTACTACTACCACAATTCTAAACAGGCCTTTAATACCAAGGTGTAGAAGCTCAACGCGACTATTCAAATAAACTAAACTATCAATTTTTGTTCTCAAAACTCAATTCTTTCACCATTTTAACCACAAACACTTCCAAGATCATTCATCAAGCTCTCAAGAACCCAATTTCAACTATAAAAACTTATTTTAATTAATAAAAGGAAAAGAAAAATAAAAACTCCAAATTAAATTTCAAAAATTAATTATATTTCAAGGTTCAATCTCTCTTTCCAAGATTAGGAATCACCATCAATAAATGTCTCTTACCATAATAAAGCTATTTGACACCAAAATCAACAATTGTTGGGCTAGTAAGGTGCTAGCAAAGTTCAAAATGTAATTGATGAAAACGACCCACATGCAATTTTTAAGTAATACGAGAAGGCAATCATTTTTTTAAAAAAATACATAGAGAAGAGATAATTCAGGAAAACAAGATAAGAAAATCTTGTTCATTTTTATTACTAATTGTTGAGTAAAATGTTTTATACATAACAAATGACAAGTAACTTTATAAAGAATTTGCCATGAAGTTGGATTAGACGGAGGTTTAAGAGCTCATTTGTTTTTATATTTTAAAAGTGTTTTTGAAATAAATTGAAGTGATTTTTTTTGTATTTTTAAATTATTTTGATATACTGATGTCAAAAATAATTTTTTAAAAATAAAACAAATATTATTTTAATGCATTAAAAAAATATTTTAAAAAACAATTATTATCACACTTTCACATACCATCTAAATGCATCTAAATAGGTAGCTTTCATAGGAGTTTGTTGCATCATCAATTTTGATTGTGGATGACTGAATCCCATGTCTTTCTTGAATAAACCTTATCAATGGCTTTGATGCTAGAGCATACAGAGTTGGACTTGGAAATTTTTTTACCATGAAGTTAGGTTTGGGAATAATTGCCATGAAATCGACGCTAAAGTAAATCTATTCAGAGAGTTTACAGGCAAAACATTCATTCATGTTGTGAGGATTTGGTAATGGATGTGTTTGGAGATAGAGTTAAGAGTTCTCTCAACTTGTACCATTTGTGATACAATGAAATTTTTTTTTTTATATATTAATATGGATGTTCTGGTTAATTTGTATGTGCCTCAACTAATCTCATAAACTCTGAAGTTAATGACTGTATAAGCCTGCAGTGACTTTAGAGGGACTCGAACTCGTAACTATTTGAAAACAAATCCAAGACCTAATTAGTTGAACTAAATCTTTAATAGCATTGAAGGGGCTTGAACTCACGACCATTTATAAGTAAATTTAAAATCTAATTAGTTGAGCTATTTCTTAATGTTAATTGTTTTTTTTTTATGCATATAGGGATAATAAAGATGTGAGACTATTTATTTGTGTATGATTGTGTTTTTAATTTTTAAGATGTTATTCTCTTTATCAGATTGTGTGATGTAAGATTAATTAGCGACAAAGCTTCATATTTGTTATTTATGGCTGCTTTGCGCTAACCATCATATATGTCTTTGATGACACTTTTTACTTGTATAAATATACAAATGAGAAATAACTAATCTACAAAAATCATCAACTTCTTACACATCTTTTCTTCTATTGCGTTTTTTTAAAACAGTGTTGTTGACCATTTTTATTTGTATAAGTGTTAAATAATTAATCCACAAAACTCGTCAACTTTTTATCTACAAAATACTAGATGCTTTTTTTAGAGTATGTTTAAGAGTGTGATTGCTTTTAAAGTGTTTTTTCAATCTTAAATATATTAAAATAATATTTTTTTTATTTTTTAAAAATTATTTTTGATATCAACTTATAAAAATGATCTAAAAACACAAAATAATATTAATTTGAAATAAAAAATATAATTTTTTTTAAAATGCTTTTAAAACATAAAAATAAACAGGATCTTAAAACTATATGTTATCATCATTTTCTGTGTATGTATACATGTGTAAACAATGTTTTTAACACAGTAAAAACTATATCTGTGAAATTTTTTTCTGGTCAATTTTGCTTTAAACTCTCCAAATAGTTAAGTTGATGAAATCTTTTTGATGAATGAACGATAATATTTACATAGTGCCATAAATTTTGTGGGTGTTTATATATATAAAGACAAAAAAAAATGTATACACCATGATTTTGTTAATTGTAAAATCGTGTGTTGTGACATGATTTATTTTAATTGTTATTATTTGCAGATATATACTTTTGTGTCTAAATATTTTTTATATATTTTTGTATTTAATTGTGAATAGAGCCCGTGATCCTGTATGTATAGATTTAAATTGCATGAACAATACCTTTCCGTTCCTGGAAAATAAAATGCATTTAAAACCTAATTTTTTAAATAAATCATGAATGAGCTCAAAATATTATAGCATAAGAATAAATTTTGAAAAAAAAAAAAATAATTGTAATATTTCGTATGAAAGAATAATTTAAGAATAATTTTTTTTTAAACAACTAACTCAGATTGAATCTCCAAAACATTTTCAATTTGGGAATTTTTAATTCCCTGAAATGACGAATTCTTTATCTTCCCCAACATTTTCCAACCACAAATCACATTTCCCGAGCCACTGCAGCGTCCACCAAAAGAAGAAGTTAGTGTTTACAAGGGGATGAATAAAGCCTTGAGAAGAGTGGCAATGCAACTCTCCTGACGCCATTGTTGAGCGTTCCAATAATATTTCTCCATGAGATTATGACCTTTCCTTAAAGCTTTATATTATTTTATTATATACTAAGTCAATAAGATGTTGATGAAGTGAGAAATGAGTGATGTTCAGTGTTTTGGAAGTCATTATTCTGCACCTTATATTTCTAGAGACGGGGTAAAAACAAGAAGAAAGGTTGTAAAATTTTCCAACGACATGTCATTTTCCTTAGAATATCACCTTAAGATGATTGCACCAAACGTCACATGAGTGAAATGCAAGATTCCTAGAGGCTGTGAATCGCCAGTCGTTCGCTGATTTGAACACTGACGTGCATGTATTGGAAAACGAAGCTACGAGACAAATTTCTACCTTCAATTTCCATCACCTTATACACTTTTTGAAGCTGTCAATGACGTTTCTAGTCTGTTCCTTGCATTATAACCGGTGAGATTAATAATAATAGTAAAGAATTTTAAAAGTTCACAATAAATTGGATCATTTAATTAATTATAAGATTCAATGGATTCAATATTCAGATTATGATCGAATGAATAAAAAAAATTAATTTTCAATTGTTGATATTCAACATTTTATCTTTTGAAGGATGTGGAAGTTGCCAAGTAAAGATAGGAGCAGAATGTGTAAAGGAAGTAACGAGCACATCTGGAGGCTGAAATATGAAATTGTTTTTTAAAGTATTTTTTATATGGAAATATATTAAAATAGTATTATTTTTATTATTTTTAAAAAATTATTTTTAGCATTAATGCATTAAAATGATTTAAAATATAAAAAAAATATTAATTTAAGATAAAAATATAAAAAACTTAATTTTATTAAAAAAATTTAAAATACAAAACTAAACAGTACTATATATATATATATATATATATATATATATATATAAGAGACAACGACGGCCGTCACAGAGATGGCTAATGGGGCCTCCTTTGCTGTTGTAACCCATTTATGGATCTTCACATAAATAATAAAATAAAAAAAAATAAAAAAAATATATTATAAAAAAATATAACAGTGAAAAAATGATAGAGCGCCTTAAAAATGTTCAAAAATTGATTGAGGATGTTCAAAAATATAAAAATTAATTTTTGGCAGTATATCATTGACTGACGAGAGCCCCGATGATAAAGAAATTTCAATTTGAGGAAGAAAAATCCAAATTCAGAAGTTTATGGACTTAATTAAATTTTATTAAAGGTTTAATTGAATTTATGGAGAGTTTAATTGCAAGAAAAATTGATTTTGGAGTTCATTTGGGCTTTAATTAGAAGAAATTAATTTTCCGGGGTCAAATTATATTTTTTGGAAGTTAATTTGGTCAAATCAGGGGCTTAATTGCATAAATATTGAAGTTTAATAGCCAATTAGGGACTTAATTGAAGAAATCTGAGACCAAGGACTAAAATGCAAAACGCGCGCAAATTGAAGGCCTTCTTTGAAATCTGACGCGTTTTGGCGCCTTTTTTCTTTTAAATGAAATGACGTATTTTGACCAAAACGGCGCCGTTTCATTCACTGTTGCAAAAAAAAAAAAAACAGAAGGCCGAAACAGTGCTGTTTTGACGGCACTGTGGGTCTTCTTCTTCCCCTGGACGCGCGAGGCAGGGGAAGAAGAAGATTTTCTTCTCCCCTTTTCGCCTAATTTCTTTCCCAGTTTTTGCGCAATAAGACGCCCACTTGCCTCCTTTTTATCCGTTGAACGGATAGTGGAGGGGCGGCCAACAGTGGCCGCCCCACCACGATGTCCCCCCTGTTTTTGCCTATAAAAACAGGGGAAGGGGAAAGAAAAAAGAAGAAAAAAAAGGAGGAGAGGGAGAGAAGGAGAAGGATTGAACGACAGAAAGAGGGTAGAGAGGCGAGAGAAACAGAAAGAAAAACAGAAAAAAAGAAGAAGAAGGAGAACCGGCAGAGAAGAGAACAAAAGAAAAAAACAGAGGAGAGAGAGAGAAGGAAAAACAGCTGGCCACCGTGCCTCCGCCGCCAGCAGCACCGCCTCGACGCCACCGCAGGTACACCATCCCGCTGCCCCGCCTCTGTCTCCCTTTGTTCAAGCCTTCTGCATCTGTATGCAGAACATGAATTCATTCACGTTCTGCTGCAAAATGCAGTGTGGGCTGGTTACTGTGCTGATGCACAGTAACCAGCCCATTTGGGCCTGGGCTGGGCCGTCCGCCCAGCCCATGCATTTGGGTTGGGTTCGGCCCATAAACTTTATTTTTTTAATTTTATTTTTTGTTGTTAGAATTTTATATTTTTTTTAAGCACATTTTCTTCTATCAATGTTTGCTTAATATCAGTCTGTATTTTACATCACAAAAATATAACTTCGGTATTAAAATACCCGATTTTCGGCAAAAAAATTCCAAAAGTACAAAAAAATTGAAAAAAAAGAAAAAATTGTTTTTTGTGCATACGGCCAAGTGTCTCAAAGCTAAAAAATCAGTTTTTTATTTTTCATACAAAAAATAAAAAACAAATATTTTAGCATGCATTTTGGCTTTAATAACCAGTTTATTAAAGTCAAGAGAATATTGGCCAAAATTTCAAAAACAACAAAAATTTTATTTTGTTTATCTTTTAATATCCGGGGTATGACATTATACGTAATACATATTCTGGATATTTAAATTCCGGATATTTAATTTTTTACAATAGAACCTGGGGTATGACATTACATGTAATGCGTATTCCGAACAATAAAAAAAACCACAAACACGACCTTAGATTTTATCAGACATTAAAACAATGCAGCCTACCTTAGGTAGGGCGTAGTTGGGGTGCTAATACCTTTCCTTTATGCAACCAGTCTCCGTACCCCATCTCTGCGACCAGTTAGGGTTCTTAGTAACCAGAATACTAGGTGGCGACTCCCATTATTTGTTTTTTTTACTGATATGAGACAAGAATTCCTTGTCTCTACATCTCTTACCAGGAATAAAACCATATTCCAAATTTTTTATTTTCCTTGAGGGAGGACGATAGCTGCGCCGCCGCATACGTGCGACAGAATGACGACTCCACTGGGGACTTGTGGACTAAGCTTTGTTTTTGTCTGATTATTGTTTTTTTTTTATTGTGGTTTGCATGTTTATTTTTAATATGCATTTTCTTTATTTTTTTTATTGCTTACACGCTTTAATTCCTGTAGATATATATGTTCATAATGTCAATGCTTTAATTTGTTGAAACAAATACACAAGCCTTTAAGTTAAGTGGGGAATTAACGATCTGCCCTATGACTATTGGTCGGGTTCAGATGCGTGAAACACCCAACTCATATCTGAGAGCCTGCTTGGTAATGGTGGGCATACGTGCCTTAACTGTTCTTTGCAACGCCCCCATACTACCTTTACGAAGGCCGTCACTGGGCAGATATGAGACCTTTTTTGAGACTAGGTAGAAAACCTACCTTTTTTTTGTCTCACATAATGATTAGAACGTAACCTTAGGATTTATATTACTTTACGGTCATATATATTACTTTACTGTCATTTGCATGTTGCATTTAATCATGCAAAAATCATCATTTGTAGGTTGAACTGAAATCATGACTGAGTATCAATCTTTTCACAAGTTTGGGCAAGAATCTGAGTTGACTTAGGTAGCTGAAGGAAAATGTCCAAGAATCAATATCAGTAAATTACCCGAGATTACCAAAATAAATCACACAATCAATGACTTGGAGAAAATATGGCCCATAATGAGATATGTTGACGATACACTTTTCGAAAGGCGATATGGAAGAATTGCTCAACTAATGAGGCTACCCTTACAAACAACAACAATCAAAGCCCTAGTAACCTTTTGGGATCCTAGTTATCGATGTTTTACTTTTGGGAGCATAGATATGACACCTACCTTGGAGGAATATGAGAGGATCCTAGATTTTCCAAATAAAAGCCACAGAATTTACCTAAGATGAAATTTTGAAGGCACAGCTGCGGAGGTGGTAAAGTTATTAGGCTTGGGAATGATCATTCAATGCAGAATAGCTAATAGGGGTTTTAAATGGAAGGTCATTGAAGCTAGGATGAAGAAAAATTCTGAGGAAGGCAGATTAGGAGACGAACGATACCGATTGGTGGCTTTCGCCATTTTTGGCCTCGTATTGTTTCCGTCTGAAATTGGGGTCATCAGTTTGGAAGCCGCAATCATATTTTTAGAATACGAGTATGATCAGATCAATCCCTCTTCAGCAATTTTGGCCGAAACCATGTTGTCACTCAACCATTGCAGAATAAATGGCAAGGGGGTAATGAGATGTTGTGTCCCTATGCTATACTTATGGATTATCAGTCATATTGGGACACCAAGGGACATCTTCAACAACTTCTGGTGGTTCGACCTTCGACCATTGAAAGTTACAATAGAGGAGACTTGGAGACATTGGGATGAGAAAGCATGGATAAAGAAGTATTCTACACTACCACAAAGCAACTTCAAATTGAAAGCACCATGGATGAACAACACAGTCTGTATAATGAGTTGTGGAAGCAAAGTATGGGTTCCCCTGATTGGTGTAACTGGATACATCAGTTATGCCCCAGCATTAGTAATAAGACAGTTAGGTGGAATGCAGTATGCACCAAGAACTCTGGGTTTAGCAGATTTCATGGGTTTATTCAAACATCAACCATACCTCAAAGACTTGGAACTCATTCGACAAGACTGGGAAAGGCCTTTTTTGGTGAAAAGGGAAGAAGGCAGCATGTTTGACTCATCTGTCAGTCAGAATTATGCAAGTTGGAGAAATGGAAAGCTTCCTGGGGTAATAGAGTCTTCAACACTTGAGCATCTTGAGTCAACAATGGAACATCCAAAAAGAAAAAGGACTCTTCATGAGGAAGAACTAAGAAGACAGTTGGAGAGATGTGGTACAGACCTCGGCAAAAGCAAAAGACAACAACAAGTCTTGGAAAAACAAGCAGAAGAAGAAAATACGATGAGGAATTGCTTAAAACAACAATTAGAAGAGAAAGAGGAGCAATTAATATCTTGCAAACAATGGCAGAAAAGAGCAGAGATAGTTGAAGCAATAGCCAAAGGAAGCCAGAAGGAGGTGAAAGATCTCATAATTGAAAATGATAAACTGGTTCACAAAAATGGGCTCACAGAAAAAGAGTTGATCAAGATAAAGAAATCAATGAAAGGCAAGATAAATACAGATAAAGAGACATTGGATTCTTTGAAGAAAGAAATGAGCAGTTTCATAAGAAAGATAGAAATTGAAAAAGAGAAGAATCGACAAGTCCACCTCAACATAGAAGAAGAAAGAAGAGCACGTGCCCAATATATGGTACAGTTGGAGGAGGAGAGAAGTATGAGAAAGACTGCCGAGGTTGATAGAAGAGATTATCAGAAAAAGGCCGAGTATTCAAAAGAACGGATAATGATTCTACAATCTGAGCTGGAAATACAAGAAGAGCAGTTAAGAAGACATTATGGTGAAATAGAAAAAGAGTTATATGAGCTGAAGCAAGTGCGCCAGGAATGTCAAGATATTGACAGCTTTAAAGTTCAAATGAACTCCAAAATTACTGAGCTAGACATCGAAAGAGAAGAATTACAAAGAGTTAGGACTACATTAACATTGTTTGAGACAATGGTCTGAACATTGGAAAGGAGAAATGAAGCCTTAGGAGCCAGCAATGAAGTGATAATCACAGATAATGCCTTGTTGCATGCAAAAATAATACATATGACGAAACAGATTGGATAAGTGGCCCGTTATGCTGAGAGGATGATGCAACAAGCTACCCAAGTCAGAAATAGTGCTACAAAGTATCGAGAATACATGGGGGCTCTCATTTCCTTCGTTGAAGACTTAGCTGATAAGGGGGATGCCTTGTAAAATTAGTTATTGTATTAGTGCTGTTGTTTTATAACTTTTGTTTTGTACAAACTTCAGGTCGTTATAAAAAGGTTATAACCTATCTTTCTTTCCACTTGAATGTTGGTGGTCAAAACTGATAAAGAACTTGGCAAATACTCTTTACAGCAATCAGTTTAGCTCAGAAATCTTGCTTAAAGGATTACGAAAGTTATGAATCAGTTCATTAAAATATACATATGCATCCTATTTGCATCATACATTTATTTATAATATGTCATTTGCATACCGCAGTTGAAACATAGGTTCCCCACATAAGGTCCATTACACCAGATTCAGAACAAGAATGGAACACGAAGAAAGGGCTCTCCTAGAATCCCGCTACCAGAGCGAACTAGAATCAGTGAAAAATGAAGTGTCACGAATGACTAATATGCTTGAACAACTGTTAAAAGCAAAAAGTGGGAAGGGAACATCCGCCCAGCCAGCTACAAGTTCACCCGTATCTCACATTCCCATAGCATCGCCAATTCTGGGGGCAGATTCAGTAGCAAAACAACATTTTACGCCAGCCATCCCTATCCGGCCAGCTCACACGCTACCCACCGTGGATTTAACGATGGATGGGCCTGTTGATAGTAGGTCAAGCAATTTCATAAGTCAAGATAAGATATCTGCATTAGAGGAACGATTGAGAACTGTAGAAGGAAATGATTGGTTTGACCCAACATGAGCAGCTGATGTGTGTTTGGTACCAAACATCGTGGTACCAAAAGATTTCAGGATCCCAGAATTTACCAAATATACAGGCTTGGAGTGCCCAAACATGCACCTACGATCTTACTGCAACAAGATGGCCGAAGTAATCCATGATGATAAAATGCTGATATATTTTTTTCAAGATAGTCTATCAGGCTCTGCTTTAAACTGGTATATGAGGTTGGAAACTGTTAAAATTAAGACATGGAAAGATTTGGTGGAGGCTTTCCTCAAACAATACAAATTTAACCTGGAAATAGCCCCAGACCGAACAAGCTTGATGTCCATGGAAAAGAGAAGCCAAGAGTCAGTCAGGGTGTATGCACAAAGATGGCGAGATGAGGCGACACATGTCCAGCCTCCTTTAATCAAAACAGAGATGGTGACTTTATTCGCTAATACTTTTAAAGCACCTTACTATGAGCATTTAATGGGCAACTCATCTCAGCATTTTTATGATGTTGTACGAGTAGTTGAGAGAATAGAGCAAGGCATTAAAGCCGGGCGCATACCAGAGCCTCTAGAGAAAAAGGGATTTTCTGGAAGAAGAAGAGAAGGAGATGTTAACAACTTAGAGGGAGGGTATAAAGGCAAGAGAGTAAATTACCCAAACCCAGAAACATCTACCCCCCAATTCACCAACATGAACTTTACCAAACCCTTGCCCCCAAATCCAACCAACCGAATAAATCACCCACCTAATATCCAAAACAACTATCAAAAGCCATACACCAGATATACTTCTGAGTAATTACCTCCATTACCAATGCCTTTAAAAGATTTATGCGCTAAATTGCTAAGCATTGGGCAAATAACCCCAATCCATCTACCGCAAATCCAACCGCCTTTTCCTATATGGTACAAACTAGAACTCGCTTGCGAATACCATGCCGGTAATTCTGGGCACACAATTGAAAATTGCTACGCTTTTAAAAGGAAGTTGTTAGAACCAAGGTTGTCAATTCCGTTTCGGCGGGTGTTCCGTTTTTTCAATTGGAACGGAATGTTCCGGTTTCGGACCGTTTCGGCGTGCCGTTTCGGGGTTGTACTGTTCATATATATATATATATATTCAACAAATATAATTTAAATTCAAGATAAATTATGCATGACAAAATACAAACACAATATCAAGCAACATAATTTTAAAATTTAAAATATTCCTAAATAGTCAAGATTAAATATAACTTTAATTTAAAATCTTAAAGTAATTCAACTTAAACAAAATACCAAAATATTATGAAAGTAAAATGTTTTAACACAAAATAAACATAAATTAAACATCATCTCCATCATTAACATAAAAATAAGGATCTTGATCTTGTGGTGGTATGTAGGGCAAGTCATCAACTAGACATTCCAATAGTTGATCATTTCCACCAAGCTCAATATTCTCTTCTTCAAAACATGTCTCTTCATCTTCTAAAGTCAAAGTAGACAAAGGTGCTTCTATAGTCTCCCAACTTATATCATCTCCATCAAGAAGGCTAGGTTCTTCACAAATCCATTCATTCAATAGGTCAATGTTATCGAGGCTAATGGGATCTAAAGCATCCCTTGTTTTGCTCAAATTCCTACAAAAAACAACATGAATATAAATCACATATATATTAGTGATAAGTTTAGTTTTAAAAAATTAATATCATTGTTAATAAAAATAGTAATAATCATTTTCAATATTATTATTAATATGATAATATCAATATTTTACCTCTGTTGAATCCTCAAATTATAACGAACAAATACTAGATCACTTAATCTCTTGTGCTCTAGCCTATTGCGCCTTTTGGAATGAATGAATTCAAATATACTCCAATTTCTTTCACACCCAGTTGCACTACAACATTGACTAAGAATTCGAATTGCAAACTTTTGAAGTTCTTGAGTATCATTGCCAAATTGCTCCCACCATGCAACTAGATAAGACAAAAGTTTAATAAATTAGATACTATAAATACAAAACAATATTATATTTAAAAAAACATAATGTTATTACCTGGATTTAACTTTTCTCTTTGACGAATAGCTAGGGTCATGCCAAAATCACCAGTTGCTTTCTTATACTCCTCAAGTTGGCCACTAATTACATCTTGAGTGTCACAATCAGGGACCAATCTAGTAATTGTGCTAAGCAAACCTCGAGTAACCTCCTTTTGTTTTGAAAAAGAAGGCCTAAAATAGATTCCAGGATTAAGAAAACAACCTGCTGCATGTAATGGACTACGAAGTTGCTTATCCCATCTAGCATCAATTACCCGAATATATGGTCCATATTGAGATACTCTATTTTTCAACCTTGTCTTGATGGCTTCTTTTGCTTTATCCATTGCCTCATATAAATAACCCATTGCTGGTTTTTCTTCACTATCTGCTAACCGAAGAACTCGCACTAAAGGCTCACTAACTTTGATTATATGTTCACATCGAGGCCAAAAGTCTTTATCTTGTAAAATTATGGCAGTTATTTCCTTTCCAACTTTACTTTTACCATGACTTGATTGTACCCATTTCATGCAAGTAAACATTTGTCGAAGCTCTTTCTTAAACTTAAGCAAACATTGGATGCTTAAAAAATGGGTAGCAAACCTTGTAATGCCAGGACGACATAGATCATTTCCATTAGTAAAGTCTTTCCTCATCAAAGCTAAAACCCATGCATGATTATATATAAATTTGGTTATGTTTCTTGCCTTTTTAATGGTTTCATCAATCATCGGAAAATATCTTGGATCAGAAATATTTTCTAACATCAAATCAATGCAATGGGCAGCACAAGGAGACCAAAAGAAAGTGCCATACCTTTGTTGTAAAGCCTTCCCAGCAGCCTTGAATGCAGACTCATTATCACTAACAAATTGGACAATATTTTCTTGCCCCACTTCTTTGACAACTTCATCAAACATTTCAAGCAATGTCTCTTTATCTTTTCGAAGACCTGAAGTGTCAACTGACTTCAAGAATATGGTACCTCTTGGAGAATAAGCAAGAAAATTCACAATTGGTACATTCCTTCTATTTGACCACCCATCTGACATAATGGAGCATCCATAAAGTTTCCAATCAGCCTTGATTTCAAAGAGATATTCATGGACATCATGAACTACACCTTTCAAAAGTGGTCCCCTTAAATCATGATATGATGGTCCTTTAAAACCAGGTCCCATTGATGCTATGGCGTCTATCATTGGTTGATAATAGTATGATTTAGCACCATTAAATGGTACATTAACATCGTACCACCATCTTGCTATGGCCTTCCTTGCATTATGTTCCTTCTCTTTAGAAGCCATTGCACTTTTAATGCCAGGTTGTGAATTTGGGGTATTTCGTGGAACGAATGAAGTCATCTTTTTTCTATTTGCACTTGTGCCTTGCATTGTCAATCTCTTATTTGCTTGTGAACTGATATCACTTAAAGTAGGATTTGCACTATCACCCTCTTCAACTTCATCATTGGAAAGTGATTGAGAATTTCCAATATCATTCCTAAGTCTCTTTCTTTTATCTTTTTCCATTGTGAAGTCCTCAATCAATTGCTTCATTTGCCATTTCACATCTGGAGGGACCTTTTTACAAGCTTCAACTTGGCCCTTGATACCAGCAAGGTGATACTTCAGACGAGTAATACCACCACCATTGATCCTTTTGCTACAATGAACACATATACTTGAGTTCTTTGCACCAACAACCACTTGCCCATGAGCCCATGCTGGATCATCTGATCTTGCTGGAGCTGAAGGCATAGAAGAACCACCACTTGATGAGTTTTCAGCCATGTAATTTGATCTGAAAAAAAAAATAAAACACAATTAATTTCAGCTATTACAATTTACATCAATGTGATTTTTAAAGTAAAATGATGGTAATAATAACAATAACTTAAAATCAAAAGAATGACATTTCACAAGATACCATGTTGATTTACAAATATTATTTGTTAGCTTCACACTTTAAATTTATTATGTGATACATTCGGTTTCATATAATAATTATGTATCCTTCCTTATAATTAATTAAGGTTTGGTACATTTGGTTTCACACACACACACATATATATACACATATAATAATTCTCAAAAAACTATATAATACGGTTATGCTTAAATTACGTATATTTTACACATATACATATAAAAATTACTTAGAAATTAATACAACATAGCAGTAAACATATATATACATTCAGTTTCATATAATAATTATGTATCATTTCTTATAATTAATAAGAAATTAATCCGGTCATGGTCAAGTTACTTATATTATTAACTACCAAACCTAGCAATTAATATACAGAACCTAGCTTGTGCACAGAATATAAATCAAACCCAACAGTAAGATTATATATAAAGAAAAGATTACATTGAACTTGAATTAAATTAGATACAAGACCAAATTAAATTATATACAAAGAAAGTTCCAGCAAAGAACCCCTCCTCTCCTTCGCAGACTTCCAGCAATGAACCCCTCCTCTCCTTCGCAGACTTCCAGCAATGTAAGTTTTCCATTTCAGAATTAAATTACATACAAAGAAAGACCAAATTAAAACCCTTGACATTGATATTAACGTTCCAGCAATGAACCCCTCCTCTCCTTCGCAGACTTCCAGCAATGTAAGTTTTCCATTTCAGAATTAAATTACATACAAAGAAAGACCAAATTAAAACCCCTGACATTGATATTAACGTTCCAGCAATTAATCAGATTGATCCGCTGACATTGATGCCAAAAAAACCCCTCCTCTCCTTCGCAGTTCGCAGGGAAGAATCCAATAAAAGGAAACCCACAGTCCTGATTTTCTAAGGCATCCCCAAAAGTAATAGGATCTGAAGAGACTGAACAATTAACAGATGCGTGCTCTCTCACAATTCACAAACCCACAGTCCTGATTTTGTTGTCATCTCCGCTGGCTCAAGAAAGAACCACCAGAGCTGAATTATCAACTTCATTTACAGCAAACCTCCAAAATAACAGAAAGGCAGATACCAATTCTGACATTAACACGGAGCACAGAGACAATGAAATAAAAAACAGAAAGACCAAAAAGGATCGCACCTTAGCTTTGCAGGGAAGGGAGCGGATGGCCAGCGAGGTTTGATGAATCTTCTGGTTCTGTCTTCTGTGTGATAATCCTCTTGACGGGGAGGTTGAGACTTGAGAATTATCAACCTCTTTGATAATTCTTTTCCAGGTTGCAGGGGGCGGCTTCTTCTCTTTTTTGTTGATTGTGCAGTTCTGGGCTTCTTCTTCGGTCGGGAAGTCAGTGGCTTACTGCCACATGGAAGAGCATGACAAACAACAGAGATTCAGAGAACTAGAGAAGACAAAAGATTGTAATTGTTTTGGTCGGGTTGAGTCTGCGAGGAGGAAGAGAAATTAGGGATTTGGTTTAGCAAAAGAGAAAAAGAGCACGGGTGGGCTGTAGCACGGGTGTAGAGTCTGTACACTGTAGATTGTAAACCGGGTTTAATTTTGAATCTAACCTTGAGTCTTTGACTCGGGTAGCGTTGACCCGAAACGGAACGCATTGATTTCGGCCGGAACGTTCCGGCCGAAATTTTCCCGGAATTTCCGGATCAGACCGAGATTTTACGCGAGACGAAACTTGTTCCATTTTGTTTCGTTTTTTTAACTGGTACGAGATGTTCCGGGCATTCCGGCCGAAACGGAACGGAATCAACAACTCTGGTTAGAACTCATCAAATTGGGGTGGGTATCTTTCGAAGATTCGCCTAACATCATTTCAAATCCATTGCCTAAACATACTGTTAGTAATTCTGGAGTGGGCATGATAGAGATTGGCAATCAAAGCCAAATGTTGAAGGTATCCATGAAGAGGTTTTACGATATGTTGTTACAATCAAGATTCCTAAAAATAAGCACTACATGTCAGCTGGGAAGTGATAACTATTGTGAGTTCTACAGGATGGAGGGACATCATATCGAGGATTGTGTCAAGTTTCACCAGAAGGTTGCAAAGATGCTACTCATGGGAGAATTGAGACTTGAAACCATGGGGGCAACTAGGAGGTGAGTATGATGGAAGGCCAAGATAAATTGTTAGAGGTCTGTAGAGTTCAAACTATGGCTAATGGGTTCTCAAAGCTGACTAAACCTTCATTTACAAAAAGAGATCACAGTGCAATGCCATATAACTATGTTTGTACCTTGAACATTCAAGCCCCCCTCTCTTTATTTCATTTTGAGGTTAGTGGGCTAACACGGAGTGACCGCTGTTTTACACCCGAAGAGTTGAAGAGGGCCAAGAACAAGGAAATGATGGATCTTGACAAAAACATAGAGGTGAATGAGCCAGTAACAGAGAAGGAGTCAAATGAATTTCTAAAGTTGATAAAGCATAGTGAGTATTGTATAGTGGATCAACTCAAAAAGACTCCAGCAAGGATATCTCTTATGTCCTTGATACTAAGCTTAGAGCCTCATCGAAATGCCTTACAAAAGGTACTGAATGAGGCATATGTACCCCAGGATATTGAACAAAAAACCATGGAGCATTTGGTAGGGAGGATCCACGCTTCTAATTACCTATATTTCACGGCTGACGAACTAAATGCTGAAGGAACTGGGCATAACAAACCATTGTATATCACTGTGAAATGCAAAGATTGCCTTATTGGGAAGGTACTCATTGATAATGGCTCGGCTTTTAATGTATTGCCCAAATATATGCTGCAAGAAATGCCAGTTGATGAATCTCATATGAAGACTAGTACTATGATGGCAAGAGCATATGATGGCTCACCTAGACCAATCCTTGGGATTTTAGAGGTAGAGCTGTATGTGGGACCACAAATGTTCTTAACAACATTCCAAGTTATGGATATCCACCCTTCTTACAGTATGTTACTCGGAAGGCCTTGGATTCATACAGCTGGAGCAGTACCTTCCTCATTACACCAGCATTTGAAATATATCATGAACGGGATGTTGGTAACCGTCAAAGTAGAGGAAACAATCTCCATGGTAAATAATGTGACCATACCCTTTCTGGAGGCGGATTGCACGGATGAGAATCTTCATGCCTTTGAGATTGTAAACACTGAGTGGGTACCTGAAAGCACAATGCTAAGAAAGCCGAAGATATCAGCAGCAGCAAAGATGGCCGTTCGATGTTTCTTGGAACATGGAATCCCATTCCAATATGACCCTATCACGGGAATACCAAAAAGGATTAAGCCAATCACAATGAGGGCTGTCGACCAAAGATTTGGGCTGGGATATAAGCCTAAGAAGGAGGATCATCGTTGGGCTGCCAATAAACGAAGAGAACGAAGAATGGCTAGAATCGAGGGAAGGGAGCCTGAAGAAGAAGAAATGGAAATCCCTCCACTGATGGTTTCTTTCCCAAAGGCAGCATATGTGATGCAACCAGATAACCGAGCAGAAGATGATATTCAAAGGATGGCAACTATGAGCATCAACACCGTGGAAGAAGATAAGGAGGAAAGAAGTGGCACAAAAACAGTAGTTAACATGGAAGATGAAGTGCTACCCCAACTGACTGTTCATATTCTAGAAGAACTCCCCACTAAGACTTTTGTGCGAAGGTTGGCTGAAGGTGAAAAGTTTCAAAACTGGGTGACCTAAGAAGCTCCGCTAGTATTTAAAATATAAACCCCTTGTGTTTGTTTTCATATGCTTTTGTTTGTTTATTTGCTTTTGTCATTCTAGTTGATAATTAAGGCTCATGATGTCAACTAGATTTTGTCTTTTATCAGTGATCCCACTTTTATCATAATCAAGGAGATCATACTTTTTCTACATTCATCTGTGTTTTTTTTCTCTCTCTCTCTTCTTGCTTTTACATCAAACATTTTCCGCTTTCAGGAAGCCTGAAAGCGAATCTTCCACAACATCACATACATTTAATATCAAGAATGAATGGCCAAACTTTAACGAACATGTGACCATGATGGAAGAAGAAGAAGGGGATGAAAACAATATCAAAGAATTCATAAAACTAGTAGAGCAACATGAAAAAACATGGGAACCTGCTGCAGAAGAACTTAAAATCATAAATGTAGGTTGTGATCAGTCTAAAAAAGAATTGAAAATAGGGACTTTGATCACACCTAAGCAAATGGCGGAGTTAAGTGCTCTACTACATGAGTACTTAGATGTTTTTGCTTGGTCTTACAAGGATATGCCTGGTTTGAACACAAATATCATGGTCCATAAGATCCCATTAGAGGAAGGGTGTAAACCAGTCAAGCAGAAGTTGAGAAGAGCACACCCGGATACATGGATCAAAGTGAAAGCGGAACTCGAGAAACAATGGAATGCCAGATTCCTAGAAGTTGTTACATACCCGCAGTGGGTATCCAACATTGTTGTCGTACCAAAAAAGGAAGGGAAAAT
Organism: Populus tomentosa; assembly: GCA_018804465.1. NCBI lineage: Eukaryota > Viridiplantae > Streptophyta > Magnoliopsida > Malpighiales > Salicaceae > Populus > Populus tomentosa. The sequence continues at coordinate 8,852,758 of CM031991.1, forward strand.
TAGAGTTTGTGTGGACTTCCGGGATTTGAACAAAGCTAGCCCTAAAGATGATTTTCCACTACCTCACATAGATATTTTAGTGGACAATGCTGCCCGTAGTTCCACTTATTCCTTTATGGATGGTTTCTCAGGATATAACCAGATAAAGATGGCTATAGAAGACAGGGTAAAAAGGACTTTTGTCACCCATTGGGGAACTTACTGCTACAAGGTTATGCCGTTTGGTTTAAAGAAAGCAGGTGCCACCTATCAAAGAGCTATGGTGACTTTATTCCATAATATGATGCATAAAGAAATCGAGGTGTATGTGGATGATATGATTGCCAAGTCAAAAGAGGGAGAAGATCATGTCAAGGTGTTGAGGAAGTTATTTGAGAGATTGAGAAAGTATGAATTAAGGCTCAACCCTGCAAAATGTTCATTTGGGGTTAAGTCCGGCAAGCTGCTGGGATTTGTAGTCAGTGGGAAAGGTATAGAGGTGGATCCTGATAAAGCAAAAGCCATCCAATCCATGCCAACCCCAAAGTCAGAGAAAGAGGTGAGGGGATTTTTGGGCAGGCTGAACTATATTGCCCGATTCATAGCCCAGCTAACTACCACATGTGAACCTATCTTTTGATTGCTGAAGAAAAAGAATCCTGGGACTTGGAATGAGGAGTGTGAAGAGGCATTCAATAAAATCAAGTGTTATTTGCAAAATCCGCCTTTGCTTGTGCCTCCTACGTTAGGAAGGCCTTTACTATTGTATCTGACAGTAACGGAAACAGCTATGGGATGTGTACTTGGACAACATGATGAAACCGGGTGGAAAGAAAGGGCAATCTATTATCTAAGTAAAAAGTTCACTGAATGTGAGTCTAGATATACGGTAATAGAAAAACTATGTTGTGCATTGGGATGGGCAGCAAAACGATTACGACATTATATGTTATATCACACCACTTGGTTGATTTCACAAGTGGATCCATTGAGGTACATATGTAACAAGCCCTATCTCTCCAGCCGAATTGCAAGGTGGCAGGTTTTGCTATCAGAATATGATATCATATATATGACACGAAAAGCTGTGAAGGGGAGCGTGATTGCTGACCACTTAGCTGATAATGCTATTGAAGATTACGAGCCACTGGATTTTGATTTTCCGGATGAAAATTTATTATCAATAGAGAGAGAAGAAGAGATGACAGATTGGTGGACTATGTTTTTTGACGGAGCAGTGAATGTATATGGTAATGGGCCGGTGCAGTGATAGTCTCTCCTAATCGAAAGTTGTACCCAATTTCAGTTAAATTGTATTTTGAATGCACCAACAATACAGCTGAATATAAAGCTTGTATTCTTGGTTTAGAAGATGCATTAGAGATGAAGATTAAAAAGCTGGATGTATATGGTGACTCAATGTTGATTATTTGTCAGGTGAAGGGAGAATGGCAAACCAAGGAAGAAAAGTTAAAGCCTTACCAGGAATACTTGTCCTCATTATTAGGCAACTTTGAAGAGATAAAGTTCACTCACTTGGGAAGAGAAGGGAACCATTTTGCAGATGCTTTGGCTACCTTAGCTGCTATGGCTACTATTGATCTCGGGCATAGGGTACAACTAGTACACATTAACATTAGAAATAATCCAGCTTTTCGTGCAACAGATGCTAGAAAGGCTTTGCAAGAGGTTCATGAAGGGATTTGCTCAACTCATGCTAGCGGACATATGATGGCAAGGAAAATACAAAGGGCTGGTTATTTCTGGATGACATTAGAGAAAGACTGCATTGACTACGTTAAAACATGTCACAAGTGCCAGGTGCATAGTGATAGAGTCAACGCACCTCCGACCCCTTTGTTTAATCTGGTATCTCCCTGGCCGTTTGCAATGTGGGGACTTGATGTGATCGGGCCTGTTAACCCAAAAGCCAGCAATGGGCATAGATTCATCCTTGTAGCCATTGATTATTTCACGAAATGGTTAGAAGCTTGTTCATACGCTCATGTGACTCAAAAAGTGGTAAAGAGGTTCATAGAGAAAGACTTGATTTGTCGTTATGGGGTGCCAGAAAAGATAGTGACTGATAATGCTCAAAATTTTAATGGCAAAATGATAGCAGAGCTTTGTACTAAATAGAAGATCAAACATTCAAATTCCTCACCATATAGGCCAAAGATGAATGGGGCCGTGGAAGCAGCCAATAAGAACATCAAGAAAATCATTCAAAAAATGGTAGTCACCTATAAAGATTGGCATGAAATGTTGTCATTTGCTCTCCACGCATATCGTACTACAATAAGAACCTCGACCGGAGCAACCCCATATTCGTTGGTATATGGAATGGAGGCAGTAATGCCATTGGAAGTTGACATCCCATCATTAAGGGTGTTGATAGATTCTGAATTACAAGAGGCTGATTGAGCCAAGGTGAGATATGAGTAGTTAAACTTGATCAGTGAAAGGAGGATAGCCGCAATCTGTCATCATCAGCTTTACCAGAAAAGGATGGCCAAGGTATATGATAAGAAGGTTAGACCTCGTGTGTTCCAAGAAGGAGATCTAGTGCTGAAGAAACTATTGTCTCTGCCAGGAGAAGATCGCAGCAAGTGGGCGCCAAATTATGAAGGTCCCTATGTAGTAAGAAAGGCTTTCTCAGGAGGAGCTCTGAAATTGTCCAGAATGGATGGAGAAGATCTAGCCAGACCTGTGAATTCTGACTCTGTAAAGAGATATTATGTCTAAATGTGTTCAATTTTCTCCTGAAATCAATAAAGTAAAGTTTGGCCATGATTTCTTTGTATAAAGAACCCTGTCATTGCATTTGATCTCACCATACCCAGATTGTGCATCTTAAAAGAACTGATTTTGTGCATGATTACAAGAAATGCATCATATAGTGCTCAAAGATGAAATTTAAGCATTTCCTAGTAAAGAAGTGACCAAACAAAATAAACCTCAAAGCTGACCCTGAGATAAAACTTTGTCTCTACTAGCATTGCTGGATTTGCGTGGATGAATGGTTAGTTAACCATCTTTGTAATCATACATATTTTCCTGGGATAAGAACAAGGTTTATCAAACTTAACAATGTGCGTTTTGAGATGAGGAAAGGCCATCTTTGTCATCCATTCACGTTTCTAAATAATTTCATCCTTCGTAGTCCCTATTTGAGCTGGATCATTTTTTTTCTTTATCACAACCCTGACTAGGATCACACCCCACACTAGGGGCAAATACAAGGTATAGGAAAGGGGAAGGTTTAAGACAAAGATTAACGATGATAAAAAAAAAAAGAGACCGACTAGAGGGTAGAAAATTTTGATACTAATGTCGAACCCAAGACTATCCAAACAAAGCAGTGAAAAGGGATGCTAGAATGGCTCATGTAATATTTGGTCTCCTATTGACTATCCAAACAAAGCAGTGAAGATAGATGAGGGGATTGTTTATGTCTCATTTAGTAGACACAATAAAGGCACTAAAGGCAACATTCTAAAAAAAAAGAGTTACAAACTTTGGGTTTCGGTATCAAGAACAGAATCTTCAAATGACTTTCAAAGATGATTGATGAATAGTTGATCCTAGATCATTAAAACCCTTAAACACTTTTTGAGACCATGAAATTCTTTTTTTTTTTTTTCATAGCCCATAACTATAGCCTACATTACAAGTCGTTAAAAGTTCTTTCTAATCAAGCGCATGTAACTTGGTTTGATAAACTTTGATCTCATGACCCACATGGTTTGATACAGTATGGTAATCTGCTGTGCTCCGTGCAAAAAAAAAAAATGCGAGTATGAGACAATTTCTTTTATATATACAGCTTTTTCAATTCTATGCTTGAACCCTTTTCAAAAGATTAAGCAGAAGGTCACTTTTGAAAAAAAAAACAAAAAAAAAACAAAGAGCTTAACCTAAAGACAACGACATCCTAAAACCCGAGAAAACTGGTATTGGGAATTGCTTAAACAAGTCTTTAGTGTGTATGTTGACAGTACTTGTAGTCATGAACAAGTTCAAGTTTGTTTCGTGTTGTTAACTATTCCTTTTCTTTAGGCAACCCTATCCTTTTCTATTATGTCAGACAAAAAAACAAAAAAAAACACAAAAAAATAAAATCAAAAGCCCTTTATTTTGAGAAAGACAAATAAAACATTGGCAAAAATAAGGTGATGGGGCGCCAAGTGAAGAAGTGGAGATTTCTTCCTTGAAATATAATGGATAAGAAAAAGACAGTGCAAGAAACACATACCAGTAACTGATTACAAAAACACAAGACAAGCTCATACAAAGAAAAGGGTTTTACGAAACCTCAGGGACCTATGTTTCAATTCAGGTAAGGGTGCACGCATTATCATTACATTTTAGACAATTGCATGCACAATTTGTTTTGTTTACTTGCTTAAGGAAAATATCTGAGTGAAGGTCCAACGAGTTTGTGGACACTTGACCACACTTCATATTCTTTCCACCTGGGTAGGTCACTCATTACAATGAGACCGTTTTGGTTAAAGGGAATCGCCAAATGTGATTTCAGGTTGACTGAGCTACACACAGGATTTTGGTTCTGGTTAGAGGGGATTGCTGAAAAGAATCTCAGTCTATCCCAACCACACACAGGATTTTGGTTCTGGTTAGAGGGGATTGCCGAAAGGAATCTCAGTCTATCCTAACCACGCAGGTTTTGGTTCTGGTTAGAGGGGATTAGCGAAAGGAATCTCAGTCTATCTTAACCATACACAGAGTTTTGTTTTTTAGTCAGAGGGGATTGGTGAAAGGAATCTCAAGAAGCCCAACCGCACATAATGTTTTGCTTTGATACAAAGAAATAGCCGAATGGGTTTTCTAGCCAGTTAAGTTGGAGGAGAGTGGTGTCGAAAATTTGGTTTTGTCTATCTTTATAAAACTTACTATGCAAAATCTTTGCTCCGTAAGTATTATAAAGAGGGGGCATCTGTTGTGACCCATTTATGGGTCCTCACATAAATAATAAAATAAAAAAATATATATAAAAATATATTATAAAAAATATAACAGTGAAAAAATGCCAGAGCGCCAACAGTGGCCGCCCCACCACGATGTCCCCCCTGTTTTTGCCTATAAAAACAGGGGAAGGGGAAAGAAAAAAAAAGAAAAAAAAAGGAGGAGAGGGAGAGAAGGAGAAGGATTGAACGATAGAAAGAGGGTAGAGAGGCGAGAGAAACAGAAAAAAAAAGAAGAAGGAGAACCGGTAGAGAAGAGAACAAAAGAAAAAAACAGAGGAGAGAGAGAGAAGGAAAAACAGCCGGCCACCATGCCTCCGCCGCCAGTAGCACCGCCTCGACGCCACCGCAGGTACACCATCCCGCTGCCCCGCCTCTGTCTCCCTTTGTTTATGCCTTCTGCATCTGCATGCAGAACGTGAATTCATTCACGTTCTGCTGTAAAATGCAGCGTGGGCTGGTTATTGTGCTGATGCACAGTAACCAGCCCATTTGGGCCTGGGCTGGGCCATCCGCCCAGCCCATGTAAATGGGCCTGGTCGGCCCAGCCCATAATTTTTTTTTTAATTTTATTTATTTATTTATTATTGTTAGATTTTTTTTAAGCACATTTTCTTCTATCAATGTTTGCTTAATATCAGTCTGTATTTTACATCACAAAAATATAACTCCGGTATTAAAATACCCGGTTTTCGGCAAAAAAATTCCAAAAGTACAAAAAAATTGAAAAAAAAGAAAAAATTATTTTTTGTGCATACGACCAAGTGTCTCAAAGCTAAAAAATCAGTTTTGTATTTTTCATACAAAAAATAAAAAACAAATGTTTTAGCATGCATTTCGGCTTTAATAACCAGTTTATTAAAGTCAAGAGAATATTGGCCAAAATTTCAAAAACAACAAAAATTTTATTTTGTTTATCTTTTAATATCCGGGGTATGACATTATACGTAATACATATTCCGGATATTTAAATTCCGGATATTTAATTTTTTACAATAGAACCTGGGGTATGACATTAAATGTAATGCGTATTCCGAACAATAAAAAAAAAACCACAAACACGACCTTAGATTTTATCAGACATTAAAACAATGCAGCCTACCTTAGGTAGGGCGTAGTTGGGGTGTTAATACCTTCCTTTTACACAACCAGTCTCCGTACCCCATCTCTGCGACCAGTTAGGGTTTCTAGTAACCAGAATACTAGGTGGCGACTCTCATTGTTTGTTTTTTTTACTGATATGAGACAAGAATTCCTTGTCTCTACATCTCTTACCAGGAATAAAACCATATTCCAAAATTTTCATTTTCCTTGAGAGAGGACGATCGCCGCGCCGCCGTACACGTGCAACCAGCCCAAAAAAGATCTGAATCAGTGTAGCTATATTTAGATGGTTACAAGAAAACCTAAATCATGATGATATTTAACATATGCATAGGCTGACAATTATTTATTTATTTGATTTTTTTTTGTGCGAGAGGAATGGATAAATTTTTTCTAACAAAAAAATTATTTAAATGGTGATAATATCAATAACATGAGTTAACTTAATTAATTCATAATTTATAATAACCTAAGAGGAAAGGAAAAAAAAAATAAAAAGCTCAAGCTCCAATAATTTAAAGTTAAAAGATGAAAAAAAATAAAAATAAAATTAAAATTAAATCGGGCTAATTTTTGAAACTTGTAAAGAAAAACCAAAATTAGTCATGAAACCGAGATGACCATACAAAGATAAAAAACAATCTCAAACAAAATTCATAATCATTAAAAATTTAAAAATAAAATAAATAGCAATCATAACAATGAAGATTAAATCTGGTATAAAAACTAGTAAAGAACTTAATCGAGAAAAAAAACCTGATAAAAAAAAACAATTAAACCAAAATTGTTTATATATAAAAAATCAAATAGTGAGGGACAAAATTGAATGAAAAAACAAATAAAAAAAAGGAGCAATTAAAAAAAATGAGAACTAAATCTAAAGAAAATGATATATAAAAAAGAAAATGATAAAAAAAATTCATGAGAATGAGTATCATATTTAATAAAAACCAAAACAAAATCAAAAGAAAAATGATGAAACTTAAAAAAAAAACAATCTAAAAAAAATATCAATAAAAAAAATGGATCATAAATTAAAAAAAATCAAACCCTTCCTACGTGGTTTATTTTGAAAGCCAGCTTGATTTAGAGTCCGGGTCGATAGATCTATGTTTACCCGCTAATTTTTACTAAGTTCAGTAATATTAAAGAAAAAAGAACTGTCCACTGTAAGCAGTTTGATTTACAATCTCTTTTAAAGAAGAAGACAAAGAATGAGTTTGATTTTTTGTTGCTGGTTCCACTGTAAGCAGGAGACAATGATTGAGAGAGGTTGTGGTAATACCTGGTTTTATTAATGGGAAGGGACGACTAGGAGGTAGATGATGACGACGACTGTCTCTAGGTTTGTTTCAAGCCGGAAAGATTAAGGAGAAAGGTTGCTGTCGTCTTGGTTAGGCGATAGTATTGATGGCAATGTTCCTCACACTTCTCCTGTAGCTTGAGTTCGGATTTTGTGTGAATTATATATATATATATATATATATATATATATATATATATATATATAGACACACACATATATATAAAATGAAAATGTTATAGGCTCATGGGTTGATGGGATCTTAATCTTGATGTTAAAAAATAAATCTTAGTTATTCATTAAAATTTTGGACAAAAAATGTTTTTTTTTTTTTTTTGCCAATAAAGTAATGTTTAGTAGTGCTTTTAAAAGAGAATCTACAAATGTTTTAAATGCAATAAAAGCTGGAATTTTGGCTTAAAGTGAAGTTTGGTGAAAGGATAAGAGAGAAATTAGAGCTAAAAGGTGGGTATGTAGACATTTTTTTTCTTTTGTTTCAGGGGAAGAAAACAATGGATAGTGAAATTATGGTCATTTTCAATTTGATCCTTAAATCTTTGATAGTTTGCAATAGAGCCCCCAATCAATCTTAATCTTTTGTACTCCTTGCAATTTCACCTTTAGTTTTCTTCAATTAAACTCTCAAATTTTAGAGTTTTTTACAAAGTGATTCTTGGTTTTGAATTCTTCAATGTGGTCCTTAATTGAATTTTATATTTCAAATTTCTTTCAATTATGCTCTTGATTGAATCAATTTAGCATTTCAAAGTTTTAATTGTGTATCTAATTTTTCAATCTTTGCGAATTGATCTGAATTAAGCCTTCAAATTTGATTTTTTTAATTGAGATTGTGATTGAATCCACAAAATCGATTAAAATTTTAATTAAGTCCTTGAACTTAATTAATTCTTTAAATTTTTGCCCACTTGACTTTCAAACTTAATTTTTCTTTAATTAAGTCCTTAAAAAAATCAAATAAACCTATTAAAAGTTTAATTAAGCTCTTATACTTAATTAATTATTTCAATTTTGGTCAAGTTTGGATTTCAACCTTAATTTTCTTCCTTTTTTCATCCCATTTTGTCAAAACATCATAATTTGGCTATTCTTATGATATTTTGGTCTTTTGTAGCTCAAAGCCTTATCTCCTCGTGTCTCGAAAATATTTTTAGATTTTTTATTTTTTATTTTTTTGGATTTTTTAATAAAAAAGAAAAATATACACTTTCTATAAAATAAATAGGTGGGGTTTGGAACTAGGTTATGACAAAGAAAAAGGAAAAATGGCTTCAAAATAGGATGACCCATTAAAAATAATGAGAGTGATTAAGTCTAGCACATAACATCTACAAGACATAAGGGGGGAAAAAAATCCTCACTCATGTTTAGCACTCTAATCATTTGAAAATGTACTTCAAGTGAAACACTAGGTTTCTTCTTTGTTATAATGATTCAATCTCTATTTGGACTGCATATTATTGTTTTGTGATAATGAATTTATTTCGTGTCTCCAATGATTAATCCTTTAGGATTTTCTTCGTATCTCTATGATTACTCTATTGATTATGTATGATTGATTTTTAAGTGTCTTCGTATTTATGTCTCCATTTTATTTTCAAAATCTATGGTTAAGAAAAATCTTTAGAAAACAAAATAATCTTTTATTCCAAAAAAGATTGTGATATGGATATAAACAATAAACAAACATAAAGTTGATACAACATAATATAGAATACAAACATAAGCAATAAAAGCTAATTACAACCTGCATCGCTAGGAATATATTCTCTATGTGAGGCAACCTCAACATAGAGATTATGAAGGTCACGAGTGGAGTTAATCTTAAGGTTGTAATACCATATCCTAGCAAATTCATGAAAAAAAAAAGGAAAAATTTTGCATGTTGCATCACTCTTTAGAGTTACAATTTTGAGAATGCTTTTAACATTTTATATGTGATTTTTATGATCTATAAGATCATTATAGTTATCTAAGCTAGCTTTTATGGCCACATAGTTTTTAGAGAGATGAGTGTATAATACTATTTAATAAAGTAGAAAGTCTCCCTTTTGGTAGGAATGATGTTCATTCTTACTCTTAAGAGTTAGTGCAATATTGCGTCTATGTATTTTATAATGAAGAGTATGTGAGTGAGACTCAGAAAAAAAATTGATACGACAGTTGTATCAACTTTATTAATTGCAAACAAACACAAGAAAATTTAAAAAGTGATTTCCCGGAAACCACTTTCCGGAAAACAAACACAGCTAAAATGGAAAACACTTTCTTGAAAACTAAGCCAAATTATTCTTTAACTGAAAAGTGTTTTCCGTTGACCGGAAAGTGTTTTTCGTTGACCAACTTTTCTAATGGCAAAAAAACACAGGAAAGTTTGGAAAATGATTTCTCGAAAACTACTTTTCAAGAAACAAACATGGCCTTAATGTTTTTTGAAAAAAAAAAAAGAGTCAGTTGACATGTTGCATGACTTTGCTCAAATTTCAGCCACCATAGTAGTTGGAAAATTAAAGGCTGAATGTTTTTTTTATCTAAAAATCTATTTTTCAAATCATTTTTTATTCAAAAGAACTAGAAAACACCTCACACACCTTTATAAATCCATTCATAGCCTAAAAAAATCTAGAAATTTGTCCTAAAACCTGAAATAAATTTTTTTTTCCAAACTCATATATGTTTTTTAAGCACTTTTAAGGGAAAAAATACCTAAGTTGAAATTCTCCTCTTATTAAATGAAATCATGTAATACAAATATCGATTGTATTTGGTGACTGAGTCATTGGCAATGAATATTTCTCTTCTTATAGTAGAAATTTAGTGATTTCTCTCTAGTGATCTTTCTCTCTCCTCTCTTAAACAAGGAAAAAAACTAAATGAATAATTTTTATATCAAAATTGAATTGAAAAAAATATTAAAGGATCGAATAGATACAATATAAAAAGTTTGATGATTAAAGTAGGTTTTTTTTAGAATTTTGAAATCATCTCCTAGGCCCTTCAATTCCAATATAGCATAGCAAATCATATGGTGTCTAATTTGAGCACTTTCAACGAGAAAAAGTATAGCTCTAACTCAATTATAAGATGTATAATTTAATTTGTTAGGTTTTAGATTTATTTTTTAGAGGTTATTAATTCGAGTTTCACAAACCTTAGAAGCACTACAGGCTTACATGGTCGTTAGTTTCAGGATCCGTGAGATTAGTCGAGATATATGCAAACTTTATATTAGTTTTATTTGTTTGCTGCAGACAAATTTTTGGGAGATGATTTTATCAAATGCCTGTAGAAAAGAGAAACGATGAAGCAAAAAAGTTTATTTATTTATTTATTTATTATTTTTTTTGAAAGAGTTTAATGGCAACTAATATCCTAGGAAAATAGGATTATCCAAAATGAAGCGAATTTCATGGATGGTATATAGGGTTTGCAAATTAAACAAAAGGATAAAGAAAATTTTTCTTGCAGGAATGGAGAAAGAACATCCGATTTTGTGCTCTAAAAAGCCACAAGATAGTGTTATTCCATACCAATTCCCATCTAAAAGTCCTAGGAGAAAAAAGAGAAATTGCAATAGCTGCTAGCTTGTATTCCTTCATGATATTTGAAATGTCAAAAATATTCAATGCTTCCATAAAAACATGACCTCCACTATGTTCTTAATAAATTATGTTGTGTTTCAGGCAAGAATCCTTTAATGGAGAACCCGCACTAAGATTTGATTAATGAGACAGAAGCCTCGATTCTTTTTATTAAGGCATTCATCGCCTCAGTCTGTGTAGAAAAGAGTACGGTAGCCATTGTAATGGGATCTCTTTTTTCTTCAGAAGTTGTTATTGAGTTGCATATTTTGTCCACAATGAAGAATCTTCTTCACTGTCCACAATAAAGCCAGCAGTGAATGAAGCCAGCAGTGCAGTTCTGTTTTCAGCAATACATGCAGCAATGCAGATCCTTAACATCAACAGTAACGGGCAGTCTTCAGTTAACTTCTGGTGCAAGCAATAGTGAAGGAGTTGGAGTTTGTTACTGTTGTTAAGAGTTAGTTAAAGCTATTATAAGAGTTTGTTATTTCTGTTAATTAACCGTTGCTTAGTCTGTTGAGCATTAGTCTATATATACAGTGTAATAGACAATAATTAAGATAATCAAAGAATCAAAGTGAAATATTAAGTTCATAACTCTTTCAATCTCAATTCCCATTATGGTATCAAAGCATTCTCTCTGAATTTTATTTTCGCATCTTCAAAGTTTCTATATCTTCTTCATTCTCTTTTTTGCATCCTTTCTTTTTCTTTACAATGGCAGTCAACACCAATCCTACATCCGAAATGGATTCTTCCAATCTTTTCTTTTTGCATCATGGTGACAGTCCTGGAGCCATGATCGTCTCAAAGCCTCTCAATGGTGAAAACTATAATTCATGGAAGAGGGCGATGATGATGGCTTTATCAGCCAAGAACAAACTCAGTTTTGTCAATGGCACTTTGCCCAAGCCATTTGATCCTTATGATTCTCAAAGCTTGGCATGGACTCGTTGCAATAACATGGTCCTCTCATGGCTGCTCAACTCTGTTTCAACAGAGATTGCTAATAGCATCATCTACATTGATGATGCTTCTGAAATATGGAATGATCTTCAAGATCGGTTTTCTCAGCACAATGGACCACGCATCTTTCAGCTCTAGAAATCCATCTCATGTTTGTCACAAGAAAACAATTCTGTAAGTTCATACTTTACTACTATGAAAGGACTATGGGATGAATTAGGAAATCATCATCCAATCCCTACCTGCACATGTGGAGCTTTGAAAACCATCCTGTCTTACCATCATCAACAACAAGTTTATCAGTTCCTGATGGGATTAAATGAAAGTTATTCACATGTTAGGGGTCAAATTCTGCTAATTGATCCACTACCTTCAATCAATAAGGTTTTCTCACTTGTCATCCAAGAAGAGAGGCAACATATGATTTCTTCATCAAGCCTCTCATTCAATTAGAACACTACTGCCTTACTTACAAAGACTTTGTCTCCAACTCGCTTTGCTGGTAACAAATCCTTTCATATTCGAAAAGATAGACCTATATGCTCTCACTGTGGGATTGCTGGCCACACTGTTGAGAAGTGTTACAGAATTCATGGCTTTCCACCTGGTTACAAGTTTAACAGAGGAAAGAATGCACATCCTAGTGCTAACCAAGTTTCTAGCAGCAATACCCCTCAGCTTCCTATTACTTATGAACAATGTCAGCAGCTCATTAACATGTTCAAGCCATCCATCTCAGAGCATGACTCATCTGTCAACCAAGTTTCCTCATCTGAACCCAAGGAATCAGAAGTCTCCATGCAAGGTGAAAATATGACAAGTGCAGGTGGTTCTTCACTACAACTCTATGATCTAGATTCAAAACATTCTGTTTTTGCATCATCTTTGTCTTTAACTTCACAGGATTCCATCACAAACTATACCAAAACCTCTTAGATCATTGATACTGGTGCTACAGATCACATGATTTGTTCTATGTCATTCTTTTCAAGCATTACTTCTGTTGTTTCCAAATCTGTGAAATTGCCCAATGGACAATATGCATCAGTTACTCACATTGGCACAATTAAAATTTCAGACTCTCTCATTCTAACATACGTGCTTTGCATTCCTTCTTTTTCCTTCAACTTGATATCTGTTAGCAAATTGATTAAGAATCTTCATTGTTGTGTCATCTTCTTATCACAGTTTTGTTTTGTTCAGCACATTACAAGCTGGAAAACAATTGGTGTGGGTAAAGAAGCTGGAGGTTTATATCATTTGCTGCACAATCCAGTTTCTGTTTTACCTAAGAATTCTGTTCTTTTCAATCCTGCAAATTTTATGTCCAATAATGATGTCACTGCTTTAACTTCTGAAAGTTTCTCTGTAAACTTTGTTAATAAAAGCTTATGGCATTATAGATTAGGCCATCCTTCCAACTTTCCTTTCAGATTACTTTCTCATGTAATTCCTCAGGTTTTACATGAATCAAATAAGAATTGCAACATCTGTCCATTGGCCAAACAACATCGTCTTTCTTTTCCCCACAGCACATCCATTTCCACAAAACCTTTTGATTTAATTCATTGTGATATTTGGGGCCTTTTTTTCCACAAAATCTCTCACTGGTTCATCATTTTTTTTTTACCATTGTTGATGATCATACAAGATTTACATGGATTCATCTTTTGCAAAATAAATCTCAAACCAGAACTCACATTCAAACTTTCTTCAATCTGGTTGAAACACAATTCAATACTAGAATCAAATGCTTATGGTCAGACAATGGAGTTGAGTTCAACATGAGCAATTTCTATGCCTCAAAGGGTGTTTTTCATCAACTTAGCTGCATTGAAACCCCACAACAAAACTCCATTGTTGAGCGCAAACACCAGCATATTTTGAATGTAGCTAGATCCATTCGTTTTCAGTCACATTTACCTCTACAATTTTGGGGGGACTGTGTTCTTACAGCCGTGCATTTGATAAATAGGATTCCTACTCCTGTACTACATAATAAATCTCCCTATGAACTCTTGCTCAAATTTTCTCCATCCTATTCTCATTTACGTGTATTTGGTTGCCTTTGCTATGCTAGTACTCTTTTTCGAAATCGACATAAATTTGATCCTAGAGCTAAGCCCTGCATATTTCTTGGTTATCCCCTGGGCATGAAAGGTTACAAACTATATGATTTACATCTCAATTCCTTGTTTGTTTCCAGAAATGTTGTGTTCCACGAAAATATATTTCCTTTTGCTCTTAGACATCATACATCCCATAATGATTTTGCATTACCTCTGCCTATTCCCATACATAACTCAGCTATTACTTCACTTGATCCCTTACATACAAATTCTTTTCCCTTAAGCCATATCAATACTTCACCTTCCAGCTCAAGCAACATAAATTCCCCTACAGAACATGATACACCATTTGCTACATTAATTACACCACAACCCAATAGAAAGTCTTCTCGGGTAAAACACACACCTGGATATTTGCATGACTATCATTGTCATATTGCAACCTCCACTTCAGATCCTGCACCTTCGTCTACGGCTTCAGGTATTTCTTATCCTCTTTCTTTAGTTCTTTCCTATAATCATCTTTCCTCTACTCAAAAATCCTTTAGTCTTTCTGTCTCTGCACTTGTTGAACCTACATCATATACCCAAGCTGTTAAACATGAGGAATGGCGTGAGGCTATGGATAAAGAGATCAAAGCACTTGAACAAAATGATACATGGACTATTGTTGATCTTCCTGCTTCCAAGCACGTTACTGGGTGTAAATGGGTTTACAAAGTCAAGCTACACTCTTATGGGACTTTGGAAAGGTATAAAGCTCGGTTAGTTGCCAAGGGATACAATCAGTGCGAGGGATTGGATTACTACGAGACTTTTTCTCCTGTGGCTAAACTCACGACTGTGAGAACTTTTTTGGCAGTAGCAACAGTCAAGAACTGGGACCTTCATCAGTTGGATGTGAATAATTCCTTCCTTCATGGCCAATTAGATAAAGAGGTCTACATGTCTTTGCCTTCTGGACTTGCCAGACAGGGGGAGTCCAAGGTATGCAAGTTACACAAGTCAATCTATGGCTTAAAGCAGGCTTCGAGGCAATGGTTTGCTAAATTTTCTTCTGCCCTGCTCGAATTTGGGTTCATACAACCCAAAGCTGATTACACTTTATTTACCAGAATTTTGGAGGGTTCATTCATTGCATTGCTTGTTTATGTTGATGACATAATTGTGGCCAGTAATAATTCGGCTGAGGTTTCAGGATTTATCAAATTACTTAATGATAGATTTAAGCTAAAAGATCTTGGCCAATTGAAATATTTCCTTGGTTTAGAGATAGCTCACAGTGAACTTGGTATCTCTGTCTGCCAGAGAAAATATGCATTGGAAGTCCTTGAAGATACTGGTATGTTAGCTTCAAAACCAGTACAGTTTCTAATGGAACCTAATGTGAAATTATCTAAAGATTCTGGACAATTCTTAGATAATCTTACTGCATACAGACGGCTTGTTAGGCGGTTACTCTATCTCACTATCAGCAGACTTGACATTTCATTTGCAGTGCAAGTCTTAAGTCAATTTATGGACAAGCCCCGAGTTCCTCATTTAACTGCAGCAACTAGAGTCCTGCGATACATTAAAGCATCTCCAGCTCAAGGGTTGTTCTTTCCAGTTACCTCTAGTTTACAAATGAAGGCATTTTGTGATTCTGACTGGGCCAGTTGTGTTGATACCAGAAGATCAGTCACAGGGTACTGCGTCTTTCTTGACAACTCTTTAATATCTTGGAAATTAAAGAAACATACCACTGTTTCCAGGTCTTCTGCTGAGGCTGAGTACAGAGCCATGACATCAACTTGTTGTGAGATTGTGTGGCTTCGTAATCTTTTTCAAGACCTACAGGTTTCTCCTCAAACTACTCTTCTTTATTGTGACAGCAAAGCTGCTCTTCACATTGCAGCTAAACCTGTCTATCATGAACGTACCAAACACATTGACATTGATTGTCATGTGGTTCGAGAAAAGCTTCAGTTAGGTATTTTGCACACTTTTCATGTTTCCTCTAAACATCAACTCGCTGATATATTTACTAAAGCTCTTGGCTTCTCTCTCTTTTATCCTTTGTTGTCCAAGATGAGTCTTCACAACATATATTCTCCTTGATTTTGTTTTTGCGTCTCATCTTGAGGGGGAGTATTGAGTTGCATATTCTGTCCACAATGAAGAATCTTTTTCACTGTCCACAATAAAGCCAGCAGTGAATGAAGCCAGCAGTGCAGTTCTGTTTTCAGCAATACATGCAGCAATGCAGATCCTCAGCATCAACAGTAACGGGCAGTCTTGAGTTAACTTCTGGTGCAAGCAATACTGAAGGAGTTGGAGTTTGTTACAGTTGTTAAGAGTTAGTTAAAGCTGTTATAAGAGTTTGTTATTTCTATTAATTAACTGTTGCTTAGTCTGTTGAGCATTAGTCTATATATACAGTGTAATAGACAATAATTAAGATAATCAAAGAATCAAAGTGAAATATTCAGTTCATAACTCTTTCAATCTCAATTTCCATTAGTTGTTTTCCTTTAGAAGTAGTGGGATCTGTTTTTTCTGCAGAAGTGGTGGGATTCTTCCTCCGACATACTTAACGGGATCTGGATACCTACAATAATATTTCAAGCGATGAACTTAAGAAATTATAGCAATTCTATAACAGTTTAACTTGAAAGCAAACTACTACAATAACTTTACAAACGTCCTGATTGAGGATGGAACAGATTCACAGCCAGACAGGAAGCGCTCTATATCTTCGTTAAGTGCATATTTGGAGGGAATCCTTCCAGCAAAACCTGAACCAAAGGCGGATCTAGGTGCATCAGCTTAAAAATGATATGAAGTCTCATAAAACTTGAGCCATGGAAATAATTGGATTTGTTAAAATAAAATAAAATGCAAGACAGCTATTAATGCACAAACCCCCTCGTGAAAAATTACAGAGCATTGTTGCTCTACCTGGCTAGCTATTCTAGCAAAATGAACAGTATAGGGAGTACTGTAGTGCTCCTCAATTGGCTTTTGAAGAAGGCGCAAGAGGGAAAAGGTCAAGAGAAAAGAAAAAATTATACATGGCATTAGGGCTGTCTTTTGTTCTTGGCTTCAATTTTCCTAGCAATCAACAACAGTTCAACTATAGCGATGTTGTACGAGAGGTCATCTGGATCTGCAGTGCTAGCGGAGTTTAACGCGACGGCGACAAACATTTGCTCATTTACTCTTGTCTCTGGGTAAATATTTTTAGATCTGTTTGGGCTTCGTAAAGAGAGATTGCTATGGATAAGAAAGTTCGACTATGTTGTGAGCTTGGTGAGAGAGACAAGGTTTCTGAGATTAATTCTTGAAGATTCAACATCCAGGTTAGTGTATTCTACGCCTGTGTGTTTCTGTTGCTATCTTGCTAGCATACTCACCTGTGATTCTTGTGGAAGTTGAAAGTTTCAGTTTTTGGGATTTCATTTCTCACATCAGGTATTGAACTTGAACTTTCTGGGTTTTCAGTATCTGATTGATTGATTAATCATCATGTTGACAAGTGAGAAAGAAAGTGCTGAAAATGTACAGTGTTGGAATATTGCCAATTATGTTGCTGCCATTGTCAAAGAAGATGGCTGTCATTGTCAAAGAAGGAGGCTACAATGGTGGGTTGTTGGTGGCAACCAACAACCATTGACTAATGTCAAAGTTTGGCAAGTTTGGCAACCACCATTGTTGACAAAAGAGCATGAGAAGCTACCATGAATGCCTATAAATAGAGGCATACATTAGAGAGCAAAATGAGAGTGAAAGTAGAGCCAAATATGAGAGAAATATAGGAGAGAGTGGGCTGCCAAGGGCAGCCAGCAGTAGCTGCCATTGCAGCACTGAGAAGAGAGAAATAGAGTGAGGTTGAGAGTTGCCAAAGAGGGGATGATTCCTCCTCCTCTATTGTTGTAAATCTTGTTCTCTCCCTATATAATCAAATGGCTTCTCCCGTGGATGTAGGCGGTTTGCCGAACCACGTTAAATATTGTGTCAGTGTGCTTAGCCTTCTATAAGTAAATATCAGTACATCACCGATCGGAATCCCCTATAATTGGTATCAGAGCATATGGTTTAAGTGGTGTTTGATTTTTTGCTCAAAAATGAAAGTTGTCAAAATGGTGTTTTGACCATCCCACTGTGTAGAGGAGGAAGAGACGAAGCCACTGGTGAAAACCGCGTCAAAATCGAACGTCGGACATGGCCACACTCTCCATCACTCTCCGGCAAGGTGTCTGCCCACGCGCCCCACACGTGCCATGCATCTTCTTCACCCGGATAAGTTGACCCGACCCGAATACCAGCTGACCCAACCCATGTGAACAGTAGATATGAACAGTGACGGCATCATGAACAGTAGACATGAATAGTAGCATGCAAATGATTACATCACCCTGATGTAACGATGACATCATCATTGAATTGACCAAGTCAACATACATGTCAGCATAGTGGGACCCACTTGCAACGTCATCAGCCGCGAGCCGAGTCGAGTCGAGCTGAGTTAAGCCGGTGGAGCTGAGCCGAGCCGCGAGCCGAAGGATAGGTTTCTCTGCAGCAGAGTCTACGTGCAACTGGATCTGAGATTGAATCAGAGCCGTTGATCAGGCCAAAATTGTTTTGATCAAATCGTAGCCGTCTGATGTGCGATTTGGACGATTCAAGACATGTTTCCAGCTAATTTGATCATTCCGGATGCAATGGTATGGTCCGATCATTGAGATTAGAGACCAAAAATGGCAGTGGTGAATTATTAAAGAGAGATTGCCCGATCAGGAGGCATCTGAGGGTCTGGATTGAGGTCGATGGAGATGAAGAAGAAGAAGGTGCACATGTTTGCCCAATTACATGTGCTGAACCGTTAAATGGGAAAATTTATTGCCTTGATGGAAGGCAAAATTGGGACACTTAGGACACCCGAGATGTGGACGATTTGAGGTGTAGAGTGGAAATTGATGAAGACCAATCTTAACGAATCTAAGCACTGGTAGTCTCGCCAGATGTTGAGAAATTAGGTATAAAACCAGGATATCCCAGATCACTTGTAAAGGAAAGTCGCAACAAAGCTAGCAAATGGTTGTATATATAAAAAGGCAGTACGGTGGATAGATACGTTCTAAGAAGTTCTGTCTAGGAGATTGGGTTTTAAGCGGGACCAGTGTGACCCCTCCAAATCTTTCCTGGGAACTTGCTTAGTTGAAGGATCATCCACACAGTACTATTTTTGTATATGTAACAGTTTGTAATGAAACTGTTGAAGACTAGCAAGATGACAGCTTAAAGGAACAGTTGGGTTCCATATGTTCAAGGATCTGATGGAGTGGTGATTTCTCCAAAGAAGTTAGATTTGGTGACTGTGATTTCTCGAAGGGAGAATTGATGAAGACCCTGATAATGGAAGAGAAATACAGCAAGGGGATAAAGATTGGCACCCTATTTTGACTTGGATAAATGTTGTGACAGGATGAGCTGCTATCAAACATAAAAGCAAAGAATAGGGAGAAATCTGGAGAACCGAAATTGCACGAGAGCACACGGAGATTGTGCAAGAGTACCCGTAGGATCCAACGAGGTATTGTAATGAGACAATAGGTGCAAGGAGAAGAAGAGTTCCCAGATGAAGCTCAGAGCAGAGACTGTGTGAAAAAGTTGTACAACAAGAAGTCTCTTGTGCTCTTGATAAAGGCAATAAGTGAGGACCTTTCCAATGCATGCAAGGATGGAAAGATGAGTTGTTGCAGAAGCACCGAATTAAAGGGGTGCGACAGCCTATGATGAAAGGCGAAGACACCAAAGAGAGTTGGTGTGGGTGGAGCTATCAAGCAGAAAGGGATAGAAGCTCCAAACATAGAAAATGAGATGGAAAACTACGAAGAGTGCACCACAACTTTCTCTTTCTATGTGATCAGTGGTAGTGATCTCTCCCAAGTCCACATGGTGGTAGAGAATCTTGGAGCCACTAGAGACATCCGCTATGAAGGAGGATGTGGCCGTCTCATGATGACGAGTATAGACACCTCAGATGGAAGGTGTGTGGGCCAAGATTAGAGCCCTGGTTCAGACCGCCCCATGACGACAGGCGAAGACACCTCAGACAGAAGGTGTGAGGACCATGGTATGAGTCCAAGATCAGACCGTCTCATGAAGACAGGTGGAGACACCTCAGACAGAAGGTGTAGGGACCATGATATGAGTCCATGTTCAGGCCGTCTCATGACGACAGGTGGATATACCTCAGTAGAAGGTGTGAGGACCATGGTATGAGTCCAAGATCAAGCCGTCTCATGACAACAAGCGAAGACACCTTAGGAGAAGGTGTGAGGACCATGATATGAGTCCATGTTCAGACCGCCCCATGACGATAGGCAGAGACACCTCAGGAGAAGGTATGAGGACCATGATGTGAGTCCATGTTCAGGCTGTCTCATTACGACAGGCAGAGACACCTCAGACAAAAGGTGTGAGGACCTTGATATGAGTCCATGTTCAGACCGTCTCATGATGACAAGCGGAGACACCTCAGACAGAAGGTGTGAGGACCATGATATGTGTCTATGATCAGACCGTCTCATGACGACAGGCAAAGACACCTCAGGAGAAGGTGTGAGGGCCATTATATGAGCCCAAGTTCAAACCGCCCCATGATAATGGGTGGAGACACCTTAGATGAAGGTGTGTGGACTATGGTATGAGTTCAGATTCAGACCGCCACATGACAACGAGCGGAGACACCTTGGATGGATGGTGTGAGGGCCATAATGTGAGCCCATTTCAGACCGCCGCATGATGACGAGCAGAAACACCTCGGATGGATGGTGTGAGGACCATGATATGAGTCCCAGATTCAAACCGCCGCATGACGACAAGCGGAGACACCTCAGATAGAAGGTGTGAGGGCCGCGATAGAAGCCCCATTTCAGACCGCCGCATGACGACGAGCGGAGACACCTAAGGAGAAGATGTATGGGCCACGATATGAGCCCCAGTTCAGAACGCCCCAAAGCCAATATGATGGCTAGATATGAGTGGACAAGTGTATAGCCAAATAAAATGGCTATGATGAGTATGAAGATAAATGCAAGATTGACTTTCATGGATATTGCCCCCATGCTAAAGATCAATGAGCTAGAAGACACTTGCCTTGGACAATAAGTGGGTGACTTGTGGAGCATTAAGACGCAACTGCTATGAATGAGCAGAGGGCATGCGCAGGTTCCGGGAATAAGTTGACTCTTGTTAAGGTGGTGAGCTCGGTGAAGGCATTGTAATACTCAAAGTATCAAGACATATATGGATCAACCTTTAATGGGTTGTCCCCATGGTTAAAGGTGGAGAACTACCTGGACTCTTGAGACTAAGAGTGGGAGACTCAAGGAGAAGTAAGGCGTGGTTCCTAAGGTGGAACAGAGGGCAGACGCAACTCCTGGATGAGTAGACTCTTAGAAGAGTGGTGAGCTCGTGATCACATTAAAATACTCAATGACTGTCGCACTTTGGAATATCAGTTTGAGGGGGTGTTGTAAGGCTTGATAAATCATTTCGGGGCCAAGCATGGTTGATATGCTTGAAGGGGAATGTTGTTCTAGAGACAAGCATTAAACACTCTTTAGATGAGATGTGACAAACCATCTGGTTGAAGTGATCCTTTGGAGTGAGCAAAGGGGTGCTTGGGTAACTCTAGTGATTGAAAGGTTTGGCGAGTACCTGTAAACTTGGCCAAAGACGCTCTCGGAATGGTAAGCTTGGAAGAGCTGCAAGATGCAAACATGTGCTGAAGAAGCATGAGGACAATTGCCCACATAAATGGCAAAGGGGGTGATTGTTGGAATATTGCCAATTATATTGCTGCCATTGTCAAAGAAGATGGCTGTCATTGTCAAAGAAGGAGGCTACAATGGTGGGTTATTGGTGGCAGCCAACAACCATTGACTAATGTCAAAGTTTGGCAAGTTTGGCAACCACCATTGTTGACAAAAGAGCATGAGAAGCTACCATGAATGCCTATAAATAGAGGCATACATTAGAGAGCAAAATGAGAGTGAAAGTAGAGCCAAATATGAGAGAAATGTAGGAGAGAGTGGGCTGCCAAGGGCAGCCAGCAGTAGCTGCCATTGCAGCACTGAGAAGAGAGAAATAGAGTGAGGTTGAGAGTTGCCAAAGAGGGGATGATTCCTCCTCCTCTATTGTTGTAAATCTTGTTCTCTCCCTATATAATCAAATGGCTTCTCCCGTGGATGTAGGCGGTTTGCCGAACCACGTTAAATATTGTGTCAGTGTGCTTAGCCTCCTATAAGTAAATATCAGTACATCACCGATCGGAATTGTAACACCATCAAAACATAATGTCATGAAATCTTCAAACATTTCTTTACCAATGTCAAGTATTGGGTAATATGTCTAGATTTATGGGATTTTTTTTTTTGAAAATTTCGGCAGAGTTTCCTCTATTTTTGTTGGTACCAAGTTATCAACAACACTTCTATTATATGTCATTATGACTTCCATCTTGATCCAATCATCCTGGATCACATTCCATTCATCAAACAATAACGCAATACTTATACTTATCAATTAGTAAATCAACATAAATGCACTCCCAAAACAACCCAAAAGATAACAAATTCATCACAAACATAATAAATGCTTACTAACTACATCTATGCCTTTAAACTACATAAATACAACATTAAGATCTTATCATTTTGAAAAGTGATTTGATCATACTAATAACTATACATATATATAATACATCCACTACCTATTACACTTTCTACTTGATTTTTGCAACACAAAAGGATTTACACTGAAAGTAAAGACATGAAAATTACATTCCAAAATGGTAATTCATACACAAGAGAATTCCTACATCTAACGATCTGCATCACCTCGAGGTGTACCTGTTTTAACAACAACCATATTAATTAACTTTCTCACTATATTAATCTAATATTAATCAATTACTCTTAACCTTTGAAATTTAGTACTTCTACTTCAATCTAACTTAATCCCATAATTTACATAATCTTTTTAAGACTTTAAAAAAATCCAGTTAATTCCTCTTAATTATCAAATAAATCAAACACTTCCATATAATTACTCAAAAATTCGTTTTTCCTTCCTCAGTTACCAATAGACCCAGTAATTCCATTTGAATTATCTATTATCCAGCTAACCTCTTTTGTTAGCCAATCAATCCGGTAATTCCATATGAGTTACTCCTTATCCGGTTAACTTCTTTGTTAACCAATAAACCCGGTAATTCTCTTTATTACCCAAAATTCGGCTAACCCATTTCGGTTAGCAAAATCAATCCGGTAATTCCATATGAATCACCTAGCATCCGGCTAATCTCTTTTGTTAGCCAATCAATCCGGTAATTCCATTCGAATTACCCAGCATCCGGCTAATCTCTTTTGTTAGCCAATCAATCCGGTAATTCCATTCGAATTACCCAACATCCGGCTAATCTCTTTTATTAGCCAAATAATCCGGTAATTCCATACGAATTACCACATATCCGGTTAACCTCTTTGTTAACCAATAAAACCGGTAATTTCACATAATCATAACTCAAATTATTCATTTGCTCCATTTATGTAATATCAATTAAATAAGCAACATCACTAATTAGGAAAACTAAAAATTACAAAATGAGGTGACGAATCACCTACCTTTTGCTCGGGATGACCCAGCTCCTCCTGTCTGATAACCAGCTCCAGACACAGCTCCTGAATCAATCAAGTGTCATTATATCATTAGTCCATCAACATTTTTCTTACGTGCCGAAACACAAAGCACGTACTATTTTTATTTGTAATTTGTTCTAATAAAAATTCATTCTCAAATACAACATCATTATTTTACATACAACCTCATATTTAACTCAAGTTACTTATTAGCTTACTTATGTTCATAATTCCTCCATCAAATAATTCTTCTTTTCTTTATACCCTCACATCATATTATTTATTTAATCTAAATACTATATTCAAATACAATCTAGGTATCTTGTCTTCATATTTTCTTTTAACTAGTTTATTTCTCTTTTAATTTGAATTTACTTATTATTATTATTATTATTATTATTATTCTCTCAACTTAAATGCTATCTCTTTATTTAGTCTTTCTTACATTTTCATTTATCATGATTAAACATGGTTTTTCTAAACATTAACATCAAAACTCATTCTCCCATTTATTTTTCCTTCATTGGCCGAATGTGGTGTTTCTTTTTGCTCTCCCAAATCTTTCTTCATTTACTTGTTATTTCAACTTGTTTTCATTCTATTCCATTTCAATTTCATCATTTTCCCTTCCCATCCTACTTCCCCTAAATTCACATAAGAACCCTAAGTTCAAAAATCTAGGATTTAAGGGAAACTAAGGTAAAGTTCCATGAAATTACTTCCTAACTTAATCAAATAAGCTTAGGAAAACATCTAAATCAACATTAAATCCAAACTTCTCATGCTTACCTATTGCTTTTCTTCCAATTTCTCTTCTCTTCCAAGGTTAGCTGAATTCCCCTTCTCAAATCCTCCTTCCTTCACTTGATTTAGTGTTTTATAGGTTGAACTTGCAAGTTTATAATGTTATTCTCTCAATTTCCTTATTGTTTTTCCTTCCTTTTCTCTCCTTCTCTCACGTTATGCTCTGTTTTTTCTTTTCATCTTTTTGTTTCTGCCCATTCGGCAGTTAATAAAAGAGAAGGAGGGTTTATATAGTTTCTTTTCAATGGCAAATAACTATTCTACCCTTAATGGGTATTTTTGCCTCTATTTGATGGTCCTTATTTTTTTTGCTAGCACTTTTAAGTTCCATTCATCTTAAAATTTTAACCAGATTTTATTCAGTATATTTTAAGATTTATCATAAAATTTCAGCTCAATCCGATGATCGGATTGAAAATTACGTCCAATAACGTAAAACTAGTCGAATTGTGATTTTTCGTCAAATTTCCGAATTTCTCTAAAAATTCTGAAATTTTAACCCAAGCTAAGGCATGATATTAGAAGGCTCTACGCAAATTTTCAGAATTTTCTGATCACCCAATCAAGAGTTATGAATTTTTTATTTTACTTAAAACTAGTCAATTTATGATTTTTGATATGGAGGTTTTACAGGAATCCCCTACATACAGTGGATGGATGTTCTTCAGTTTGGCCTCTCAAAGCTCAAGACTTTCACCCTTACGAAGTTGTTGATCGTTTCTTGTAGGTTTGGAGATTGGGCTTTTCAAGTATATACAGTAACTGCTAGTATTTCTGAAGCATAAGATAGACTGAGATTTATGTGAAATTCATGTTTAATCACTTGGTGTTGATTAGTCAATTGGTAAGTTGGTGCTGTGTTTCTTAGGAAATTTAATTCCTATTAAGCAAACCACTCATATGCGTACGTTTTGTTTTTATTTTAGATTTTGTAATCAATTTTTTCATTTAAATATAAATAATTTATTTGAATTAAAAAAGTTTTTAAAATAATTTATTCAAATAATTTATTTGAATTAAAAAAATTTTTACATTTCAAAAATGTTTTTTAAAAAATTAATTTTTTTAAAATTAATATTTTTTTTATATTTTTAGATATTTTTATGCGATAATATTAAAAATAATTTTTATAAAATAAAAAAATATTATCTTAATATTTATTAATATAAAAACATTTCAAAAAATAATTATAACCACACTCCTAATAATTATTTTCCCATCTTTAATACATGATCAATGCTTGTGAATTTGTCATTATCCTTGTTTTCTTTGCTGGCATCTAGATAAATTTAGAGACATTTTTTTTTTTGTTTTGTCCTTGGTGGCCAATTTAGAGAACACTAGAATAATGAATTTATGTCATTTTGCATAATGCCATCAATCATAGTGGGGTTATAAAGATTTCTCGTGGTTGATCTAGAATCCAAGTAAGATTTTTGCGCTTGAGAGGTGTGATGACACTGGTTTTTTTTTTTAATATTTAAATATGTGATAATAGTTATTTTTTAAAGTGTTTTTTATTTAAAAATATATTAATTTTTTTTTAAAAAAATTATTTTTAATATCAATACATTAAAATAATTTAAAAATATTAAAAACTTATTAATTTTAAATAAAAAAATACTAACTTTTTTTGAAAATCCTTTCCAAACACAAGGATAAACAGAACTTGCCGCTTTTTAAATTGGGCTGTTCCAATATTACAATTGTTCTAGAGTTAAATAATGCATCAACAGGGGTGATTAAAAATTATTTTTAGAATCTTATAAATTTTATAATTATTAAAAATTTATATTATTGTTAATTTTAAGATTTATAGAATTAATCAAGATACATGTAAATTGACCTGAATATTTATGTTACTCTGAAAAAAAAAAAATTGCTATTTGCAATATACTTCGGCGAATATGTTTATCTGCTCAAAGTTTTAGCAGGCAATGTATTATGTTTTGCAAAAAGGATTATTGGTGACAGAAGTAGAAACCCATTACTTACTTGGGTGGTTGTTCTCAACGTGCAGTGATAAATTGGAAAGACCTTACATTTAAAGGTCCGTTGCAATTTTACTATTTAACGTCAAACAATTTTACCACTTAATACCAAACGGTATAATTTGTACCCAATCGAAATTCTTCTATATATATATATATATAATTTACACTTCCAAGTATATTTTCATAACTTCAATTTCTTTCTCGATCACAATTACTCAAAACTTTTCGATGAAATCTCTAGATGATATCTATTTCATTTATCTCATGAATAAAGAGGTCGACCCAAATACATAATTTACACAATAATGTTATGATCTACCTGTCCAATACTCCAATTAATTTGTTGTGCTATCTCAAGATCCATGTGAAAATCAATCTTTGACTAGAAAGATAAAGCAATCAAGCAGCTTTAAGGATGAAGAAGATATTTGTCTTGCATGAATCAATACTAGCATGGACATCGAAACAAATAAAAAAAAGGCTTTTTGGAAAAGAATTCACAATAACTATAACAAAAACAATAAGTTTGTGTTTAAGCGTACATCAAGTTATCTATTGTATCGTTGACCATTCAATTAGTGGTAAATAAATTTTGTTCATATTATTATTTTCTAATAAAAAAATAGAAACTAAAGTGGTTTCACCTACATGTACAAGAGATAAGATATTGTTTACATATATATATATATATATATATATATATAGATACACACACACACACACATACACACACGCATATAAATTCATTTAATTTATTATAATTTCTTTTAAGTAATACATTCTAATTTGCTTTAATGTTAAGTTAATGAAGCGAAGATTGTATATCAAGAAATTCAAGATATATTTCAACATTACCGAAGAAATTCAATAACTAAACTAAATCAATTATTGAAAATTCAAAGAAAAAGTCCAAAAATGTTATAAATGCAACTCCTGCAACTTACTCTCCTCTTACTCAAAGTCCAATCAGCTTAGAATAAGAATATGATTTTATACTTGGTGACTGGAGAGACCGATTTCAATTATCAAACTCATTTTAATTAATAAAAAAAAATCAAAACTTCAAATTAATTTTTTTTTAAAATCAATTATATTTCAAGGTTCAATGTCTTTTTTTCTAACAATTTCAAGATCAGGAATCACCATCAATAAGAGAATGCAATCATTTAAAAAAAAAAAATACATAGAGAAGTGGCAATGCAACTCTCCTTGACGCCATTGTTGAAGCGTTCCAAGAGTATTTCTCCATGAGATTTGTCCAACATGGCCTTTCCTGAAAGCTTTATATTATTTTATTATATACTAAGTCAATGAGATTTTGATTAAGTGAGAAATATTTGTCCATGAGATTATGACCTTTCCTGAAAGCTTTACATTATTTTATTATATACTAAGACAATGAGATATTGATTAATGTTCAGTGTTTTGGAAGTTATTATTCTCCACCTTATAATATTACTAGAGACGGGGAAAAAACCAAGAAGAAAGGTTGTAAAACTGTCCAAAGAGATGCCATTTTCCTTAGAATATCACCTTAAAATGATTGCAACAAGCCTCACATGAGAGAAATGCAAGATTTCCAGAGGCTCTGAATCGCCATTCGTTCGCTGATTTTAACACTGACGTGCACGTATTGGAACACGAAGCTTTCAGACAAATTTCTACCTTCAATTTCCATCTCCGTATAGACTTTTTGAAGCTGTGCATGAGTGTATAATACGTTTTAGTATATTAACGTGGATGTTTGACTAACTTATATGTTTTTTAATTAATTTTATAA
The DNA here is from genome assembly GCA_018804465.1 of Populus tomentosa. NCBI lineage: Eukaryota > Viridiplantae > Streptophyta > Magnoliopsida > Malpighiales > Salicaceae > Populus > Populus tomentosa. The sequence continues at coordinate 8,881,033 of CM031991.1, forward strand.
GTTTTAAAATTAATAATTATATAAGTTTTTAGAATTTCTGTTTCTTGTATTATCACAAGTAAAAATCTAAAGCGCATAAAATTCTATCGCACCGTAAGAAAATGGGGTGAGATTTCATGTATCAGAAAATGAAAATTGGATCCCAAACACCCAATAAAAGCTGTTTATATATATATATATATATATATATATATATATATATATATATATTAAAGAAACTCAATTAATTTTAAAATCTTTACACTGAAGAGGTGTCAATCGCCATAAACCATCGCTTGGCATTAAGTTAAAATTAGGTTAGGAAAAATTTAATTTTTTTGTTTAAAATTATTTTTTTATATTGTTTTATTGTGCTGATTTTAAAATAAAAAAAAATATATTATTTTAATATATTTTAAAAAAATTAAAAAATAACCACTATCATACTTTTAAATAACACCTTAGTGAAATGACATGTTTTTTCCCTTATAAGTGTAATGGAGATTATTTTAAATAAATAAAGATTAATAATAATAATAATAAAGAATTTGAAAGGTGAGTCATATAATTTATTATAAGATTCAATGGATTCAGATTATGAACTAGCGAATAAAAAAATAATTAATTTTCTGTTGTTGATATTCAGCATTGATAAAAAGGGCAACGAGCACAACTGGACAAGAATAGCCAAGCCCAAGTTGATGATTACTTCATATGGGAAAGTTTAAAGACAACTGGAAAATGACCTGAATCAGTGGAGCTATCTATACTAGAAGGTTACAAAATAACTTAAACCATGATGATATTTAACAAATGCTTAGGCTTGATATGATGACAATTATTTATTTATTAGATTTTTATTTGTGTGCTATGCTGTGGGATGGGTAAATTGTTTTTATCTGAATCTGGGTTAACTTGATTAACTCATGATTCAAGTTAACTCTAGAGGAAACAAAGAGAAAAAAATAAAAAACTAGTTTAAAGTTAAAAAATGAAATTTTTTTTTAAAAAAATCAAAACCAATGTTAAATTAGGCTAATATTTGAAACCAGTAACTTTAATCATGAGATCAGGATGATTATATAAAAGAAAAAAAAAATTTAGCAAAATTTTAATCATAAAAAAATTAAAAAGAAAAAAATGATAATCAAAACAATGAGGGCCAAGTAATAAGAAAAACTAATTAAAAGCAAGTATAAGAACTAATGAAGGACTTAATACAAAAACTAATAAGAAAAAGCAATTAAAAGAATGATATCCAAAATTATATATAAAAATAAAATAAAATACCGAGAGATAAAATTGAAAGAAGAAAAACATTCCGAAAAGGATAAAAATGAGCCTTTAAAAAAATCAGAATTAAATCTAAAAAAAATAAAAAATAAAAACAAGAAAATGATAAAAAAAAAAAAAAAACAAAAACAAAAACAAAACAAAACTCAAGAAAATGAGTAACATATTTAATATAAAAACAAACAAAATTAAATGGAAAATGATGAGATTAAAAAACAAAATCTAAAAATAATAATAATAAAGACCAATAAAAAGAAAGAGAATTATAATTGATTTTTTTTCTCCATTAATTTTTTTTATCAAAATAATATAATTTTTACTTTTCATCCGAATAAAAAAATCAAGCAATTAGTTAGTAGAAAATTATGTCAACACCTGTTGATTTTTTATTTTACCATTATTTTTTTTATCGAAATAATGTTATTTGTAAAAAATATGAATATCCTTGGTAACCCCGGTTATTCGACCCAACCTTGACCTGGGATATGATAGGGGTGACTCTCAAGTTATATTTTAAAAGCCTGCTAAAAAAAATATACATCAAATATGATATAAAAATTCAATGAAATTAAACAATGAGAGATGAAATTGCCACAAAACAATTAAACAAGAAAAGAACTTAGAATAAAAGGAATTAAAATAATAAGAATGAGGATCAAGTTCAACAAGAAAAAAGACTTAAAATCAAATGATTAGGGATTAAATCGAAAAAAAATCCGATTAGAAAAAGATTAAAAGCAAAATAAATAGAAATCAAAAGAATGAGGATCAAATTTGATTAAAAAAACATAAAAAATTAAATTTTAAGGGATAAAATTAAAAATTAAATAAATTAAATTCGATACAATCAAAAGATTGAGGATCACTTTATAATTTTATAAGGCCAACATACCTTTTGAGGTGAAGGAGAGAGGAAGAGAATGGAGGAAAAAATCATCACTAGAGCTCCTCCATGTCATGGATGTCGACATTCATCGACTCATCATGTAGAGGGTGACACTCTGCTTTGGATGTCACCTCGGAAGGCTACCAATGACCATTAGGTGGCTTCACATGAACCATTGCGCAAGCGCCTCATCATTTTGGGCTTGTGCTCTTCATAAGCCAACCTTTTTTATTTTTGAATTATAGAAAAATCAAAACACCATTGACCTCATAAGATAATTGCAAAAAAACTAAGATTAAAAAATTAAAAGTACCTCTTGACCTTAGGAAAAAAAGGAGTTGACCTCGAGGGCTATCCGATAATCACACAGTACAAAAATCATGAAAATCCAAAAATACCTCCTAGATATTAGTTGTGTTGTTTTTTTTTCAAGAGCATGGGAGTAATTACTATATATTAGCCGTAGATGTAGAATATTTAAAATAATATGCTCATTTATAATAAATTAAATTAAAAAATTAGTTTTTTTATTTTCTAATTATATATTTGTTATATATATATATATATATAATTTATTTTTCTCATTTATTTTTCCATATAGTTTTGGAAGATCATCAATTCATATTTTTTAATTTCTTAATTGATGCTAGTTTTCACATTACAATTAGTGTTTGCTTAAAAAAAATTCTCTTCATGAAAACAAAATATATACGTGAATAAGAAAATGTATTTTTTTTTTATTAAAAACATACAATTTTTACTTTATATTTCAAATTGTTATAGTTTTTCCAAACATTTTTTTAGTTGTTGTTTTTTCACTTAACTAACTATGATGCTAATAAAAAAAATTGTTGTTAAAAAAAATTTCATGAATAAAAATGGATAATTTTAATGAAAAGAATACATTTCTCCATAATAATTTTGTTCATTTTTTTTATAATAGTTTAATTAAAAAAATGAATTTCAAAAATTAAAGTTAAACTCAATCATGACTATAATCGAGGTTTCGAGATAAAGGAGTTAACCTGATTTGATCTACATCAATCCAAAATTCCTCGCAGTAGTGCGCCCGCAACTGACTAGTCTACCCTGTTCATGTTCCAAACTAATAAAAGGTGCTTGAGAGCAAGTAGCACATCCACTCTACCAAGGATAGAGATTTGTTTCTTGCAAAACTTCAGTCATAACACTTCCTATAAAGGGGTTTGTTTCTGTTTAGCTTGTGGTATCAACACTACAAACCACCTGAATTGTCAAGGGAAAAGATCCATCAATGGCTTTAGTACTACAATGGCTGAAAGAATGCTCCAAACCTACCTTGTTCGTTGTAACTATTTTTCTAGTAGCAGTGCTCAAGTTTCTCATGAAGGAGAAGCTGAAAAAGAGGAAGCTCAATCTCCCACCAAGCCCTGCAAAATTGCCAATCATTGGTAACCTTCACCAGCTTGGTAATATGCCTCACATCTCTCTCCGAGGGCTTGCCAAGAAGTATGGTCCCATCATTTTCTTACAGCTTGGGGAGATCCCAACAGTAGTGATTTCATCAGCTGGATTGGCAAAAGAAGTCCTGAAAACTCATGATCTTGTACTCTCTAGCCGTCCGCAGCTCTTTTCGGCCAAACACTTGTTCTATGGTTGCACTGATATTGCTTTTGCTCCTTACGGTGCTTACTGGAGGAGTGTAAGGAAAATTTGCATACTTGAGCTGCTCAGTGCCAAGCGTGTCCATTGGTACAGCTTTGTTAGAGAAGAAGAAGTTGCTCGCTTGATTCGTCGGATTGCGGAATCTTCTCCTGGCATCACCAATCTAAGCTCGATGATTGCACTATATGCCAATGATGTTCTTTGTCGGGTTGCGCTGGGAAGGGATTTCTCTGGAGGGGGAGAGTATGATCAGCACGGGTTCCAAAACATGCTTGACGATTATCAAGCATTGCTTGGAGGATTCAGTCTTGGAGACTATTTTCCTTCGATGGAGTTTGTGCACAGTCTAACTGGAATGAAATCGAAGCTCCAGTACACCTTCAGACGGTTTGATCAGTTCTTCGATGAGGTGATAGCTGAGCACCGCAGTTCTAAGGGAAAACAAGAGGAGAAGAAGGACCTTGTTGACGTTCTACTTGACATTCAGAAGGATGGATCTTCTGAAATTCCTCTCACCATGGACAACATTAAAGCTGTCATCTTGGTCAGTGAAGATTTTATTGGTCTAGTTAAATCTTCAAGGCTTCAACTTCAGTATTCCAAGCATCAAATTACTTGTAGATGAGTTCATTTGCACACAACTTGCAACTAAAGGATTATTGTTCTATTGTTGCAGGACATGTTTGCTGCAGGAACAGATACCACCTTCATAACCCTTGATTGGGCAATGACAGAGCTTATCATGAATCCTCATGTCATGGAGAAAGCACAAGCTGAAGTACGAAGTGTTGTCGGAGACAGAAGAGTGGTGCAAGAGAGTGATCTGCCCCGGCTGAACTACATGAAAGCTGTTATCAAAGAGATCTTCCGGTTACATCCTGCCGCTCCAGTTTTAGTCCCTAGAGAAGCTTTAGAAGATGCTGTAATTGATGGCTACAACATTCCAGCTAAAACTAGGATTTATGTCAATGTCTGGGGAATGGGGAGGGATCCAGAACTGTGGAAAAATCCTGAAACTTTCGAACCAGAAAGATTTATGGGCAGCGGTATAGATTTCAAGGGGCAAGATTTTGAGCTGATACCATTTGGAGCAGGTAGAAGAAGCTGCCCAGCCATCACATTTGGAGTCGCAACCGTTGAAATTGCTTTGGCTCAACTCCTCCACAGCTTTGATTGGAAGCTTCCTCCTGGTCTCGAAGCAAAGGATATAGACAATACAGAAGCTTTTGGCATCTCAATGCACAGGACAGTTCCCCTGCACGTCATTGCAAAACCACACTTCGATTGACGCAAGAAGTGTCAGGATATTATTCGTCTGTCTACTAGAATCTGTAATTTTCTTTCCGAATAAAAGTTACTACTTGTGGTTTGCTTGTAAAAAGAAAGCAGAACTTGGGTGCGACTTAACTCCTGCCTTAGTCCTTGCTGCTGGAACTTGGACACTAGAATCAGTTATAAGTTGTGTCACCTTTGAGCTTCAATCAATCATAATACTACTCTTGGTTTAAAAATTGGGATACCATTCAATCTCATATGTCACTAAGAACGCAAAAAACATGCTCTCTGGTGAATCAATCAACTGCCTTCAAGCTCAACTCAATGTGATCTTATATCCTGAAACTCATTCTAGGAATTTTTTAACAGGAAAAGAACGAGTCCCACATGGAAGCCTGCCTACAAGCAGATATAATCAAAGTTACATGGATCAAAGTAATAGAGCCAATTTAACTTATAAGTATTCACAGGAATTTGACCATTCATGTTCATGGAAAGTCATGGATGTATTTTCCACATATTTGGGCATGAAAACATCATGGAAAAAACTTATGTATTCAATGGTAACACAAACTTTTTCCCTGCAAAGTTAAATACTAAAAGGTAGTAAAGACGAGGCATGCCCCAGGAATTCAGAAACCCCATCAATTCCAGCAAACTTGCAAGGTTGAGGGCCTTCACCGACAAAATCCTTGTTTTGAATCTTTAAACATTTCTCTACTTGATTAGCCAAAGAAAAGAATTGCCCACCAATTCTCTTAAAGCCATCGAGTATATCAGTGTCCAACTCATGGTTTCCTTATGTTGCATTAGAAAAGAAAGGAATTCTCATCTTGATCATCCAATCAATGTGTTTACTATTGCTTGGACATCCAGAGATTATCAAGAAGTTCTCAGAGTCACCCAAGTTATTTGAAGCCAAAAGTTCACTCCTTCAAATAAAATTATTGCATAAGATGCTATAAAGCTCAAGTCTATGAAATGAATCAGATTGAAATGTTTGAGTGGTATCATGTATCCATCTTAGTTACATAAAATCAAACAGTCGAACGTCTGACTCAGTGATAACTTACATTGTGCAGTCCACATATTGTATAACTGTCTAAAATAAAATGATTCTTCTGGAATTATTAGAATCAGTGCAAACATAAAATGACAAATTTACTCCTACAAATGCACATTGATAGATTGGTATCGGCAGTTATTAAGCTAAGAGTTCACCTCAATCCTCTCTGGCATGCAACAATAAGGTCTGCATCTTTCGGGAACTTCTCCTCGACCTTTCCACCAACCTCCTACAAAAACACAAGCCATGTAAGATGACTGCACTATGCCCAAGGAACATTCTTCTTATTTAAGTTTCTGTTCAGGTGCTCCATTAAACGTGACAGCATATTAAGCTGGTACTGATATGGAATTATAATATTTGTAAAGATTTGTATATACGAGAGAGGGAAACGTGAGATACCCATCACAAAATTTATGATTTTTTTTTGCAACAGTTCCAGCATCAAAATTATTATCGACTTCAATGATTGGAATCCAAATTGAGCCTTCAACCCATGCCCTCAAACGGGCTCAAAATCACTAACTCAATGATGAAAGAGGTGATAAAATCCAAGTAGTTATTGTGCAAGATAAAAGTTCCCAATAAATGAAAATGAAAAAAGGGTGAAAAAAATAAAATAAAATGATCCAATTACCATTTTGCCAAAGAACAAGCAGCACATGAGTCAATAATGGAAAGATATCAGCATTCACCAAGAACGTAAGACCGACCTCCACACCGCGACATTACAAGTGATTTCAATGATAGTAACAGAAAGTGCTTGGCTATTACGAAATTTACAATAACAAAAACTAGTTAGTCATCAAATAAAATATGAGTGACGAACTATGTTAGAATTCCAGAATTTGGTTTTGACAAAAAAAAAAAAAAAAAAACAGAGAAAGCATCGCGAGTAAAGCTATTGTACCTTTCTCCGTTCCAAGGAGGGACGAACATTGAATAGAGTTTTTTTTAGAAAGTTGAATTGCATACTGTCACAGGGCTCCTGCAATGAAGAGGATCGAAGGAGATCAGGGGAGAAATAATTCAAATAGGTGACCATGGGGTGCTAGGCTAGCCCGTTTGGCTACGCGGCTGCAGCTTTAGCTGTATTTTAATTAAAACGCAGTTTGTAGATATTTGATTAAAAAATATATATATTATTTATTGCATCTTATTTTTTCTTGCATTTCTCAAGAATTTTTTATTTTTTTAATATTCATGTTAATTGTATTGTTCACATGAACAGTGCAAGAAAATTACATTGTTCATTTAAAAAATAGTGAACAGTATACTGTTCACTTGCACTGCGTGGACACTTTTTTTTATATAGTGTTAATTTTTTTTCTATTTTCTTGTAGTGTTTTTAAAAAAAAAAATAGTTTGGAGTGAATTTTATACATGATAATATTTTATCTAATTTTATTACATGCTAAAAAAATTATGAAAACTGTAGTTCTTGTCGGATGCATTTCGTACGTAATGAAATTATAGATGGTTTCATGGAATAATAAAAAATATTTTATATAAAGTATGATTTATTTTATAATATAATAGCAATAGTTAAATCCACAATATTTAAATTAAAAATAGTCAATATTAATATATATTTTTTAAAATTGTTTTATAATCTCAATTTTAAAAGCATTTTTAACCAAATACATTAAACTACTTTTTTCTTCAACCTTAATTTCAAGCACAGTTTTAACCAAACACCTATTTTTTCAAACCAACTTCAATTAAAAGTACTTTTTATAAAATAACTTTTTTCAAACCACAACCACAACAGCTACCGCAATACCAAACACACTCAACTTGCCGCGTTTTGTTATAGAAGATATGTTTGGTATTTCCGTAGTTTTTATGATTATGATTTTAAAAATATATATTTTATGAGAAGTACTTTTAGTTGAGATTGGTTTAGTATTTATAAGAGTATTTGAAAATTCAGGCTAACCTGTTATTTTAAAAAAATCAATTTTTTTAGTTAAAAAATAATTTTTTTTGTATGTTTTACATTGTTTTGATGCACTGATCTAAAAAATAATTTTAAAAAAATATTTTGATACTTTGCAAAATGAAAAGCACTTTGAAAAACAACTACAACCACACTCCCAAACAGGAAATTGCTTAAAACTATGATTAAAATTGAGGTTGAATAAAAAGTAGTTTAATGTGTTTTGTTAAATATGCTTTTCAAATTGAGGTTATAAAATAACTAAAATATATATATATATATATATATGATTTTTAATTTAAATATTGTAGATTTTAACTACCACTATTACATCATTAAACAAATAATATTTTTTATTGTTCTATTAACTTATCTACAATTTCATCATGTATAAAATTCATTCGATAAGAACTGCATTTTTCATGGGTTTTTTTTAGCGTGGAACAAAATCAGGTAAAATATCATCAGAAATAAAATTAGAATTATGATCAAATTCTGCAAATGCTACGTCATCATGCAATCTCCTTCTAATTTACGTAGTATTATTAAATAATATTAAACACTAATTTTTCGAGTAAAGCACGATTAAAAAAATAGATTATTTTACCAAGTCTAACGCGACCAATGAACACTAAAGACAATATTCACGTGAACAGTGCAAAGTGAATTAATTCACTTTGCACAAACGCGGCAGGAAGGGAGAAGCATATCGATGTTGCTTTCGGCTAACCCGTGTTTGAAACGTAAATTATCATGGGTCCCACACACAATAAATAACATTTGTCATTTTCCAAACGTTTTGTTTATGTGGTTTGCTTCAAATGCAGAAGCAACCACAAAAACAAACACGCTCATAACAAGATAGGTGACATGCGGTACATTGATAAATAATACAATAATTATTGTAATGGCAGTTAAAAATTAAATTTGTGATTATTTTAATATTCAAATTAGATTTGATAGCCTATTAGATTTAAGTAAATTGGACCTGATGATAATAATATACCAAAGTTATTTAGATTTGGAGCCTCTAACAAACCCATATAATTTGGATCAGGCTAGTGCTTCTCAAGGACCCAACTTATGTGGGTTTGCCTTCACTACGGACCCAAATTACTTGAGTTTGATATCTTTACCATACCCTAATTTCCAGTCTGGTGCCACTAATAATAATAATAATAATATTAATATTAATAATGATATTAAAATTATTTTAACTAAGTTTACATAGTTTTTAATTTTTTCAAATTAAATTTATGATTTTTCTTCAACAACAATAATATATTTTTTAAAAATTTATTATTAATAATAACAATAATAATTATTTTTACCCTTCAAATCAAATCTATGGTTTTTTCAATAGTAATAATATTTTTTTCAAATTTATTAATAATTATATTAATAATAATATTTAAAATAATAATAATAATAAATATGCCTGACCCAAGTTTTTATAATTTTTAATTTTAATCTTCAAATCAAATATATGTTTTTACTTTAATAGTAATATGTTTTTTAAAAAAACTTTACTAATATTTAATAAAAAAGGATGATAAGAATAATACCACTAAGAACAACAACAACAACAACAACAACAATAAAAATAATTTTTAATTTTATCATTTAAATAAAATATATGGTTTTTTCTCAATAATAATAATATTTATTTTTTAAAATTTATTAATAATTATATTAAAAATACTAATAATCATGAAAATAATAATATTTATAATAATAATATTAAACATATCCAATCTAAGATTGAAAGAGTTTGCTTGCTCTGGAGAAGAGGGAAATGGAATATTGAAAGGGAAATTTGGGTTTCAAAACTTAAGGCTAAAAGAAGAGGAATTGGAGGTGTTTCGCGAGGTAATTGTGATTATTTTAAAAAATATTTTTTTATTAAAAAATATATTAAAATTATTTTTGATATAGTGTATCTAAAAATATAAAATAAAATATTAATTTTAAAAAATAAAATAAAATTTAAATTTTTTTAAAGCGAAAAAACTAACTGGGTTAAGGGGAAGGCGAAGGTAAAGGAAATTGGTGTTTGGAGAGAACGAAAATGTACTGGGGAAGGGAAGAAGGTGACAGTAAAGAAAACCAGGCAAGGCAGAGGAAAAAACTAAACTATTTTTTTTTTTTTAGTGAACCAAAGAAGGAAAGCAAACTTCTTATAATATAAATGCACATACTAGATTTGCCAACATTCTTTTAATATGTTTTTATGTTAGAAATCTTGTTTTTATAGTATATTAGAGAATATAAATGAAAAATACTTACATCTATATAAATAGTACAATGTAAAATTTAAATAAAAAAAAGTAAGTGTATGTTTAAGATTATGATAATTATTACGGTTTAAAGTTATTTTTATTTATAAATGTATCAAAATAATTTTTTTAAAATAATTTTTAATATTAATACATTAAAATAATTTGAAAATATAAAAAATTATTAATTTTAAGTAAAAAAAATTCTAAATGTTAAATATAATAACTAAACAGTGAAATCATATAAATAATATAGATGATAGTGGTTATAGTAATAATCTTATGATTATTGTTGATGGCATTAATAATAGTTTAAGAAAAGCCAGATGCATTTCCAGCCCTTTGTTCATAAGAGTCACTGACTCCTTTTCTTGAAAAGCTCTGATACCAAACAATTGTTAGTCATTTCCACAGCTTTTAAAATTTTTACATTTTCTTTTGATAAATCACCCGTAAATTCATTACAAGAAAGGTCCACATGATATGTCAAAAATCCAAAATGTTCAAGGAGCATATTATTTGATGTTTTGATAATAATTATTTTTTTAATTTTAGTAATTTTTTCATTAAATTTTTTCCTTTGTTTTAATTTTTTGTTTGCCACTTTTACTGTGTATCCATGATTTGGTATCATGTGAGTATTTTTTATTACTGAAATTTGAAATAATATTAATTGTTTTAATTCTATAACGATTAAAAATGTAATTTTTTGTTTTTTATTCAATTTTTATTATTTTTCTATAAAACATATTTTAAAGAATATAAATTATTTATAAGATTTGAAAATAAGAATTAATTTTAGAGAATAAAAAAAGAAAACAAAAATTAATAAGATCAAACAAATAAATGAGGGCTTAGCTGCACCAAGGCTAAGTGTGTTCGGGAACAAGGTGCAAACTATGTTCTAAAAAATTTTGATTTTAGTTTTTACTTAAAATAAAAATTTTATATATTTTTTTAAATCATTTTGATTTGTTGATGTCAAAAATAATTTTTTAAAAATAAAAAAAAAATTATTTTGATGCATTTCTAAGTGAAAAATACTTTAAATCGTTACTGCTACCACAATTCCAAACAGGCCTTTAATGCCAAGGTGTAGAAGCTCAACGCAACTATTCAAATAAACAATAATAAACTATCAATTTTTGTTCTCAAAACTCAATTCTTTCACCATTTTAACCACGAACACTAGGGGTGAGCAAAAAAACCGAAAAATCAATTTAACCGAAAAAACCCAAAAAACCGAACAGGTACAAAAAACCGCTTAAACCGGTTAAAATATTTAAGAAAATATCTGGTCCGGTTCGCATTCTGGTTTTGGTGTGCCTGAACCGGCCAACCCGAACCGGTTCGGTTTAAAAATGAAAAAAATAAAATAAAGTAATAAACTAAGCGCGGGCCACCCCTCCCTCCAATTAACCAACAACCCTAGCAGACCTTTACCATTTCTTTCCCTTACACACAGTCGTCATCTCCCATCCCATTAAGTTTTTGAATGCTTTCACATTAAAGGGTCCCTTCATTCACAGCCCCAATGCTCTCTTTGTCTCTCATCTCTTAACGTGAAGGAAAAGTAAAGATTACAGGTAAAGCTTTAATATTTCCTTTCAATATTTGAGTAAAATTTGTCTTTTTATCTTTCATTCTTCCATGCTTTCTGTCTCTTATCTCTCATCTCTCAAACTTGCCATGTCAGAGATGAATAGATGAATTGATGATGATTCTTCCATTGATTTACTTGATTCTCCTTCATAGGTCATGGCTTTTAACAGATCCCACCTCGATTGCCAGAGAAGGATTATTTCAGGTCTAGAAGCTGAAAAGTGTCTAGAAAAATCAAAGCAACGAGAACAATGTTGTTGATTCTTAGAGGATGGCATCTTGGCATTGCAGTTTGGTTTGAACCAGTTTTGAAGGAAAAAAAACCGAACCGAACCGAAATTAATCGGTTTGAACCAGTTTTCGATACGGTTCGGTTCAAAAACTAAAAAAAAATGGTTTGGTTGTTTATTTTGGTCCAAAACCGGACCAAACCGAAAATGCTCAGCCCTAACAAACACTTCCAAGATCATTCATCAAGCTCTCAAGAACCCAATTTCAACTATAAAAACTCATTTTAATTAATAAAAGGAAAAGAAAAATAAAAACTCAAATTAAATTAAAAAAATTAATTATATTTCAAGGTTCAATCTCTCTTTCCAAGATTAGGAATCACCATCAATAAATGTCTCTTACCATGATAAAGCTATTTGACACCAAAATCAACAATTGTTGGGCTAGTAAGGTGCTAGCAAAGTTCAAAATGTAATTGATGAAAACGACCCACATGCAATTTTTAAGTAATATGAGAATGCAATCATTTATATAAAAAAAAAATACATAGAAAAAAGATAATTCACGAGAACAAGATAAGAAAATCTTGTTCATTTTTATTACTAATTGATGAGTAAATTGTTTTATACATAACAAATGACAAGTAACTTTATAAAGGATTTGCCATGAAGTTGGATTAGACGGAGGTTTAAGAGCTTAATTGTTTTTATATTTTAAAAGTGTTTTTAAAATAAATTGAAGTGATTTTTTTTGTATTTTTAAATTATTTTGATATACTGATGTCGAAAATAATTTTTTAAAAATAAAAAAAATATTATTTTAATACATTAAAAAAATATTTAAAAAAAAACAATTATTATCACACTTTCACGTACCATCTAAATACGTAGCTTTCATAGGAGTTTGTTGTATCATCAATTTTGGTTATGGATGACTGAATCCCATGTCTTTCTTGAATAAACCTTATCAATAGCTTTGATGCTAGAGCATACAGAGTTGGACTTGGGAATTTTTTTACCATGAAGTTAGGTTTGGAAATAATTGCCATGAAATCGACGCTAAAGTAAATCTATTCAGAGAGTTTACAGGCAAAACATTCATTCATGTTGTGAGGATTTGGTAATGGATGTGTTTGGAGATAGAGTTAAGAGTTATCTGAACTTGTACCATGAAAAAAAATTTATATATTAATATGGATATTCTGGTTAGTTTGCATGTGCTTTAATTAATCTTATGAACCCTGAAGTTAACGACTATGTAAGCTTACAGTGACTTTGGAGAGACTCGAACTCGTAACTATTTAAGAGCAAATTCAAGACCTAATCAGTTGAACTAAATCTTTAATAGCATTGAAGGGACTTGGACTCATGACTATTTAGAATTAAATTCAAAATCTAATTAGTTGAGCTATTTCTTAAGGTTAATTGTTTTTTTTTTGCATATAGGGATAATAAAGATGTGAAACTGATTGTGTTTTTAGTTTTTAAGATGTTATTCTTTTTATCAGGTTGTGTAATGTAAAATTAATTAGCAACAAAGCTTTATATTTGTTATTTGTGGCTGCTTTGCGCTAACCATCTTATATGTCTTGGATGACATTTTTTACTTGTATAAATATACAAATGAGGAATAATTAATCTACAAAAATCATCAACTTCTTACACATCTTTTTTTTTATTGTGTTTTTTTAAAACAGTGTTGTTGACCATTTTTATTTGTATAAGTGTTAAATAATTAATCCACAAAACTCGTCAACTTTTTATCCACAAAATACTAGATGTTTTTTTTAGAATATGTTTAGGAGTGTGATTGCTTTTAAAGTGTTTTTTCAATCTTAAATATATCAAAATAATATATATTTTTTATTTTTTAAAAATTATTTTTGATATCAGCGTATAAAAATAATTTAAAAACACAAAATAATATTAATTTGAAATAAAAAAAAATAATTAAATGTTTTTGAAGCGTAAAAATAAACAGGATCTTAAAACTATATGTTATCACCATTTTCTATGTATGTATACGTGTGTAAACAATGTTTTTAACACAGTAAAAACTACATCTATGAAATTTTTGTTCTCGTCAATTTTGCTTTAAACTTTCTAGGTAGTTAAGTTGATGAAATCTTTTTGATGAATGAACGATAATATTTACTTAATGCCATAAATTTTGTGGGTGTTTATATATATAAAGACAAAAAAAAATGTATACTTCATGATTTTGTTAGTTGTAAAATCGTGTGTTGTGATATCATTTATTTTAATTGTCATTATTTACAGATATATACTTTTGTGTCTATAAATATTTTTTATATATTTCTGTATTTAATTTTGAATAGAGCCGGTCGAGGTGATCCTGTATGCATAGATTTAAATTGCATGAACAACACCTTTCCGTTCCTGGAAAATAAAATGCATTTAAAACCTAAGTTTTTAAATAAATCATGAATGAGCTCAAAATATTATAGCATAAGAATAAATTTTGAAAAAAATAAATAATTGTAATATTTCGTATGAAAGAATAATTTAAGAATAATCTTTTTTAAAACAACTAACTCAGATTGAATCTCCAAAACATTTTCAATTTGGGAATTTTTAATTCCCTGAAATGACGAATTCTTAACCTTCCCCAACATTTTCCAACTACAAATCACATTTCCCGAGCCACTGCAGCGTCCACCAAAAGAAGAAGTTAGTGTTGACAAGGGGATGAATAAAGCTTTGAGAAGAGTGGCAATCAACTCTCCTGACGCCATTGTTGAGCGTTCCAATAATATTTCTCCATGAGATTATGACCTTTCCTTAAAGCTTTATATTATTTTATTATATACTATAAGTCAACGAGTATTAAATATTGTTTGTTTTTATATTTTAAAAATATTTTTAAAAAAAATTAAATTTTTTATATATTTTTATTAACTTTAAATTAATATGGTTTTAATGTTTTTAAATAATTTTGATATACTAATGTTAAAAATATTTTTTTTAAAATAAAAACTATTATTAATATATATTTTAATATAAAAATAATTTTTAAAGAAACGAGTGATGTTCAGTTTTTTGGAAGTCATTATTCTCCACCTTATAATATTTCTAGAGACGGGGAAAAAACCAAGAAGAAAGGTTGTAAAATATTCCAACGACATGTCATTTTCCTTGGAATAATCACCTTAAGATGATCGTACCATGAGAGAAATGCAAGATTCCCAGAGGCTGTGAATCGCCGCCAGTCGTTCGCTGATTTTAACACTGACGTGCATGTATTGGAATCCGAAGCTATCAGACAAATTTCTACCTTCCAATTTCCATCACCATTTATATAGACTTTTTGAAGCTCTCAATGAGTGGATATTACGTTTATAGTCTGTTTCTTGCATTATCACAAGTGAGAATCTAATGCGCATAAAATTCTATCTCACCGTATGAAAATGGGGTGATATTTTATGTATCAGAAAATGAAAATTGGTTCTCAAACACCCCATAAAAACTGCAGAGGCTGTTTGATAGATATATATATATTAACCCATTACCGAAGTTATAGTTCTTATGGAGTTTAATAACTTTATTTCAATGTTTTTAATAAAAAATTAGAGCAATATTATTTTTATTTTTTTAAAAGAAAAAATCAAAGCTCTCCTATACAAGTATACATGGTTTACTTTGAAAGCCAGCTTGATTTAAAGGCCAGGTCGATAGATCCTATGTTTACCCGCTAATCTTTAGTAAGTTCAATAATATTAATTAAAAATTTCTCGTGGTAGTAGCCTCAGCTGACTAGTCTATCCTGTTCATGTATTGATATTAAAAATTATTTTTAAAAATAAAAAAAATTATTTTAATATATATATATATATATATATATATATATTTTTTTTTTAAAATAATTAGTATATAAAAATAGCAGATAGCACATCCACTCTACCAAGGATAGAGATTTGTTTCTTGCAAAACTTCAGTTTGTTTTGTTTAGTTATCACTTCCTATAAAGGGGTTTGTTTCTGTTTAGTTTGTGGTATCAACACTACAAAGTTACAAACCACTTGAATTGTCAAGGGAAAAGATCCATCAATGGCTTTACTACAATGGCTGAAACAATGCTCCAAACCTACCTTGTTCGTTGTAACTATTTTTCTAGCAGCAGTGCTCAAGTTTCTCATGAAGGAGATGCTGAGAAAGGGGAAGCTCAATCTCCCACCAAGCCCTGCAAAATTGCCAATCATTGGTAACCTTCACCAGCTTGGTAATATGCCTCACATCTCTCTCCGAGGGCTTGCCAAGAAGTATGGTCCCATCATTTTCTTACAGCTTGGGGAGATCCCAACAGTAGTGATTTCATCAGCTGGATTGGCAAAAGAAGTCCTGAAAACTCATGATCTTGTACTCTCTAGCCGTCCGCAGCTCTTTTCGGCCAAACACTTGTTCTATGGTTGCACTGATATTGCTTTTGCTCCTTACGGTGCTTACTGGAGGAATGTAAGGAAAATTTGTATACTTGAGCTGCTCAGTGCCAAGCGTGTCCATTGGTACAGCTTTGTTAGAGAAGAAGAAGTTGCTCGCTTGATTCGTCGGATTGCGGAATCTTATCCTGGCATCACCAATCTAAGCTCGATGATTGCACTATATGCCAATGATGTTCTTTGTCGGGTTGCGCTGGGAAGGGATTTCTCTGGAGGAGGAGAGTATGATCGGCACGGGTTCCAAAAGATGCTTGACGATTATCAAGCATTGCTTGGAGGATTCAGTCTTGGAGACTATTTTCCTTCGATGGAGTTTGTGCACAGTCTAACTGGAATGAAATCGAAGCTCCAGTACACCTTCAGACGGTTTGATCAGTTCTTCGATGAGGTGATAGCTGAGCACCGCAGTTCTAAGGGAAAACAAGAGGAGAAGAAGGACCTTGTTGACGTTCTACTTGACATTCAGAAGGATGGATCTTCTGAAATTCCTCTCACCATGGACAACATTAAAGCTGTCATCTTGGTCAGTGAAGATTTTATTGGTCTAGTTATACCTTCAAGGCTTCAAATTCAGTGTTCCAAGCGTCAAATTACTTGTAGATGAGTTCATTTGCACATACTTTACAGCTAAAGGGTATAATTATTGGTCTATTGTTGCAGGACATGTTTGCTGCAGGAACAGATACCACCTTCATAACACTTGATTGGGCAATGACAGAGCTTATCATGAATCCTCATGTCATGGAGAAAGCACAGGCTGAAGTACGAAGTGTTGTCGGAGACAGAAGAGTGGTGCAAGAGAGTGATCTGCCCCGGCTGAACTACATGAAAGCTGTTATCAAAGAGATCTTCCGGTTACATCCTGCCTCTCCAGTTTTAGTCCCAAGAGAAGCTTTAGAAGATGTTGTAATTGATGGCTACAACATTCCAGCTAAAACTCGGATTTATGTCAATGTCTGGGGAATGGGGAGGGATCCAGAACTGTGGGAAAATCCTGAAACTTTCGAACCAGAAAGATTTATGGGCAGCGGTATAGATTTCAAGGGGCAAGATTTTGAGCTGATACCATTTGGAGCAGGCAGAAGAAGCTGCCCAGCCATCACATTTGGAGTCGCAACCGTTGAAATTGCTTTGGCTCAACTCCTCCACAGCTTTGATTGGAAGCTTCCTCCTGGTCTCGAAGCAAAGGATATAGACAATACAGAAGCTTTTGGCATCTCAATGCACAGGACATTTCCCCTGCACGTCATTGCAAAACCACACTTCGATTGACGCAAGAAGTGTCAGGATTTTTTTAGTCTGTCTACTAGAATCTGTAATTTTCTTTCCGAATAAAAGTTACTACTTGTGGTTTGCTTGTAAAAAGAAAGCAGAACTTGGGCGCGACTTAACTCCTGCCTTAGTCCTTGCTGCTGGAACTTGGACACTAGAATCAGTTATAAGTTGTTCTCTTCCACTGCAATACTTGGAAGAAATCCATGTAAGACTATTCCCCTCTAGCTTATTCCACATACCCAACTTCTCTAAGTGAAAAAATCTTTACTTTTCCTTCCCTAATATACACATGTCATAGTAGTCACATTTATCAAACTTAAAATCTTAAAGCACATCACTTGAATTTAGAAGATCCATGTCCACAATTAAAGCAATATGATCATAAACTTACCCGATACATTTTCAATGAATACACTTCGAGAAAATAAAAATTGAGTCCAAGATTAGACTACGTTAACATAAACAACGATAAATAAGATGGCTTAAATAATACCAGAGCATCCTATTTCTTCTTAGTTGTAGCCATGTCTCTTATTTACTTCAATTTAAAGTTTTTATCAACAGCTTGTATTTGTACCATGATTTCTAATTTATATGGAGAATGAGAGACTGATTCTGTAGATGAAACTGAAATCCAATGTTACGAGTCCTTTATCACTTTTTTTGGTTCTCGATATAGCCAGTTTTATGAGAAATCGTTGAAAGTTAAGGCTAATAAGGCTGTATTTCCAATGCCTGCAAATGAGGATATGTTATTTACCCATGCTAATATTAGTTTAGCTCGGAGGGAGCTTGGTTATGAAGCCCTATACTAGTCTGCAATCAGGACTGAAGAAAATAAAATCTCTTGTAGCATTAACATGTGAGTTATAAATTGTAATTAGTAGTAAACCCTTTTCTTATTAAAAGTTTTAGCTAGGCATGCCTAATTTGAATACAATTCATTATCAATTTGTCATCGCTGCTGCTTTTATTGCTGCTCACAGTACAAAAGAACTGCTGGAGAGAAACGATGCTGCCGCTACCGCTGAGATGGAGCTACTGGCGTGATTGTTGTCCATGGTTGTTTCTACTGTGGAGAAACTTATAGAGTAGTGGAAAGGAGATGCAGCTGTTGATGGATGTTGTTGCTCTCGGTCTAGAGTTGGTGTAGAGGAGGTTCTCAGCTGGAAAACAAAACTGCATATGCCTGGAGAGAAACCCCTGTTGTTTGCTCACGGTGGGATTGGAGGTTGCTAGTCTAAGAGGTTGTGAGCGATGACGCTCACGGTGGCAGTGCTGGCAGCTTCTGGGGAGAGATCGCTGCTGGGGGGAGCTGACTAACGGTTCTGCTGTGACCGGCTGTTGGTTGGTTTTTAAAGCTGACGGTTGATTATGGAGGATGATTGATGGCAGTAGCTGTATGAGGAGCCGGAGGATGGTTCCTGGTTATGGGTTCAATTTTTTTTTATTTTTTATTTTTTTTGTAAAGGGCAGTGGCAATAGATTATGGGAATGAAGAAGACAAAAAATGAGTTTGATTTTTTGTTGCTGGTTCCACTGTAAGCAGGAGACAATGATTGAGAGAGGTTGTGGTAATACCTGGTTTTATTAATGGGAACGGACGACTAGGAGGTAGATGACGACGACGACTGTCTCTAGGTTTGTTCCAAGCCGGAAAGATTAAGGAGAAAGGTTGCTGTAGTCTTGGTTAGGCGAGAGTATTGATGACAATGTTCCTCACACTTCTCCTGTAGCTTGAGTTAGGATTTTGTGTGAATTTTATATAAAAAAATAAAAATGGAAAGGTTATAGGCTCATGGGTTGATGGGATCTCAATCTTGATGTTAAAAAATAAATCTGTCATTCATTTAAAGATTTGGACAAAAAATGCTTTTTTTCTTTTAGCCAGCAGAACAATGTTTAGTAGTGTTTTTAAAAAAGAATCTACAAGTATTTTAAATGCAATAAAAACTAGAATTTTGGTTTAGAGTGAAGTTTGGTGAAGGGATGAGAGAGAAATTAGAGCTAAAAAGTAGGTATTTAGATATATTTTTTCTTTTGTTTCAGGGGAAGAAGACAATAGATAGTAAAATTATGGTCATTCTCAATTTGATCCTTAAATTTTTGACACTTTACAATAGAACCCCCAATTAGTCTTAATCTTTTGTATTCCTTACAATTTCATCTTTAGTTTTCTTCAATTAAACTCTCAAAATTTAGAGCTTTTTACAAAGTGATTCTTTGTTTTGAATTTCTTCAATGTGGTTTTTAATTGAATTTTATACTTTAAATTTCTTTCAATTATGCTTCTTATTGCACCAATTTAGTATTTCAAAGTTTTAATTGTGTCTCTAATCTTTCAATCTTTGCGAATTGATTTGAATTAAGCCTTAAAATTTAATTTTTCTTTAATTTAGATTGTGATTGAATCCACAAAACCGATTAAAAATTTAATTAAATCCTTGAACTTAATTAATTCTTTAAATTTTTGCCCACTTGACTTTCAAACTTAATTTTTCTTTAATTAAGTCTTTAAATAAATCAAATAAACCTATTAGAAGTTTAATTAAGCTCTTAGACTTAATTAATTATTTCAATTTTAGTCAAGTTTAGATTCCAACCTTAATTTTCTTTCTTTTTTCATCCTATTTTGTCAGAACATCCTGATTTGGCTATTCTTATGGTATTTTGATCTTTTGCAGTGCAAAGACTTATCTCCTCGTGTCTTGAAAATATTTCTAGATTTTTTATTTTTGATTTTTTGGATTTTTTAATAAAAAATAAAAATATACACTTTTTATAAAATAAATAGTTGGGGTTTTGAACCAGGTTATGACAAAGAAAAAAGAAAAATGACTTCAAAATAGGATGACCCATTAAAATAGTGAGAGTGATTAAGTCTAACACATAGCATCTATAAGACATAAGAGGGGAATCCTCCCTCATAACTAGCACTCTAATCATTTGAAAATGTACTTCAAGTGAAACACCAGATTTCTTCTTTGTGAAAATGATTTAATCTCCATTTGGTCTCCATATTATTGTTTTGTGATAATGAATTTATTTCGTGTCTCCAATGATTAATCCCTTATGACTTTCTTTGTATCTCTATAATTACTCTATTGATTTTGCATCATTGATTTTAAAGTGTCTTCATATTTATGTCTCTATTTTATTTTTCATATCTCCGGTTAAGAAAAATCTTTATGACACAAAATAATATTTTATTCCAAAAAAGGTTGTGATATGGATATAAACAATAAACAAACATAAAGTTAATATTACATAACATAGAATACAAACATAAACAATAAAAGCTAATTGCCACCTGCATCACGAGGAAGATATTCTCTATGTGAGGCAACCTCAATATAGAGATTATGAAGGTCAAGAATGGAGTTAAGTTTAAGGTTGTAATACCACACCCTAGCAAATCCATAAAAAGAAATAGGAAAATTTTTGCATGTTGCATCACTCTTTTGAGTTACAAGTTTTAGGATGCTTTTAACATTTTATATGTGATTTTTATGATCTATAAGGTCATTATAGTTATTCAAATTAGCTTTTCTGGCCACATAGTTTTTAGAGAGATGAGTGTATAACACTCTTTAATAAAGTAGAAAGTCTCCCTTTTGGTAGGAATGATGTTCATTTTTACTCTTAAGAGCTAGTGTAGTATTGCGTCTGAGTATTTTATAATGAAGAGTATGTGAGCGAGACTAAAAAAAAAATTGATACGACAGTTGCATCCATAATTAGAGATCATTGAGGAGTACTTTTTATAATGAGATCTTGTTCTTCGTAAAGTTGAGGTGTTGTATCTATTTTGCATGTTGTTTCGTCATGTTCCTTCATGGAACTAGAGTTATCTTTGTGCACGTAGTGCATATAATGAAACTATGTTGTATTTCTTGTAAATGGAATGAGTAAAGTTGATGGGGAGATTAACATTGTTGAGTGAGTTGATGGAGATTTAAAGGAGTTAGAGTTTCTATGATGGCGGAGATTAGTTACTCTTCCCTGTCCTAAAGTTTTGTAAGCTATATAAAAAATATATGAGGACTGAAAAAGAATGAAGTAGCTTTTATTAATTTTTCCATATATAGCATTACTAATAAAGTATGAAAACTTATAATAGATTGAGTTTTCCACAACTGTAATTTTCGGCTGGTGGAGTGGTTAGGCATGCCTATTAAGCCACAAGTTTCTCTATAAAATAAGTTTTATGTTAGAATATAAGATCATCTCATGCTTAGGTTAGTAAAATATGGGAGGAAAACAACGTATAAGAGAGTAAAAAACATGAGAGGGTATATTTATAAATGTTGAGTGTTTTGTGTGAACTTGTTGGATTATTGAATAGCTCTTAGTGATTCCTGAAATTGTTGTATGGCTTATTGTTACTAAAAGTGTTCGATGAAATTATATATCTTTTTACCTGGTAACTAGATATTTTTATAGACCTCGGTCGAACTTATTACAATTTTCTCGTGATGTGTAATTTACCAAAAGTAGAGTAATGATGGAGAGCCTCATGGTTAATGAAAAATATTATTGGCTGGTGCTTATTTCTTAAAAAATCATCCTGCAATATCTTTTGATGAGTTGAGAATGAAGTTGAAATGTTTTATAATAAGTATTGTTGCAATGTTATGATTGTTATAATTATCATGTAATTGGTGAAAAAAGTTGGTGAGTGATGGTTAATTTTTTTTTTTAATGTGAGTCAATATTTTTTAGGAATTAACAAATGTATTAAGATATGTGATAACTGCTATAAATTTTTTTTATGGTAATAGGTAAATATCAAAATAATTTTTTAAGGTCAAAACAAGTAAAAAAAGTCCATTTAATATTATTTTAAGTATTTTTAATTTATTTACATCGAAATTCATTTAAAAAATCATCAAAAATCACTTTAAAAAAGACCTTTTTTTCTGACATTTTTCAGAAGCAAACCCACTTTGATTGCGGAACGAAAGTCCGGAGACTGTATGGGAATATGAAGAGATAAATGAACAAGTGAGAGTTGGGGTGTCCCTATGCCACGATAACAAGGAACAGTATGTGCAGGGAAACTTCCAAGAACCAATCAACTTGCAAAGCAGTAAACACCAACATGCCCACTTTGCCTTCCTTTGTCATTTCAACTTGAACCCAACAACCATTTCCATCCTCTCTCTATCTCTCATGCACTTCTCCGCCACTGATATCATTCTCAGCCTTTGTCCGTATCAATCTACACCCAACAATTATTGCCGTGGAAGCTCAACTCTTGTTAAGGTAACTTCTAGTTTACGAATCTTGTTTCTTTCCTTGAACTGGATTTACTGAATTCTAACATGGGTCAGTCTAGAATTTGGAAAGCATGAGATTCTCTTGCATAGTGAATGTAGATTGTGACTGTAAACTTGTATGATAACTGGTGTGAATTATGAAGGAGTAGTAAAAAGCATGCTGCAATTTCAGGTAAGAATTTTGGATCTGTTTTTCTTGGCTGGTCACTGATGAGAAAAGTCTTCGATAATAGATTTTCTGTGGCAACAAATACTGCTTCAATAATAGGATGACCCACTTGAGCCAGAGAATGCCTTGCCTTGACTAAATGGATCTGCTTCTGCATCAGGAAAAAAAAATTGCAGTTGCTTTGACAGGTCCCACTTCAATAGCAGATAGAAAACTTGGAAATTGTAAGACATTGACCTGTTTTGTTTGGCATGCATGAATTTTCTCGTATTCAAATTCATTTCGTTGAATTCAGCCTCTGAAATTATGAACTAATACTTGCTTTCCTAGAAATTTCTTGCTTATGGCTATTGGAAACATTTTCGTCCTGAAACAATATTTTGTTTCTAAACAATGTAGTTGAGGTCTAAAAGGGAAATTAATCGTATAATCAAGAGTTCAATTGGCTTTCTATTATATTTTTTCTCAAGTCGTTTCTTAGAATTTGTTTTGGTCTTTGTCATAGACTTTAAGACTTTTAAATGAATAGAAAAGTATTTTATTCATACGAAGAAAGCTTGAGAACAAAAAGTTTCTGAACGACCTGTTCTACTCAGTTCCCATTATGACGATTTTTTCATTTTCTTCAATTCAGGGAGTGAATTGTTTTTGCATTCGTTGGAGTTGCAGATAATTGATAGTTTGTAGCATTAATGGGTGGGATACTCTCCAGACGTTCAAGCTCTCGCCATCCTTCTAGTTCACACTCATGGAGCCATCACAGCTATCCCCAGTCACCATATGCTCAACCAAGCCAAGAATATATGCAATACCAGCACTATGCACCACCACCTCAGAGCTATGGTGATCCAGCACCCAATTCTAGGAGGTTGGAGAGAAAGTATTCAAAGATAGATGATAATTACAAT
Organism: Populus tomentosa; assembly: GCA_018804465.1. Classification (NCBI taxonomy): domain Eukaryota; kingdom Viridiplantae; phylum Streptophyta; class Magnoliopsida; order Malpighiales; family Salicaceae; genus Populus; species Populus tomentosa. The sequence goes on from CM031991.1 coordinate 8,905,311, forward strand.
AGCCTGGAGCAGGTGAAATATTATTTCTTATTTCTCTGCATATTATCATGTCCATACTATAGTTGTGGAGGACCTAACTAAATAGTTGTTGGAAACTATGGAAGATGTTATCATTGAGAATGTGTTTTAGATTTGCTTCGCTTGGAAGAAAATTTGCTTGAAGCTGGTTTTTTTTTTATATGTTTTTGACCATTACCAGTGACAGGGTGAGTCACTCTATCAAAACCAAGATAGTAATCTCTTATGAAAATAACTAAATATCACCTTGCTAATGTTAATTATGATAACATTTTATTGCTACAAAGAGTGTGATCTTTTGCCACAATCAACCTGTTCACAGGTTACTGAAGCCCTGGCACGTGCTGGCTTAGAGTCTTCAAATCTCATTGTGGGTATTGATTTCACAAAAAGCAATGAGTGGACAGGTTTGACCTCAAATGTGCAGATTCAAGCTCTTTGTTTTTTTCTTTTTCCAACTTGCATTAATTTGTTAGCCTGCTTAAATATTAGGTGCAAGGTCATTCAGCCGAAGAAGCTTGCATCACATTGGGGATGATCAAAATCCTTATGAACAAGCAATATATATCATAGGAAAAACACTATCTTCCTTTGATGAGGATAACTTAATACCCTGTTTTGGATTTGGAGATGGTATTTCTCAGAACAAATGTGCATTGACAGTTAAAAGTTTTAATCCTCATTGTAACTTATAAATGTAATTCTATGAAATATCAGCATCAACACATGACCAAGAAGTTTTCAGTTTTTATCCGGATGAGAGGTTTTGTAATGGATTTGAAGAAGTTTTGAGACGATATAGAGATTTGGTCCCCTGTCTACGACTTGCAGGTTGCAAATTTAATCCCTTTCTTTAGCTTCTTTCTCAGTTGCATTTCTGCTTACTGATTTTTTTCACTTTTTTGTTTTGTGATAGGACCAACATCCTTTGCCCCTGTCATTGAAATGGCTATGACTATAGTTGAGCAAAGTGGCGGCCAGTACCATGTTTTACTTATAATAGCTGATGGGCAGGTGATTGGTTTTGTTTGATATTTCATGGTTTGCGATGAGTCACCAGCATAAGTGTGCAACTGATATGAATTTTTCACCCTTTTAATCCCATTTGAATATATGACATTTCAAACCTTCTGTGTAGAATTTGTTTAAACTACATTGCATTTGAAATAATTAGAAAAGATACTACTTTGTTCTAGTGTAATTTTAAGTTTGATTGCTGGCCGTAAACTTCAATTAAAGACGTAGTTTCAGGCAAGAAAACTGCATTTCAAGTCTCTCATGTTTTTGTGACTGGGCATTCTTGCTGTTAGTGGAATATATCATGTTCAGGGAAATATGATCAAAAGAAGAATTGTAAGAGTTTCTTTTTGTTTGTTTTCTTTTTTCTTTTGAATATTTTCCAGTGGGGGTGATTTTAAATGGCACTTTAACCATTAAGTCTCAGCTTTTAAGTCCTTAATCACTGGATCAATGTTTCAATGTCAATGTCGGAGTTTCTTGTTTATTTAATTTCTGGTTATTTTGTTTGTGGAATTTAGCTCTTTAGCGCATCAGGCAGCAACTCAGGTTTTATAGCTGGTCTTACCAAACATTTTAATGAATAAGTAACTCAGATGAGTTTCCTGATTGGCCAAAGGGATTAGTATTTCCAGAAAAATCATAAAGCAAGTGAGATCTCTTATTATTACTAGGTTTGGTGTTTGGACCTCAAAAAACTAGAATTATAGCAACCCTGGTTAAAATTTCTTCCAAACTCAATATCTGTTACTTTCAACATCAAAATATGCTGTCCAAATTTCACACATGGTCACTTTTATTTCATCTATTTGAGATTGATTACATGATCTATGGGTTGCCACAGGTGACAAGAAGTGTTGACACTGAGCATGGCCATCTAAGCCCGCAGGAAAAGAGAACTGTTGAAGCAATAGTGAAAGCAAGGTAAAATGTTTAGCCTTGTCACGTAAGTAATTTTTTCTTTCCCAAAACCTGTTTTGATGCACTTGTTAGTTTCCAGTGAGTACCCCTTGTCCATTATATTAGTTGGGGTTGGAGATGGACCATGGGACATGATGAAGGAATTTGATGATAACATCCCTGCTCGGGCATTTGACAATTTCCAGGCAAGAAGTTTTTATCTTCACTTTTATTTGCATGTTTTGTAGTTCCCTAACTTCTACTTGATCGATGCTAAACTGGGAAAATGCTACCTTTTGTAGTTTGTGAATTTTACAGAAATAATGTCAAAGAACATGGACCGACCCAGAAAAGAAGCGGAGTTTTCTCTAGCTGCTTTGATGGAAATACCTTCTCAGTATAAAGCAACGCTAGAGCTTAATATTATGGGGTAACTTTCAACTTCTCTACACTTCGCAGAAGGTTTACACTGCCCTTGAAATGCTGAATGCAGATTGTATTTTATTTCATTGCTTTATCAGTGCTACTAAAGGGAAGGCTATAGATAGGGTTCCTCTGCCCCCTCCCCAGTATGGTGCTGGTTCAACTTCATTCAGAAACCCAAAACCTGTCCAATCAAGTTGCACTCGTCCAAGTGCATCTTCTTCTGGCGGACATGATGCGGTTGGCACAGCACTTCCTGCAAGTTCTGCTTCTGATAATCATGTACTCACAGATTCATACCCTTCTGTTGCTGAATTAATATTTAAAAGACTTCTTTCGTTTCACTTTGTGCTAGCTTCCTGATTATAATCTTGCTAGTGCATTTGCTCTTGGAACAAGATTACAATGTTATGTCCGAAGTAAGAGTAATGAATTTGAACTTCTTGACATGAGCAGCTTTGTCCCATTTGCCTCACCGACCCTAAGGATATGGCCTTCGGTTGTGGACATCAGGTAAATATATTTCTCTCTCTCTATCTCTCTAGCATATACATAGGATGCATCTTATGTTAAGTTTTATTTAATTGCAGACATGCTGTGACTGTGGTCAAGATCTGCAGTCATGCCCCATTTGTCGAAGCACCATCCACACCAGAATAAAGCTCTATTAAATGGTATCTACTGGCATTCTTCGAAAGAAATGAAAAACAAAAGATTCAGCACTTGTCACAAGACATTATCTCTCAATTGTCATTATTGCAACTCCAAGTTCTTTGCAGTTATGTCTATGGATGAGAGGACTTGTCATGGATGTGCATAAGAGATCAGATGGAAGGAGTTTTCACAAGATCTTCTGCCTTGTAAATAAAACAGCTTTCCATCTTCATTGCCATTAGCCATCCTGATTAGCTATATAGTTTGATCAGCCTGGTTCCTTAGCCGACAGCCTTGATTAGTAGTTGCAGACGTAGTTTGATTAAATAATACGACTGCTGCAGTGCTGTCTGTTGTTCAAGTCTCCACTTGTTTAAGGTTTCACCAAAACATTTTGTTTCCATTTCAATGCCTATTCAGGGTCCAGTTGGAGACCAAATACAAGCAAGTCTTTTTTGATTCGTAAGATTGATATGAACAAGTGTAATGTATAACTTAGCCCATATAGTTTAGCAAAACAGATTAATTAGGATTAATCAACTACAGTTTGTATGGAAATTAGAAATTGTTAGGTAAAAAGGGAAATTAAACTAAGAAAAAAGAGAAGGGAAGGGAATTTTTTATTTTATTTTTTGGTTTAGAAAAATGATAGAAATATGGTTTTACTTGTCTGGGTATATTAAGAGAAAAGAAAGCAAGACAAAATTTTTGAGGATATTATGATCAAACTTACACCAATATTTTTTTTTTCTTCAACTTTTCTGGAAAACATTTGTGTATCAAACAGAAAAGTTAGAGATTTTTTTTTCCCTTCTTTTATTTTCTATTCCTAATCTTAGAATATGAATGTTAATTTCCTTAATTTTTTTCCATCAATTAATTTTGATGACAATCGGAACTCATTTATAATTAACTTTTTAAGAACAATATGAATGTTCAAAAACTTCTATTTGGTTTTTTTAGAACTTCTTAGAAAAATTGTATTGCAGGTTAATTACATTACGTTGTAGTTGTGAATTATGTATAAATGGTTTTAAAGCTTTGTTTGTTTTTAAATTTTAAAAGTGTTTTTGAAAAAATTAATTTTTTTATTTTTTATTTCAAATTAATATTTTTTTAGTGTTTTTAGATCACTTTAATGCGTTAATATCAAAAAATAATTTTTAAAAAATAAAAAAAATATTATTTTAATATATTTTTTAGCAAAACAACATTTTAAAAAACAACAATAATCATATTTTTAATAAAATATTTTACCCTTAAATAAGATTTCGACTACCACTTTGTTTTATTATATCCCCGTACTACTATTTATTAGACAAATTAAGGCCTAATGTCAAATTTAACTATTAAGATTATTGGTCTAAATGATATGAACAATATGGTTTTGAAACAATTTGATTTTTTAATAAATAAAACTAATTAAAAGAACTAGAAAAAAACAAACATTAAACAAACTGCCATTCAATATATATATATATATATTAACAACTCGAATAGAGAGAAATAACATTGATTCCCAAAATTTTCTTTTCTTAAATTTGTTTGAATTGTTAAAAGGAAAACATTAAATAATGATAAGTCCCATGTGTTTTTTCTATTTTTTCTATAATTATTGTATTTGTAAGAAAATTCAAATGTTTTAAAATAGCATAATTTACTAAAAAAATAAATAAATTATATCTTGGTTGTTCAGACCTTATTTTTCACAACCCAAATAGTCTAATTTAGAAGTAAAAGATATCATTAAATCAATAATAAATTGTTCATAAGTTATGACAGAAATAAATTTTATGATTAAGTCTTTGAGAAAATCTCATGTTTTTGTCCTGACATTAATGACAACAAATCATGTGTTGAACAAAATAACATGTTTTTAATACCTGACCACTATATATTAGGTGATAAGTGTCTATGTTCTTTAGGCTGTCACTTGATATTTAAATCCTAAAAAAAATTGTAAGGATTTTATTTTTTTAATATGGATGTGGATGTTCTTGTATATTATTAAAGAAAAGCTAAATATCTACCGATTGTTTAGATATCTATTATGTAGAAGATTGATATGCATACCAAGATTGTAGAAGATTGATATGCTAATATTAATATTGTAGGAGAAAGATATGCTAAGATTATAGGAGACAAATCGTTTGAAAGCATATTTTCTTTCTTAGACTTCTATTATGTAAGTATATAATACAATAGATTAGGAGTGTTTACGGTTCGGTTCGGTTTAGACTCAAAAAATCAATCGAATCGAATTATATTAATTTTGTAAAATATTAACCGAATCGAACTGAAAACCAGTTTAAACCGAACCGATATGGTTCAGTTAAATCCGGTCTTTTTTTTTTGCAAAAAACCAGGAAACCTAATCCCATCATATATGGGTTTGTTTTCGGATTTTTTAAAATTGGTTTACATTAAATCGGGCTTTAAGATTTTCTTTTTAAACCAAGAAACTGCATTTTTTATATGGCAAGGAGAAAACACAAGCACACAAAGAAGATAGATTTTACATAATCTTTTGCATGAAAGGCACAGAGAAGTTCAAGACAGAAACTTCCTTGATGGAGCTAAATAAAGGATAATTATCTTTAATATTCAAAACAACTCTTCCATGGTTTCTATTGCCATTAATCCCATCGATCTTAACCATTATCACGAATACTTACCGGAAGAAAGATTGGTTGGGAGATTCTTTAAATTGAGAAAAAAAAGGCCCTTAGGTCCTGATCCACAAATCAATAGGAAGCAGGGCGAGGGTTTTTCATTAAAGGGGGGAAAGAAGGGTGGGGCTTTGTTCTAGGGGGTGCCTTTCACAGCTTTAGAAAGGAGAGCCTTGAGTTGCAGGAGTAAAAAAAAGAGTCTCGACCAAGAACTCAAAATAGCGAAGTCTGAGGTATAGCTAAGAATGAAAAGGGAGGAAATATAAGAACAAGAAGTGATAAAGATGAGCAAAGATCACTGTGCATCAATTTTCTTTGGATGTGTATGTGACATTGAAAAATGTGATCTTCTCATTAAAAGCTTATCCAATAACCCACTAGAAAGGATTAAAAGCTTATCCAATAACCCACTAGAAAGGAAGATTGGGAAACTGGGAAAGGAAGATTGTGAATTAATTGAGAGGAAGATTAGGAATTTTTCTGGGCAAGGCGGCGACTTTTTATGAGAGGCAATGAAGTTATGTTAATTGTTAGGGTTATGTTACAATTTAACTATTTACACCTCAAAGATTTTTGTAACTTTTGGCTTTTATAGGTCCAATTTGGTTTGTACTGCTTTCTGGTTCAAAACTAAAACCGAACCGAACCTGTTAAAATTTATGGTTTTGACAATCGGTTTAATCGGTTTAATCGGTTTTTCATTTCAAATGCCAACATGGATAGCTATAATGATCATATAATTCCTTAGCTTATATACAAATTATTAGAGATATTATGTAGCTTGTGACACAAGAATAATATCATGTACAAAACTTTTTCGAATAACTTTTAGTGAATATATCAAGATATGATCTCTTTCTTAAACCTAGCTCCATTATTTTATCTCTATAATCTTTATATTACTCATCTCTCATTTCAATACTAAATTAAAAAAAACACAATTAAGCTTTTTACCACCCAATGATAGGATTAAAACACCATGTCATAGCATCTCTCATAATCAAATATAAATGCTAGCTAAGCTTTTCCGTGCACCGTTGGACCTGCAACACCATGTCATAGTCAATTGTCATATTGCATATCTGCTGGTCTTCAACGTATATGACAAGTCGTCTGTTAAAAAAGACAGCCCTCCAATTCCATAAAATATCTTGAGAAAGCCCATTACCTAATCCAAGAGGCCCAAAATTTCAGTCCATAAAAAAATTAAAAGAAATAAAGAAATAAAGTTGCCTCCTCTTAAAAACCCTCTCCTCTTCCCAGTCTGCCTCTTATCCTCAACCCCTCTGAACCCCCTCCACTCCTCTCCTCTTCCAGCTCTCCCCTCCTCTCTCTATTTCTCTCTCAGAATGTCTGCTGCATCTGCTTTCACCTTCAAGCCCCTCTTAATGGCAGAAACATGCCTCTGTTCACTCCCTTCGACTTTCACTTCGAAACCCCCACTTAAATCTCTCCCTATCTCACAAAGACCCAGCAAGCTCCAACTCTCATACCCCCACTCTTTATCACCTTTCTCTCTAAAACCCAAAACCCATTTCTCCTTAAAAATCCCGTTTGTAACTCAGACCTCGGATTGGGCTCAACAAGAAGAAGAAGACAACACCACTATCACTTTAACTGAATCGGAGCAAGAAGAACAAGGAGAATCCAATTGGGTAAATGAAGAAAGTAATGATTTTGAAGGTAGAGTATCTGATTGGGAGGCTGAAGGAGAGGATGCAGCTGCTACCGAAGCTATTAGAGGTGAAGGAGAGAGTGGTAACGAGGAGGGATTTGTAGAGCCACCAGAGGAAGCTAAGATTTTTGTAGGGAACTTGCCTTATGATGTTGACAGTGAGAAGTTGGCTATGTTGTTTGAACAAGCTGGAACTGTTGAGATTGCTGAGGTAAATAAATGCACTTGCTTTTTTGTGTTTTAGAGTGTTTCAAGGGTTTTATGGAGGTTTTGTTTTGTGTTGTTGTAGGTTATTTACAACAGGGAAACTGATACAAGTCGTGGGTTTGGGTTTGTGACGATGAGTACTGTTGAAGAATCCGAAAAGGCTGTGGAAATGCTTCATCGTTATGTAAGTTTCTTCCTATATTTGTTTTGTTGAAACTTTTGGCTGTGTGGTTTGGGACGATTTAAAACTATATATAAACTTATGATAGTTGCTAGAAATGAGTGAAAGGGAGGAGGCAGAGTGGGAGATGCCGTTTCTATGCCTTTATGGCTAGAAGAAGAAAGATGCTGGATTTTTGGAAGTTTCCTTGCTCTAACTAATTGAGCCACCTGTTAGGTTCGGATGGCTGAGTATTTTGTATAATATGGGAATAGAAATTCTCCTTTTTGGTTGAGTAATGTTCCTTCTTCTTTTCTTTTCTTTTTTTCATTTTGAAGATAAAATTCTTGTGGGGTTCAACTAAAGATGTTAATTATAGGAGATGAAGTAGTTACATTACCAGCAGGAGAATAGTTGCATTGAGTATTTCTGCTATAGAAAGTGGGAATCATATAGCCTTTGATCAAGTTGGAGTAAGGATGTTCCTCACAGGGTAGAGACTTGTTACTCGTAATTGAATAGCTTTTGATTTTGTAAGGGTGAGGTGTCTGGTTTGCCTCACTGAGCAGAAAAACATGTTACATGTGATGGATAGTCTTGAGGGTCTGAGATGGATTTTATTTAATGGAATTGGATGGAGAGCGTGAGGGATTTTATGAAATGGGCAGTACAGAAAGATATTTTACAAGTTGTGCTGTTTGAACTGTTATTGGTTGCTGAGGTGGGAGTCTCATATGACTGAAATTCAAGCAGTTGCATAAATAAAGCTAAATTGTGAACAAGAATTATGGTTGCTTGAGTAGGAGGCAACAAAAATAAAATCTAACTGTTTATTAAAGAGACAGTTCAATTGCAGCATGTGACATGGTGGCAGGAGCTTCTGATTGTATATTCAAATGATCTAAACATTGCAAATAATAACCAATTGGTGTGGAGATAGGACATGATAATGGTAATTAGAGATTACAGGAGTAAAAGAAAAATATTGTTGGCCACAAACCTTTTTCTCTATTTTTTTTTTTTTGAGTTTGTCCACTGTTGTCAGTTGGAGCTTGTTGTTTTCATAAAGCTATGCTGTAATCTTTCAGTTTCATGTGATTTTTGCACAAAATGCTGTTTAACTCTGTAATACTACTGGAAAGGCTGAGAACTTGCTTATCTAGTAAAACAAGCCTGTTATTTATTGAGAAAGTATCCTAGGTTTTGGGATTGTCTGAAGAGAATAAAATTACAATTGCATCAATAGTCATGCGCCCTATCTTTGCCTGAGAATTGCGGATCATACTTGGCATGGTGGATTATGCTTTGCCATTACTCTTTGTTAGAGTTGATTCTTAAGATTAACATTGGTGATAGATGTTCTGCATGTTAATCAGGTCATAACTGATATGAAATCTTCAAATCTTACCATGAATTTTTTTCCCATTAACCAAGCTGTTTTCTTTTTTATTCCATATTGAACAGGATTTAGATGGAAGGCTTCTGACTGTAAATAAGGCTGCTCCTAGAGGATCCAGGCCTGAGCGCGCTCCTCGTGTGTCTGAACCTGGTTATAGAATCTATGTGGGCAATCTACCATGGGATGTGGATAGTGGTCGCCTGGAGCAAATTTTCAGCGAGCATGGTAAAGTAGTGAGTGCTCGGGTGGTTTTTGACAGGGAGACTGGCCGTTCACGTGGTTTTGGCTTTGTAACTATGTCCACGGAGAGCGAGTTGAATGATGCCATAGCTGCGCTTGATGGACAGGTATGAGATGAGTGCTTACCATTGTGGAAATACAATGCTGAATTTTTTAGATTCATAATTTTTGTATGTGGAAAAGAAACTAATCGCACTATAAGCATGGTTGATTCATGCAAGTAAAACAAAGAAAGAATGAAAGAAAGATGGCTGATGATTTGGAGCATGGTTGATTCATGCAAGTAAAACAAAGAAAGAATGAAAGAAAGATGGCTGATGATTTGGAGTTCTTCGGATTATGTTGAGAAGATTGCCGTCAATTTATTTCATTATCATGAACTTATAGTTTGGAAAACAAATAGATGAAACAGTAGATAAGTTCTTTGTCTATTCTATAAATGCCCTTCAAGTTTCTGTTCCATGATATACATGAGCTTCTGGTTTTGCAGAATCTGGATGGGAGACCAATCAGGGTAAATGTTGCTGAAGAAAGACCAAGGCGCACCTTTTGAAGTAATATGAATTAAATAGATTCCCCCCCCCCCTCTCTTTTTTTGCTGTTTTTTTCTTCAGTTTTGTGGTATTAATTTTTTTAGCCAGCTGCATGGGAAGCTCATTAGGAGTTTGGTACTTGAACTGTCTTAACGCGTTCCTTAAAAATTGTTGCGCAAATTCGAGTACATTGGGCTCTATGAGATAATATTTAATTTAATTTGTTGCATGGGCTCTGTCCGTCCCCCATATGCCCGTCGCCCCCCCCCCCCCCCCCCCCCCCCCGCGGAGCGTAAGCAGCCGGACATGAAAGAAAGTGCATTGGGAAGCATATGTGTGCCACAAGTCTGAGAAAATGATGAAACTAGTAAAACTGGGTACTGAAATTTGTTAGGCCAAGCACCTCGACGAGGACGTTCGACTTAAAACTTGGTTTTATTGACTGGCTATGATCTGTGATTGCCGGTGACATGGTTTGTACCTGTTTTTATTCTGGGCATTTGTGCTTCTCTATGAAAGTTTTTATGGATTCATCTCTAAAGAACCACTTTAATTAAGATGTAATAAAAAATAAATTTACTATACTGATATTTTTAGATATTTCAAACATCCACTTATCTGACATAATATATATATATTATTTCGAAAAACAGCTAACAAGAAGCTCTATATCAGTTGAATGATTCCAATTGAAATATGGATACTAATAGTAATATCAACGCGGACACCCATGAAAAAAGGATAGGCAAGTGAACTAAACTTTTGTTTTGAGTGCTAAGCGCTCTTCTTCGAGTAAAATCATGCCTGAAGTTCCGCTGCAAATTAGGACAGGAAGTTTAATCATGACGCAGGGTTAATGCCTGTCAACTGGAAAGGCAACTACTAAGGACGACCTGTCATAATAGATGCACAAACAGATGCTTAATCTGAAAAGTAAGCTGAAGGTCTTGAAATGAGATGATATAAACATAAGATGATCAGCATCTACTATTTACAACTCCATCAATGCAGGAGCTTAGGAGGGTTTGTCAACACCATACTTGACAGAATCTCGTACATATGCACAAATCCAAAACACTCTGATCGAACCAGCACTTCACCTAAAAAAAAAAGACATCCGAAACACCGCAATTGGGCACCTAATAACCCCGCAATTGGGCATCTTTACTTGTTAAAGGGACATAACGGACAGAAGTTTCACTACGAACACTAATGGAACCATCCTCATTCTTGTCAATCACCTTCAAATCCTGGAATATGTTACCGACCGGAATCACCATCCTGCCACCAGGTTTCAACTGATCAAGAAGTGGCTGTGGGATTTCTGGCGCCGCTGCCCCAACATGAATGGCATCATATGGAGCAAACTCTGGCCAACCTTGTCTTCCATCTACAGATAGCAACATTAACATCAGAGCTTAGTTACTAACAATTTTTAAGCTGGTGTCTTTTGGAAAATTTATCAGTGGAGAATTCAACGTGTTTCAGCAAGCACAACATCAAGTTAAACAAACAAAAACTGTCAGGGAAATCCATTCTCAATGAGCTTTACTTACAGGAGATGGAACACTAACAAAACTTAAAAAAGAAGACTTCCATATGAATTCCTACTACAATTTGTCCTTTTTCCCGATAATCTTCACCTTAATAAGTGACGTGAAAATCTAAAGTTATTGCTCTTTTGCTGCCAATAGCTTAGCCTACAAAACATTTAATATGTTGTAGGAAAACATATTATTATTTGCAAGGTTCAAAACATACCACCAACATGAATTGAGAGGGAACCTTCTTTCAACAATGGAGCTGCTGCGCTTTTCTTGATATTCTTTATGGAAGAATCAGCCAGCTCTGGAATATGTTCTACACCAACAGCACAACCTTGTGGTCCAACCATCAGAGCAAAGCATGCTGTCAAGTACCCAGTCCCTTAAAAAGTAAACAAAGTGAGAAACACAGGATTAGATTGCATGCAGAGAGAAACTTCTTAGAACGATAAATGCATATGACTTGCATTTTTCTTAAAGAATCTACTGCATTACAACCATGCTAAGCAAGCCGATTTGTGGAACAAGTTTACAAGTTAGTAATATGCCTGCGGTCTCCCAAGAGCTTGCACAATAAGAGACAATAATCAAGACCATTGGATTCAATGGACTGTAGTAAAAAGCAATCGAAACAATTTAGAGAAAATGAGCAAATTAAAACAAATTTCTAAAGTTGCTTTGCTTCTTGTGGTTAAAAATTTACTAGTTCTAGTCCACTTCCTTGATGAATCAGGATTTGTAAATCAAAATTCCCTTACTGTTTCAAGACCCTGCTTAGATCAAACTAGGAATATCTGGTCACACAGATTAAGATCCTAAACTTGTTCAGCATCACAAACTAAAGCATTATCCAATATTTTTACATGCTTAATGCCTAGTTATTTCACACAGCTAAAATCATCATGTTTGTGGGTTAACACTAACTCTTCAGGAGTCCTATAAACCTAGCCCTGAGAATACAGTTGCTAAAAGTAATTTATCAAGCAGTTTGAAAGATTTTTTGTAGGTGGGAAAAATAATGGATGCATGAGAAAAGAACCTGAGCCAACATCCAGGACATGCATGCCAGACTTCAAATTCTCCTCCAACAACTGCAGGCACGTTGCATGCATATGAGGAGCAGAAATGGTGGCATTGTAACCTATTGCCATGGGACTGTCAATATAAGCAGGGGTACCATCTGGGACAAACAAAGCCCTGTCGATTGTTTCCATTACTTCAGAGACCTTTTTAGAACTGATCGTTCCATAATTCTGCAAATGCTCCACCAATGCTTTATTTTTATTGATGCTACTTCCAGACCAGAATCGCTGGAAATTGCCAAAAGGAATGTTTAAAGCATTATTCAAACAAAAATATGATAACACTCATGTCTAACAGGATGCACCAATCATTCATATATAGACAAGCACATAAAAGCTCAATTATTCATATATAGATAAGAGCAGCTGATATCAGCAGCGCTGCAACCAGGAAGATTGGCAATAAACACCACTATTTACAAGGCAAAGACACAAGAATGCATTAACCTTGGGTAGATAGCATGGAGCTGGTATCTTCGAAGGAAATATCTTCTCATGATTGACCTCCACATCAGAGATGGCTATGGGCTGACTTTTTAGGTCTAAAGAACCTGGGCTAGTGCAAAATTGCCTACCACTAGCAAAAAAGTAATGAGCTCCAATAAAAAAAGCTATTAGGACATAGTATGTTCACCGAACTTGAGATTTCGCTGAAATTATGTGCCTCAAACATCCCAAAAAAGATCTGAAGTCACCATACTTTTGCGCATAAGCAAACCCATCAAATTCTATTTTCTACAACTTTATCAAGGACTATTTTTTAAAGATACTTCAAGTAAAAACTCAATGCCCTTGGGTTCTATTGTTTCAAAGTACCTAAAAATGTATTTGGTGATGAGTCAAGCAGCCATAGCTGAAACCAAACCTGCATGAGGGATACTTTTATCTTTCTGTTGAGAACAGTATAACTTTAACTTAAAGTGTTGCCTAAACTTACTCATAACCACTGCGTTGCATTTCTACTTGCATTCTAAACAAAGTGATATAGGATAGCTTATTAATTACATATAGCGAATGAATTTTTGTTCGCCCTACCAACCAACTTTGACTGTCAAACCATTCGATAGCCAATTTAAAGAACAATGCCCCGGCATTACAACTCCAGATCATATGAATTCTATAACAAGACAAATTCGTCACTAGAGAAATCAAATGTGAACATAGCAATCCACCAATTCAGTAAAGAAAATAGTAAGATTTTATGGGAAAAGATAGAAAATCTGAAAAGGAAGAAAATACACATCAACCAATTCACAGAAAGTAGTGATCAACAAGAAAAATAGACCACTATCTTTTATAAATATATGTGTGTATCTCAAAACATAAAAAACAATTTCATGGATTTCTCCTGATACAAACACAAATAGCTCATTTCTACACTTTAAAAAAAAATATCTATTAACAGCCCAAAAACATACAGATTCCGAAAACATCAAACAAACAAAATATTAAATTCAACAACATAGCTAAAAAGAATAAAGCTCACTACTTTGTTGTAATACAACCACAAAAACAATAATTTCTCTACTTTAGCAGATGCCCCATCATTTATTAACACTCAAAACACATAAAGGACATAAAAAGAGAAAATAGTGTTTTAGTGTTTTACCTCCATACAGAAAAAGAGAGAATTACCCGTGAGAAGACAATTACGGTTCCTTGGGAAAAAATTAAAAGAGATGAGAGTGTTGAGTTGAGGTGGAATAGTGTTGTTACGACGGAGAAGATGATGGTAATGGTGAAGGTTGTTGGTGTTGCTGTGGGCTAAAAGACGCTTAAGAGGAGGCGAACAATTGCGGAAACCATACGCTATTACTCCTGCTGGGAGGGATAAAGACATAGGCATGAGCATAAGAAGCATGGGCACCTATCTATCTGTTTTTTCTTTTTTATCTTTTTTTTTTAATGATGTTTATCGTTTATTCCCATTGTTTCTTTTTCTTTTTTCGATAAATAATAAAATTAAACACTTGTCAGTTTGTCAGCTAATTAGGATGGATGGATGACACGATGCCGAGAGGATTTGTTTACTGAGGTTATTTTTGGGCTTGTGTGTGTTTGCAGCCCACATATGTCTAGCTTGTTATTTTATTAAATAACAAATGAATACTAATTATTTTTTTAAAGCAAAAAAAAAATATTATTTTATTCTTAGAAGGAAAGGGCTTGGAGCAAGGTGTGCTAGCCCTTTATATAGGATCATAGTTAATAATAAAACAAAAAAAAAAAGAAAGTGAACATGTGACCCTTGTTTCAGTATTTTCCAACAAGCATTTAATGTGTTTTTAGTAATGTGTTATAAGATATTTTTGAAAAAAAATATTTTAATTAAAAATTTATTAAATTTATTTTTTATTTTTAATATTCGCATATTCAAACCATCTAAAAATATTAATTTAATATTTTTTAAATAAAAAACAATTAATTTTTTTTAAAAGCCAATTTAAATGCATTACCAAATAAATTCTTAGTCATAAAAAAAAAATCAACTTGTTTTATCTAAAAATAACTTGAACAACTGATAAAAGTATAGTGTCACTAAATAGATCAAAATGATATCTTTTTAAAGTATTAAAATGACAGGATATTAGATTAATTTGGGGTAACTTTGTTAAATCTACTACCAGATAATGAGATTCTAATAACCTTATTGAAAAAAATATTTTTTTTTAAATCCAATTCTTAATCAACCCAATGTTGAAGTATAAAATTTAAAACAAAATTCAATTAAAAATAAGCTGAGTCAACTCGAGTTAACTTATCCAACTTGAGTTATAAAATCAGAATAACTTCATAGAAAATAAATTAAAATAAATTATGATGATTAATTCATATTTAACCTAATGTTTAAGGATGAAATTAAAAAGAATCAGTTAAAACAAGACACAAAAACAACCTGAGTTAACTGACCAAAATCGTAATTAATGTTATGAGATTGAGATAATTTCATAAAATGCAATAAATAAATAAAAATATAAAGTCTAATTCTCAATCAACACAATATTGAAGGATGAAATTAAAAACAAAATCAACTAAAAAAGAAAGAAAGAAAAACCCAAATTGATTGACCTAACCTATAACCGAGTCATAAAACCATAATAATTCCATAAAAAACAAATAAAAAATAATTATGAAGCTGAATTCTCAATAAATCTAAAATTAAAGGATTAATTTATTTTTTAAAAAAGAATAAAAATAAATGTCCTGAGTCAATTCTAGTTAACATTCAAACCCAGATCATGAGACTGAAATAACTCTATATATAATAAAATAAAATAAAATAAAAATTCAAATTCCCAACCAAACCAATTTTAAAGGATAAAATTAAAGAATATTCAATTAAAATAACAACAAAAAAAATCGATTCAACCTGGTTAACCTATCAGACTTGAGACTTGGGTCATGAAATTATAATATTCGCATATGAAACAAATAAAAATAATAATAATTATGAAGCTCAATTTGAAATCAACTCAATGTTCAATAATAAATTTTTTTAAAAAATTAATTTTAAAAATGAAATAACAAATGACCTGAGTCAATAGGCTAACTCGTAAAACTTGCAACTTAGGTTATGAGACTGTGATAACTTCATAGAAAACAAATCAAAATAAATTATAAAATTCAATATCAAATAAATTCAATATTTAATGATGATTTTTTTTTAAAAAAAACTAAGTTTGAGATAAAAAAATTAAAAAAATCTTCAAAATATTTGAGGATCTAAGTGAAAAGACCTTAGCATTTTGTTATTCATCGTTAGAGTGAAACGTCAAAGTTTTTTAGTATATGTTAATACAAATTTTATTTAATAATTTATTTAATAAATCTCTTTTTTAACTAATTAGGTTAAGTGCTGAGTATATTGTTGGTATGTAAAATGTTTTTTTTTATTATTAAAAGAAAATCCATGTAATTATAGGCAAATCACTCATTTAGCTATGGACATTTTACGCTTCATATGTGCACATGTTAGAGATATACTTTATCACATCTAGATTGTTGTCAAAGTTTAGGCAATTATATAGCTCGTGATACGCTACGGGTCTATTGTTTATATATATATATATATATATCAAGAAGATGTAAATTTATTTTTTCAAAAAAAAAATTTAAGAATTTGGTCATTGACTCAAGATAAAAAAAAAAAGATTAAAAGGTAGTTAAAAAAAAGATCTAAGTCAAATCTGGTAAACCTCCTGAATCCATGACCAGATACATAATATCAAGATAACTCTATAGAAAGAAAAGGATAAAAAAACAAAGAATATCAATTTTCAAAAAAACTATTTAAAAAAAATTCCTTCAAGTATTATCTAAAATCAAATGTTAGAGGATGAAATTAATAAATTTAATTTAAATAAAAAATAAAATTCCTTTTAAAGAAGTGAAATTTAACAAAAAAAAAAAAAAACTCAAGGCAACCCTTGTTATTTTAAAAAGAAAGATAAATCTTATAGAAAGAGAGTAATGAATAATTTTTGAGGATGTAATATGAAAAAGAAAAAAAGAGCTTAAAAAAGAAAAAAAACCAAGTTAAACTGAGTGAATCTTGTAAACCCAGGCTAAACTCTCAAATCCACAATCCGTTAAATTCTTGACCTGGGCTTAACCCGAGAGCACAACATCTAAAACATTAAATGTTGGAAGATGAAATCAATCAATTTAATTCAATTTAAAAACAAAATTGATGTTAAGAAAGCATCAAATATCATCATGATAAATTCATATAGGTTTAAACCGAGATAGCAGAAAACACTGAGAAATACAGGAGGTTGCATAAGAAATGTGTGACGATAGAAGACTAGCTAGCTGAAGCACGAGAGGTTGTAGTGATTAAAGGAAAAAAAGGGATAGAAGTGGGGTTGTCAAAATTGATCTAGTGACTAAGAAAAATGAAATCAGGGTGTTAAGAGTGAAGCTCGACAAAGAATAAGAAAAGATAAATCACTTGAATGAGAAGTTGGAGGCATCAGAACGACACATAAATCAAATCGACATCAACAACAATTCCTTGAATCGAAGAAACATGTTGCTTATAAAGAAGATAACCAAGATAAATGAGCAAATGGATGAATGTATCGGACATGCATGGATTATTAAGGCCAATTCTTGAAGGGTAAGAAAGGTCATCCTTCACTATCGACAAAGTCTATCTAAGATTGATGCTTTTTTAAGAAAGATTGAGAATCATGACATTACTTTCCTACTATGGGCTAGAGATGTAGTTGAAGAAGAAGATTGATATACTATTTCTTGTTCTTGTATAAACAATGTAATAGACTAGTTAATATTATTAATGAAAGGGGCTTTGACCTATTTTCTATGTAAAATCTATCTCTTAGCGTGGTTTAAGTTTATGAAAACAACAACTTGATCAAAATTACTCTTGATAAGAAATGTGACAAAAGAATCCATGTTCGTTACACAAGCATAATTATGGCCATTGATCGTTCTTAGGAAGGCCAAATCCATATCCAATAAACATTAACATATGTATTATGACCATACATTTAATCATGCATTCATATATACATTTGTATTGCATCACGATCATGCATTTTAATTACTCATTTGCTTATAAGTTGTCATACATATTACAAATTGTGAAATATAGGTCCTTCGTCTAAGGTCTATTACACCTGACTAAGAAAAAGAATGGAAAATAAGGAGAGAGCTTATTTGGAATCACATTATCAAAATGAGTTATAGTCCAAGAAGTGTGAAGTAGCTTGAATGGCCAATCTACTTGAGCAACTTTTAAAATCCAATAATAGGGATAGAACAACTACATGACCTCTTATAAGCACCAGAAGCTCACATCCCTCACACATCTCATAACTTGAGGGCAAATTTAGCAGCCGAGCAATATTTTATCCCTTCCCCCCCATCCAGCCAACTTAATCTTCGATCACTATGGATTTAACATTAAAGAACCCTTTGATAATAGGTCTACTGGTCCTATGAACCATGACAAGTTGTCTACTTTAGAAAAGAGATTGAGAGTAGTTAAGAGGAATTATTTGTTTTACCCTATACAAGTAGTTGAAATATGCTTGGTGCAAACATTATGGTGTCAAAGGATTTTAGAGTGCAAGACTTCATCAATTATACCAGACCAGAATGCTAGAACACCCATCTCCGATCATACTACAATAAGATGGCTGAAGTGATTCATAACAATAAAGTGTTGATCTATTTCTTCTAGGATAGTCTCACATGGTCTATCCTGAGTTGGTACATGAGATTGGATAATACCAGGATCAAGAAATGGATAGACTTGGTTAAGGCTTTCCTTAAGTAGTATAAGTTTAACTTGGAAATTACGCTCAACAGAACTAGCCTGATGACAATAAAGAAGGGAAACCAAGAGTGCATGATGGCATATACAAAAAGGTGATTGGATAACGCCACATATGTCGAATCCTTTTTAATAGAAACGAAGATGGTGAATTTGTTCACCAATACCTCCAACTCCCCTTATTATGAACATTTAAAGGGTAGGTCATTTCAGGATTTCTACAATGTTGTGTGTATTCCTGAAAGAATAGAGTAGTGAATCAAATCTAGATGCATAATTGAGTCAGTGGAAATGAAAGGTTTTGCTAGAGAGAAAAGAGAGAATGACGTGAATAGCCTGAAAGGTGGGTATAAGGGCAAGAAATCAAACAACCATAACCCTCAAACATCTACCTCTCAAGTTACCAATATTAACTTCGCCAAGCCTTTTGCCCCAAATCAAACTCGTTAATTAAATAGCCAATCAATTAACTAAAACAATCACCAAATACCAAACACAAGGAATACCCTAGAACAACCACCACCTTTACCTATGCCCTTGAAAGATTTGTATGCCAAATTATTAAGTACTGGGAATAAAACTATTATCCCTTTACTACTGATACAAACACATTTTCTTATCTGGTACAAGCCAGATTTGACTTATGAATACCACGATGGCAATCCTAGCAATGGTATTGAAACCTGCTATGCTTTCAAAAGAAGGTTTATAGAACTCATCAAGATATGATATGTGACTTTTAAGGATTTTGCCAATGTTAATTTGAATTTGTTACCTAACCATACTGCACGTAACAATTAAGTAGGTATGGTAAGAGTTAGGAGTAAAGACAAAGTATTGAAGGTGTCTCTTAAAAAGCTATACAATATGTTGATACAGTCTGGATTTTTGAAAAAATATGTTAAGTATCACCTTGAGAGAGGTGACCATTATAAGTTCCATAAAATGAAAGGACATCACATTAACGAGTGCATCGAGTTCCGCTAAAAGTTTGCAATAATGTTAACTTTAGGAGAATTAATGATTCAAGCTGTAAAGGTTAGTAATGAGGTAAGGATGATGGAAAGTCAAAAGGAACAATTAAAGGTATGTAGGGTCCAACCAACAATTAATGGGTCACCTAAATTGATTTTGACTAAACCTTTTTATGCAAATAAGGGATATCATAGCGCAATGCCTTACAATTACGATTATACTTCCACCATCAAAACTCTTGTTCCCTTGTTCCAAACTAAGATCAATGGGTTGACTAAAAGTGGTAATTGATTTACACTTGAAGAGATAAAAAAGAAGAAGCTAAAGGCAAGGAAATGATAAATTTTGACATGGAGCTTGAGGTTAATAAACATGTGACCAAGAAAGAGTATAATGAATTCCTGAAGTTGATAAAGCACAATGAGTACTACATAGTAGATCAACTAAAAAAAACTCCAGCTAAGATCTTTCTTATGTCCTTAATACTCAGCTTCGAGTCGTACTAAAATGTCTTACAAAAGGTGTTGAATGAGGCTTATGTACCTCAAGATATTGAGCAAAAAACCATAAAACCTCTAGTAGGAAGAATCCACGCAACAAATTACTTGTATTTCATAAAAGATGAGCTGGATACTAGGGGAACTCGACATAATAAGCCCATATACATCATTATTAGATGCAAAGATTGCCTCATAGGTAAAATACTTATTGACAATGACTTGACTTTTGATGTGTTGCTAAAATATATATTGAAATATATGTTTATCGATGAATCACACATGAAGCCAAGTACTATGATGATGAGAGCGTATGATAAAACTATATGTGGGGCCACAAGTGTTCTTGATGACACTTGTTGTTACCTAATTTTTGACTCACCTATCTGATAAAAATTTTGAAAAATCCAAAAATAGTGAAAAACAATGAAAATCCAAAAAAATATGTTTTTTTTAATACATTTGCATCGTTTTTAACATTTTCAACGTTGTCTAAAAAAGAATTTAAATTTTCAAATGTCTTTCGAACGCGTTCGACTTTTCACGTGTCATTTTTAAAATTATTGATTTTTCTTATTGAGTCGACGTTGATATTACTCATTTTTAAAACATATAAAAAATTAAGAAAAATTAAATTTACAAAAAAATATAAGAGGTTAAATAAGAGTTTTTAACACATACACAAGGGGGGGTAATTTTGAAACATTAGAAAAAACATATAAAAAAAACCTAACCCTAAAACTCCATCTCTTTCAAGCAGAGCCACCGCCCCCACCAAACTCATCCTCCTTACACACAACCTCTTAACCAACCTCCTCTCTTTGCCAGAGACAAACCCAACTTGCTCCCTTCCCTTGGCAAAACCAAAACCGGTCGTCCCTTATTTTTACGAAAGAACCTGAAGCTGCAGCCCCTCCTCTCTCAGTGGTTCCACTCCTTCCCTCGACCAGCCCCTGCATTTCCTTCCTTGTAGCAACCTCCCCACTGCAAACTCTGATTTGCCTCCAACCAGCCACACACACGACCTTCCCCTTCTCAACCACTTTCCCCTCTACCAACCGATCCAAACTCGCAGATCCCTTTGCCATCTCAACCTCCCCTCCTTTTCCCCGTTGCTCCTTTTCCTCACTGAAAACAATGCCTCCCAGTCCTTAGCCGACAATTCTACTCTTTTCCTCTAGCTCCTTCCCCATATACAGCAACACCACAAAACAACCTCATCTCCTCTAGCCAGAGAACGGGCAGAGCCATTCCCCTCCTCCTGAGACCTATGGCCTCCTCCTTCAGCCAGCAAGCCTCCCCTTCCTCAGCCTCCGTGCACACCGGCCAACAGCAACCCTTCTTTCTCCAACGGTGCCCATAGACCAGCCTTTAACAGCATCCACAACAACCATGGAGGAAAGCAGAAGAAACTATATCTATAAATAAACTAAATACAATCGACTGTTGTGTGCGTTTTTTTATCATTAAAGATGATGTAGCTCCTCACCGCCGGCAAGGAAAGAAAGGAGAAAGTCGCTCCAGATCCACCTATTTTCCCTTTTCTTGCGGTGGTATGTGGAGAGGATGCGCCGCCATTGTTCCTGCTATCGTTGAGGCTTCACAGCGCCGTTTTTGGCAATTCCAAAATTTTTTAGGGGCTGTTTTGTAATTTTTTAAAGTGCTTAATATATCTTTTGTTTAGTTTTTGAATTTTTATATTTTTTAGTGTGCAAATGTATATGTAAAAAAAAAGAAAAAAAAATTATAGTGAAAGTGAATGTATTGTTTGTATTTTTTTATGTATGTTTTTTTATAATAAAATTGCCAAGAATAAAGAAGAATTTAATATTTTGATTTGCTCACAGTCAAGAATTATGAACTTACACGTGAGTCATATTTCTATTATCCGATGAAAAAATAAAATTTTTAAAACTTCTTTAACACATCGAAGCCACGAAGTAGCTTACCTCAGGTAGGGTGCGTTAATGGTGCTAATACCTTTCTTAACCACAACCAGTCTCTTACTCATGAATCTCTGACAAGACCAATACACCCGGGTTTCCTAGTAGCCCTTAATTAAATACTAGGTGGCGACTTCTAACGAACCAAGCAAATAAAGGAAACAAAAAAAAATTATCAATCGACACCGCGCAGGTGACGTGCAACAACACTAAAGTGATGAATATCTATCCTTCCTATAATATATTTTTAGGAAGGCCTTGGATTCATATAATTAGGGTAGTAACTTTGTCATTACATCAATGCTTGAAGTACATCATGAATGAGATGGTGGTGACTATCAAGGTTGAAGAAACAATTTTCATGGTAAAAAATATGGTTGTACCGTTCATTGAGGCAATAGATTACAAGGATATGGACATCTATGCTTTTAAAATTATAAACATTGAATGGGTTCTTGAGAACATAGTATTGAGAAGACCAAGGGTTTTAGAAGCAATAAAGATGACAGCTAAATGCTTCTTGAAATATGGAATTCCATTTCAACATGACTTTGACAATGGAATGCAAAAAATGATTGATCTAATGAAGGTTAAATACACTAATTAGAGATTTAGGCTTGGATATAAGCCTCAAAAAAGGATTATAGATGGGTTGCTGATGTGAGAAGAAAGAAGAGAATGGCTAAAATTGAGGGAAAATAGTCTGAACAAGAAGATATGGCTATCCCTTCCATTAGGGCTTCATTCCTAAAGGTTGCATATGAGATAGAAATTGATAAAAGACTGGAAAGCCTTGTTCTCTCTACTATAAACATAAACACCTTAAAGATGCCGAGAAGGTAGAATCAGGAAAGGATGAAATGTTGCCACAACTGACCATCTAAGTTTTGGAAAAAGCATCAATCAAGACCTTTATACAAAAGCTAACTAAAGGTGAGAAGTTTCAAAACTAGGTAGCCCAAGAAGATCAAACGGTGTTAAAAATGTAAATCAACATTGCTTGTCTTAAAATGCTTTTTTTTTTCATTGCTTTTGTTTAACTTGTTTCTTTGGTTGACAATCGAGGCTCATGATGTTAACTAGATTTTGTTTTTGTTATTGAGCCCACCTTTTCTAAATAAAAAGGTTTATGAATTTTCCTAATTTTTTTTTATTTTACTTGTACATTTACACGAACACTTTATGCTTTCAAGAAACCTAAATATAGATATTTCATAACACCACTTACACCTTGCACCAATAATGAACGGCAATACTATAATGAATATGTAGTAGCTATGGAAAATAATATAAGAGAATTCATAAAATTAATAGAGAAACATGAATAGGCTTGAAAGCACGCTATAGAGGAGCTTGAAAGCACGCTATAGAGGAACTTGAAACCATAAATATGAGTGATGATCAGGTTAAAAAGGAGATAAAATTTAAGTCTTGATTACTCCTTAAGAAAAAGAATAAATGATTACCGTATTACAAGAATACAAATGTTTTTGCTTGGTCCTATAAGGATATGCCTAGTTTAGATACATAAATCATAGTATATAGGGTATCATTTATAAAAAGATGCAAAAAATAGAGAAGAACCCACCCAAACATCATAATCAAAGTAAAAGGTAGTGGAACACTAGGTTTTCAAAGTAATGGGTATCTAACATAGTTATCATACTAAAAAGGGAGGGGAATATCAAAGATTATATGGATTTTAGATATTTGAACGGAGCTAACCCCAAAGATGACTTTTTTTTTTTTTGCCATATATAGATGTTTTGGTAGACAATGTTGCATGCAATTCCATATATTCCTTCATAGATGGCTTCTCAGGGTACAACCAGATAAAAACGGCTATAGAAGATAAGGAGAAAACAACCTTTATTATGTTATGGGGAACATTCTACTCTAAGGTTATGTCATTCGAGTTGAATAATGTATGGGTCACCTATCGGAGGGCCATGATGACTCTATTTTATGATATGATGCACAAAGAAATTGAGGTGTATATGGATGATATGATTGCCAAATCTAAGAAAGTAAATAATCATGTCTAAGTTTTAAGAAAGTTATTTGATAGATTAAAAAAGTACAAACCAAGACTCAAACTTGGAAAATGTTCATTTGGAGTTAAGTCCGGAAAGTTACTAAGATTCGTGGTAAGTGATAGAGGGATAAAGGTGGATCCTCATAAAGTAAAGTTCATTCAATTTATGTTCTCTTAAAACAAAGAAAGAGGCAAGGGGATTTTTAGGGGGGTTGAACTATATTGCGTGCTTTATATCCTAGTTGAGAACAATATCTGAACATATCTTCCAGCTACTAAGGAAAAAAGAATCAAGGAACTTTGAATGAGGAGTGTCAAAAGGTCTTCAATAAAATCAAACAGTACTTACAAAACTCGCCTCTACTTGTTCCTCCTATATCAGAAAAGCCTTTAATACTATATATGATAGTGACTAAAGTAGCTATGGAATGTGTATTAGTTTAGCATAATGAAACTAGAAAGAAAGAAAGAGTCATTTATTATCTGAGTAAAAAGTTCACAGAATACAAAGCTAGATACATGGTGATAGAAAAGTTATATTGTGTGCTGTTATGGGTGGCAAAACAATTATGACATTATATGTTGTATCATACAACAGGGTTAATTTTAGAGTTGGATCCCTTGAGGTATATTTGTGAGAAACCCTATCTATCAAATCAAATTACAAGATGACAAGTTCTGTTAGCAGAGTACAATATAGTGTATATGACGAGGAAACTGTGAAAAAGAGTGCAATTACTAACCATCTAGCTAACAATACCATTGAAAATTATGAGCCATTGAATTTCAACTTTCCTAATGAAAATATGTTGTTAGTTGAGGAAGAAGAAAATAAGATAAATTGACGGACCATGTATTTATATGGGGCAATAAATGTATATGATAATGGAGCTAGCACGATAATAATATCTTTTAATAATAAGCGTACTCGATTTCGGTTAAACTATAGTTTGAATACACCAATAACATAGCTAAGTATGAGGCTCACATCCTTAATTTAGAAGTTGCATTAGAGCTGAAGGTCAGAAAGATTGATGTGTATGGTGACTCAATGCTGATAATCTACTAGGTGAAAGAAAAGTGACAAAAGAAGAAAGAAAAACTAAGATCCTATCAAGAATACATGTCCAAACTAGTGAAAGAGTTTGAAGAAATAGAGTTTGCCCATTTAGAAAGAGAAGGGAACCATTTTGTTGACACTTTGACCATGTTAGTTATCATGGCAAAAAATTGACTTCGGGCATAAAGTACAACCTAAAAAATAAATGGAAACCCTTTATACTATAATATCAAGAATTTCATGCAAAACTAGGAATATCTTGTTGGAGCATCCAAAGCATATATGAAAATGTTAAGAAGATTGGCTATGGATTTCTACTTAAACAGGGAGGTCTTGTATAAAAGACCATTTAACAAAACCTTACTAAGGTTTTTGAGGGGCTAAAAATGCATAGCGAGAAGTCCTTTAAGGGATTTGCTCAACTTATACTAGGGATTTGCATTGACTATATTAAGAAATGTCATAAATGTAACGGCCCGACCCAACTTGCCATATATTGTCCGCTTTGGGCCTTACCGCCCTCACGGTTTTGTTCCTGGTAACGCGAGCCCACTTCTGAGCCTGACGCCCCAAAACGCGTATAACAAGTTGGCGACTAGCACCACTTATAAGGCCCTGGCTCTGGACGCTCGCTTCCGATGTGGGATATCACAATATCCAGGGACCTGTGGGTTATGGGCCCACCACGCTTTACTTCCATCTAGAAACATGCATGGTCAAATAGGTACTAAGAGCTTCAACCATTAGAGTAAAGACATACATTCAAATTTATGGATTAATATTACATCTCAAGTTTTAGGAGACTAGTCTTTTAATTTACAACTAATTTACATGGTCAAAAGCAAAAGATATTAAAACTAGTATTATCCTTGACGCGACCCTGATGGACCTGAAAATAGAAATTAACATGTACAAATAAATATAAAAGATAGGAACAAGTAATAACAATGGCAGGCAATAATCTTTATGGAATTTCTTTTGATATATAAAATTCATCATAGACCTCTTTTACAACATATATTTTCCATCTATTACCAATATTCATCTAATATCCTATCTCATTTGCCAAGAATAGTTCCATCTTGAAAATCTCAATACAACTCAACTGTTTACGAACATCATCTTCTTATACATCAATTTTCACTTGATAATAAAATATTCCTTTCTTAGTATCATTAGCTTATCTCATTCTTTTGGAATAGCTAATCAAGATTTCCCTTTTCTGAATCTGTTGCTAGAAGGTAATCGCCGAAACTAATAAATCTTATTAGTATCATTCGTCTTCCAATATTGGGCTAGACTAATCAATTTAAGAAATATCGGCACCGATGAAACCTCATTGATACCATTAGCAATCCACACCTGGATAACTAATCAATGTCATTTGATTCTTCCATTCGTACCGAATCCCTTTTATTTTTCTTATTAACATCATATGCATTGTAACCACGGTTGCCAAGTATCATTTGCACACAATCTTAGTTATCGACACTACGGTCACTAAGCATCCTTCACATAACCTTGGTCGCTCTCATCATAGTGCCAAGTATCAATTTATGCCCTTAGCCCCCATCATTATGGTGTTAAGTATCATTATAATGTATCCTTAGCCACCAACACTATGGTAACCAGTTATCTATCAATTCCCTTCTAATCTCCAAGTCATTGTGATTAAGTAATTTACTCAATATCTTAGTCTCATATCAATTATTTTACTCATAACATTTAGAATTTACTATTTGTAACTTCAATCAATTAATTCACATACTCTTTTCAAAACCTTACTCATCTCGATTGCCAATAATTCTGATAAGTTCATATAATTACCCACACTTTTGGTTAACCTTCCTAGATTACCAGTACATCTGGTAATTCCATACGAATTACCCAGCCTCCAGCTAACTTCTTTTGTGAGTCAATCAATCCTGTAGTTCCATACGAATTACCCTATATCCAGTTAACTTTCTTGGTAACCAATAAACCCGATAATTCTCTTAATTACCAAATAAATTTGGCTAACCCATCTTGGTTGTCAAAGTCAATCCGGTAATTTCATATGAATTACCCAACATCCGGCTAACCTCTTTTGTTAGCCAATTAATCTGGTAATTCCATACTAATTACCCAACATCTAGCTAACCTCTTTTGTTAGCCAATTAATCCGGTAATTCCATACGAATTACCCAACATCCAGCTAACCTCTTTTATTAGCCAATTATTCCAGTAATTCCATACGAATTACCCAATATCTAGCTAACCTCTTTTTTTTTGTTTATAATTTCTTCATGTACTTGGTATAAACAATTTGTAGTACATATAGATGCACTAATTGTTTTACAATCAACCATAATCTTAAACCCGGTTATCCTCTTAAGGCATAATTTGCTGAGGTTAACCGTTCACTCCCCCCGGTCATCCACTTCGGATGCCATTAGCCAAAACCAATCAATCATTCGTCCCGGTCATCCTTTCGGATGCCATTAGCCAAAGCTAATCATTCATTCATCCCGGCCATCCATTCGAATGTCATTAGCCAAAGCTAATCAGTCTTTCATCTCGATCATCCATTCGGATGCCATTAGCCGAAGCTAATCAGTCCTTCTTCCCGGTCATCCATTCGGATGCCATTAGCCGAAGCTAATCAACCATTTATCAATATTTAAGCGTTCGACAAGCTAATATCGGTTATAACACAATATGGTAATACTCATGTAAAGTATTTCATTATTCAACATATGAAAAAAGAAGGAGTAAGTCACCTACCTAGAATAGGTGCACGTGCTGCCACTCCATGCAATTATCTAGTCCCCACAGCTTTCCCTGTACCATCAGGGATTCAATTTTATCAACAATACAACCAACATCACATCTTCATTTAATTCTCATTCAACTAGTATTCTCAAACCAATCACAAGAAATTTTATTTAAGATCTCATACTCTTACTCATTTTCATGTTTATATTTATTCTTATAATTTTGTTATCAAAACTATCACTCAACATCAATTCCAAGCACAAATTAAAAATTATCTAATGCCGATCAATTTAGCTTAACCAACCCATAACACTATTTAGTGTCCTAATCATAACTAAAGCTGTAAAACTCAGTTTTGGGCGTGATTTATCTCTATGAAAGGCTAAAACTAAAAATACAACTTTTATGAAGAAACCAACTCCAAATTATTTTGTTTTAATGCTTAAAATCAACAATCACAATAGCCCCTCCTTTATAGCTAAAGTTATGGACAATGAAGATTTTCATTCCTTAGAAATCCTTTTCAACTTCCAACTTATTTTCATGCAAAAGTAACATCATCCAAGGTCATTTGACATCAGTAAATCACAAATTCAAACCACTTTTAAAGCAAAACATTTAAACAATTTCTCTACCTCTACAACATAACAAGATTAGACCAAAATAAAGAAACTCATTCCTTTTAAGATTTCTCCTATTATTATTATTATTAATACAACAAACGATGAACTATTTATTTTCTTTTGCTTTCTCCTCGTATGAATAAACATATGTGGCAAACCTTAACAATTAATATTCTCAGATCATTATCACAACAACAATTTCACCCTACTAGTTGGAATTCATGACAATCTTCATTAATTAATTAATTTACCAAACATACTTATGACTAGCTTTAAATATGTTTGATTTTTCAAATTTCTTTCATTTTGATTTATTCATGGTTCCACCCCATTTATATCCACACAACCAACAAGTTAGCTTTCTATTCAATCAACATGTTCGTGTAGCAATGTTCCTTATTATTCTTACACAATAATCATTATTCTCCTCATATAAAGAACACACAATTAATCTAATACTATTAACAAGAACATATTTTATCATTACATCTTCCATAAAATCTACATCCATACGATTCTAATTTCATCAAAACATGTATTTAATCAAGCTTACTCCATGTTCCCAAAACTAGCAATAGATTCACAAGGCAATAAGTCATCAACCTCTTCTTAGTTTTTTAAACCCAACGGTCAGACTACAAATCATAGAGTTGTGCATAATATATCTCAAAATCATAATGATCCAACGGTTAGATCTCCCTAGATCTTAATAAAACCGAGGTTACCTGAAAATAAATGAGCTACTGTTTAACATGCACGAAACCTTTCTGGAGAATTAGTTTCCGATCTCAACCGTCCAGAATGAAGGTAACATCTAGGCACACCATATATCCAAGAATGAGCATGATCCAACGGTGTAAGAGATAGAAATCGGCCGGCGACCAAATTGCCCTGTAGGTGCATTTCGTTTTTGTTCTCCAGGACATTTCTGATGATGATTTCTGTCAAACGGATTGTGTTTCTTCCAATCCCTCTGGTCAGTTAGTAGATAAGTGTAATAAGAACAACATATCCAAAACACATCATGATCCAACGATGGATGGCAGAGATATGGCCACCGGAGTATTATGGGTTTTCTCCAAAATCTGCAGCTCTTTCCCTGTCCGTTTCTCTCTATTTTTCTTTTTCTTTTCTTTTCTTTTTTTATCTGGTGACCTCTTTGTAATTTTATAGGCACCTTTTTTCATAATTATAATTTTTTCCTCATTCATGCTTTTATGTATTTTATTTTATTTTTCATGTAAACTATCTGGTTTATTTTTGTTTAAATCGCTAGTCTTTACCAAACTCCGATTGGGATGAGATATTTACCAAGGTATGAAAACATATTAATAGACTTCATGCAAAATTTTATCCCGATCCGACGATTGAATTGAGAGCTCTGCTTCCTAATGTAAAATTGGTTAGTTCATGACTTTTCATAAACAATCTAGATTTTTCTTGTTCAATCTTCACAAAAAAAATCATATCAATTATCCTTCTAGACCTTTAAGGTTATTTTATTATTTTGGAATGTATTCCTTTTAGGATTTTCACCGTTATTTATTTATCAGACTTATTACCGTTTCAAAATAACATCACTGATTTTTAAGTAGTGATTGCACCTTCAGTCCTACCCTTTTCATTGCACAATCCTTTATTATAATGTATTCTTTATGACCTCTTGTTTCCTAAAAATATTTTGTTATTTTTCTCATTATTTTATCCATCAAAACACATTACCAGTTTCTCTGTCCTTATGAATTCTAAACCAAAATTCATGTCATGAAAGTCATCTCTTCCATTATATATCATTATTCATCTATTATTTCTAATCTTGGTTTCCATCACTCATTGAAATATCACCACTTTCAGTCTTACGTTTACATGAGGGTTTACACATTTACATATTTAAATTATAAATTTTCCAGGGTTTTTACTATAAATGTCAGGTGTAAAACGATAAGATCAATGCACCTGCAGTTCCTTTGTTTAATCTAACATCTTTATGGTCATTTACCATGTGGAGAATTAATGTGACTAGGTATATCAATCTAAAAACTAGCAACGGACATAGGTTTATCCTCATGGCTATCGACTATTTCATAAAATGGATAGAAGTCCGTTCATATGCTCATGTAACGCAAAAGGTGGTGAAGATGTTTATTAAAAAAGACTTGATCTGCCAATATAGTTTACTAGAAAAGATAGTGACTAACAATGCTCAAAACTTCAACGACAAGATCATAATAGAACTCTATGCCAAAGGGAAAATCAAGCATTTTAATTCTTCACCATACAGGCTAAAGATGAAAAGTGTTGTAAAAACTACCAACAAGAACATCAAGAAGGTTATTCAGAAAATGATGATCACTTATAAAGATTGGCACGAAGAACTTCAATCAGAACTACATCAAAAAAAGGTGATCACCATTTGTCATCTATGTATATAGCACTGTAGTTAAAACTTCAATGAGAGCTACCCCGTATTCTTTGGTATATGGAATAAAGAAGGTGAAAAAAAATCTTCTCATTAAGAGTATTGTTAGATTCTAAGCCAAAAGAGGCCGGGTGAAAAAAAACAAGATATGAACAGTTAAACCTAGTCAATGAGAAAAGGATAGTCGCGATTTGTCATAACCAACTTTACCAAAAATGAATGGCCAAGGAATATTACAAAAAGGTTAGACCTTGAGTGTTCCAAGAAAGAGATCTAGTGCTATAGAAAATACTATCTTTACTAGGAGAAGATCAGCGCAAATTGGTGTCAAACTATGAGGGTCCTTATATAGTGAAAAAGGCTCTCTTATGAGGCTTCTAAGGTTGTCTAGAATGGATGGAGAAGACTTAACTAGACCTGTGAATTATGTTGTAAAAAGATACTATATATGAGGTGTTCAGTTTTTCTTGGATCAATAAAGTGAAGCTTGGCCATGAATTTTTCGTGTAAAGAACCTTTCTTTTTAAATTGCATGATCTCATAGCATTTGAAATCTTTTTCTTAAAAGAAAAGGATCTTGAAAGAATTGGCTTTGTGCATGATTACGAGAAATGAATCATAAAATGATTAAGATGAGGTTTAAGTAATTCTCGATCAAGAGATGACCAAACCAAACAAATCAAAGCTAACTATAAGATAAAACTCTGTCTCTAAATAACATTTCAATGTTTTCATTAACTATATTCTTTGTTACACGTGTACGACATCGCAACAAAAATATCCACTCACATATTATATTATCAATTAAGCAAACATGGGGAGACAAATAATTCTTGTTTTTTATTAATGAAGAATTGGAATGGGAGTCGCCACTTAGTATTTTGATCACTAGAAACCCTAACTAGTCTTAGAGACCAGGTACGAAGGTTAGTTGCATAAATGGAAGATATTAGCACCCCAAATACACCGTATCTAAGGTAAGCTGTATTGTTTTATTATCTAATAAAATCTAAGGTCTTGTGGTGGTTTATAACTGTTGGTCTGTCTACGGTTTAAAAAAAGTCCTTCTCGGTAAGGAAGTTATTATCTTATCGTGTAAAACCTAACCGCTTTAACATTAACAAAATAATTTAATATCCGAGATATGTCATATGTATAAGGTTGTAACCCTTAAATATTAAAATAAAACAAAATAAATTTTTTGGACTTTTTAAAATATTGGCCAATTTTCGTGACTCTAATAAATTGGTTATTAAAGCTAAAATGCATGCTAATACATATTTTTGAAAAAAAATTTTATTGTATGAAAATACAATCTGATTTTATTATTATTATTATTATTATTATTATTATTATTATTATTATTATTGGGAGACTTGGGCATATGGATGAAAACAAATATTTTTTTAATTTTTAATGTTTTAATGAAAACCAGGTATTTTAATATCAAATTTCTATCTTTACAGTATAAAAATACAAACTAATATTAATTAAAATGCAGTAATTTTTTTTTTTTAAAAAATTTAAAATAATTTTTGAATTTTTTTTTTCTTTTTAAATTAGACCCGACCCGATCTATATAGCTGGGCTGGATCCAGTCAGCCGTGTAACTGGGCTAAACAACTTGAGCTAGTGACTCAACTAAACTATGCACCGTAAAATTTTACACGTGCATGGAACTGTGTGAAGGTAATTATATTTCCACTTTTCATGCTAGTTTTTTTCAGATAGCAAA
Organism: Populus tomentosa; assembly: GCA_018804465.1. Classification (NCBI taxonomy): domain Eukaryota; kingdom Viridiplantae; phylum Streptophyta; class Magnoliopsida; order Malpighiales; family Salicaceae; genus Populus; species Populus tomentosa. The sequence goes on from CM031991.1 coordinate 8,938,174, forward strand.
AACGAGCTCCTGGTTACTAACAAAGCGTAGAAGGATGATTCTTTAGCTTTCTTGCGTTTTCTCTTTTTTTTTTTTAGATTAACATGCATCAATTCTTGTAAAGACAGAGGTAGGAAATGTGCATACCTGGTTTTGGAGAAGTGAAGACGATGGTGCTGCTAACCTCATCTGCTATCTGTGTCCTCTGCTTCGCCATTCAATTTATTTCTGTTCCTTTGCTCTCCTGTTCCTATCTCTTTATTCGACCTTTCTTTGAGTTTTCTTATGTGTTATCTCCTCTCCTTCCTCTTCTCTCCCTTGTGCTTTCTCACCATCTCTCACTCTCTCTATTTTTTTTTCTCTCTCTAACGCTCTCCCTCTCTGCCTTCTTTTTTTTTCTTGTTCGGTCCCTCCTCTGGCTTTTATAGCCATAGGATGCAGGTGTTTTCGGTAACGATTGGCGTGCATCACGGCGATGAGGAACATCAGCTGCGAGACATGCCTCCCTTTTATTGCAGCTCTACTATCTTCCCCTGTATTCATTGCTAGTGAAGAAACAATTTTGGTGCTGTTTTATAAATTTCAATTGGATATTTCTAATTTGATCCTTTGATGTTTTTACAATTTTGTAATCAAGCCCCCGGAAAAATTATAATTAAATCCCTTGATTTTAGCGCTTTTTTCAGTTTAGCTCTTAGTTTTGCATTGTTTCAATTAAGTCCCTAATTAGCCATCAAGCTTTAATAATTATGCAATTAAGCCACTAATTTGATCAAATCAACTCTTCAAAATTATAGTTAGATCCCAGAACTTTAATTTCTTTCAATAAAAGTCTAAATTGACTTAAAAATCAATTTCTCTTACAATCAAACCCTCCATAAATTCAATTAAATCTTAGATAAAATTTAATTGAGTTTATAAACATCTGATTTTGAATACATATTTTTTAAAATTGAATTTTCTTTGTCAATAGCGCTCTCATCAGTCAATAATATAATGTTAATTTCAAGCTTTTATATTTTTGAACGTCCTCAACCAATTTTTATTTATTTTTCCGCATTCCAACATCTTTTTCTTGCTCCTTTTTTTTTATGGATTTTTTCTGAATATTTTTTGATATATTGTTTTTGTATTTTTTCATTTTTTTTTGTATGGGAACCAAAAAGTGGTTAACAACATTCTTAAGCAAATTTTTTATACAATAAATAGAATTAAAAATGTAAGATCGTAGTGAAAAATTACTCAATTATATAACCACACCTTTAGTTATTTATGGTTTTATTTTACGAAAATATTATTTTAAATTCATTGAACGATTCGTTTCCAATAAGCTTGTATGGAATCACAACATGATTCACGCATTGTATATAGTTTAAGGCGCCTTCCACACGCATCAGCACCGGATACAGAATCTAGTTCTTTTGACCAAAAGTTAAAGACACCAATATAATTGTTTCTTTCCCTTTAAATTTACGGTGTCTTCAATTCTTAGGCTCGGCAATCCTGGTTGCTCGGATCTCTAGGTGGAAAAGGCTCAATTTGTATAGAAGATTAAGCTGCTATTCAAGTCACTTGTGGTGATATGTGTGCTAGCACACAAGATCACCATGTGTAGCTGAACTTGAATTGAAAAAAATTAGTACGCATAATTAAATCATATTCAACAAGGAAACAATTTTTGAGTCTTTAGTTCTAAGCAAAAACACCATTTCTATGATTATGTTTTCAGTGTATTGGTTTATTTCCCGTATGAAAAAAGAAAAGCAGTGCATAAGTTATCCTTTGCCTATGTTATTTCCCAACCAAAAGTTCCAGTATAAAAAGGTGTCTAACTTGAGTTTTGTGTATGCTGTTGTCTTTTATCATTGTCTGTCTCTCCTGTTAATTTCTTCTCTTTTCCTTCTCTTTTTTTTTCAAAAATATTCTCTGTGCTGTATTGAAAGAATAATCTTTACTGAAATCTAGAATGACGACTTAATTCTAGGATGTCGTCATATATAGCATCCATCGAAATTATTGGATGGGAAGTACTTGCCAGCTTAGTTCTCCCTTCCTCGTCACTAATCCCTTACTGGATTTGGCAACTGGCCCACCATGATTTATTGTGTCTGAAAATTCTTCTGTCAGAAGACTCTGATTAGGGGAAAAAGAGAAGAAAAAAAAAAGTTAAATTGAAGCTTATGATTGTTTTTCTTTTTTTCTACAAATCTGTCGATATACCTGACAACCGTGCAATGCTTGTTTGTCTCACGTTATTGATTGTTCATCTGCTAATTTGAGTTTGGAACTATTAACAGAGTCAGCAGTAGGCTGATATGATACAGAGAGTGTAACACCTCTCTCTCTCTCTCTCTCTCTCTCTCTCTATATATATATATATATATATATAGAGAGAGAGAGAGAGATACTTGGACTGGCATATATACATATACATATACATATACATATATTTATATATATATATATATATATAAATATATGTATATGTATATGTATATGTATATGTATATATGCCAGTCCAAGTATACAAGGCATGATCTTTGTCACAATGTTTTGCGAAGAATAATTTATAAAGTTCAGATTAATAGCTGTTACCGTTTGCAAGCAAAGAATAACTAAGCTGGCAGACAGCTTTTCCGGACCAGGAGATAAATTAAAAAAAGCCCATAGAATTCAAAACCAAGCCTCCTTGATAAGGCTATATATATATATATATGTAGATTATACACACACATGCTCCACCCTATATCTCTCAAACTACTCAAGTTCAGCTGCCTCCATAATTCTATCACCTTATTTAGAGTTACCAAATGGCCTCAAACAGCATGCAGATTCCTGCAATGAACCAAGTCATGATTTCTAATGAACTTTGGGTCTCCTTGGAATCTAATGATAGCACAATGATGAAGGCGGTCAGGGCAAGCCATGCTCCTGATGGTCGCAAAGTTGATGTCAAGCCCATGCTCCGTATCATCGACAACATTTTGCTTAGGGCTGCTCCTGCCATCGTAGAGGTTCGTATTAATTATCTTAATTCATTGTCCACGTTGATAAGCTTTCTTGCATGCATGTCTCACAAATATGAAGAAAACTTGCGAATTTCACTTGCCTAATTAGGGCTACACTACAGCTAGTAATGATATGCCACTTGTTTCATTGTAGGGTACATATGAAGATAAAGGTCTTCTGGACGAGGAAATATTCAGTCGGTCTGATGTGGATGCCAAGCTTAAAACTCTTGCTTCTATTATTAAAAAAGTCTCCTCTGAGGTTGATGAGGATATATATACAAGCAATTACATTGAGTCCAATGCTTTCGGTTCATAAAACTATGAACTTTCGTGTATATGAAAATATATACTTAATCAGAATCACTATATTTTTAACATAATTCTTCTTTTCTTTTCTTGCAACAGCTCTTTTCCCACAACAACTTGATCCTCTCAGGAACATTCAAGGCGAACAGCAATGTCAACCAGACCATTATTCCCTATGGAGTTAAGATAACTACTATATCATGACCCATCAAAACCTCTTTCTAATCAGTGTTTGTTCTTTAAATTTTCTATTCATTATGCATGGTTTTTTTGCAGATGGATTGCAAGTGTACGTGCTCGGGTGGCAGAGATGTGCATGCAACGATTATGATGTTACTCGACACCCTCTCAAGCTATTCGTGGGATGCCAAAGTAGTGCTAACTGTAGCTGCTTTTATAGTGAACTACGGTCACGAATTCCTTCTATTCACATCATCTGAAGCTAACAATTCAGCACTTGCTCAATCTTTAGCATTCCTTAAGCAACTTCGAGACATCACCGACCATGCTAAGTTCTCAAAAGCTAAAATCGATGCAATTACTAAACTTATCAAGGGCATCATGGCTGTAACCAAGTACATTGTCGAATTGCATAATCTACCCCCTGAGTCCATTGCAACTGACGAGGCACCAATGTCAAATGCCATGGCTTACATCCCCAAAGCTGCCTACTGGACAATGCTTAGTGTTGTGATCTGTGCCTCGTATATTGCTAGTCTCAGCGGGTATGTGTATATAGGTCTTAAATATTGACAGAATGCATGTTTAATGAATCCATTTTATATAAATTAATCACAGGTAGATATATTAAATTAATGTAATTTCAGGTCTGAGGAAACCACGGAATTATTGGATCTCTCAAGACTGGCTAGTGAAGGCAGCAAAATACTGGTGATCCTGAAGAGCTACAAAACTATTTACAAGGAGTACGAAGGTAACCCCTGGATACTCTAACCGTAGAATTACCTTAGTGTTTTTTTTTTTTTTCTAAAGCAGAGTTCACGATGACGAGATAAAGCGAAGTATCAAAAAATTTCTTTCGTCAAAGCATTAATTAACCAGGGAACATATTTATGATGAAGACCATTCTTTTTGGAAAGTTGGTGCATAAATTTACAATTAATCATTGGTTCAATGATCAAATCCAAAAAGGAAAAGAATATAGAATCCTAGGTCCAATCGAATTTTTTGAACTAAATTAAGGGGTTGTTGCCATGCAGATTTACCTGTTTTGTTCAAACTCAGTAGTCTGATGTTGATATTTAAGAGATATAAATTTTAATTCAGATTCCCTCCCCCTCCCCCTTTCTCTCTCTCTCTACACGGGGAGAGAGGGAGAGGGGGGGGGGATCCATATAAAGCTGTAATGGACTAAAAAGAGACCACTATGAGATGCAGATGAGAAATGTAAAACAGCTTACTGGGATCTCGTCAAAACTTTCTCCTCAACTCACTCGGACAACATGACGGTTCTCAAAACCTTGGTTGTAGCCAAGGATGGCAAGCAACACCTCGTGGGTCACGCCAGTAAGGTCTGTTCTTAAATTCCTTTTCATTTTTGGCACTTGTTACGTAGAAATTATTAGATAATTTCCTTGTACAGTTGCTTCCTTGCTAATTGTTGGAAATGAGTCTATTATTGAGATACCATTTTTATGTGAATATATATGAGGAAGGAAGCAATGCATCAGAAGTATCTTAATAAAAGGAAAACAACAATGTTATAAAATAATTTCTTTTGTCAATTTTATATACAGAGAATTCACATTGAGGAATTAAGGGAAAAGCATGTGTTCCTGCTCGCATCTGGCCTTGATATCTCAAAAGAAGAGATTGATATCGTTGGTAAGTTGTACCAAGAGGCTAAATCCAAGGGAGAGGTTCAATATGAAGTAGTGTGGATCCCAGTTGTGGAAAAGACAATCTCTTGGGACCTAGAGAAACAGCAAAAGTTTGAGCAGATACTAGCCATGATGCCCTGGTACGCTATGCCTGAACCTTCAAAGATCAAAGCAGAGGTCATCAAGTACATAAAAAATGAGTGGCGTTTCGAGAACAAGATGATTTTGATACCGCTAGATAGACAAGGAAAGGTGGGGTCCTTGAATGCCCTTGACATGCTTCTGATACGGGGAAACAAGGCTTTCTCTTCCCTCTATAATGAAAAAGTGGAATCAATATGGGAGGCTCAACAGACTTGGACGCTTGAGCTACTTCTAGGCGGCATTGATAACAATTTCTCCCTCGTACTTGACTGGGTAATTTCACTATCTCTAAATTATATCTACCCTTTGTAAGCGAAAAATAATACTCAAAGCTTCACATTAATATAGATAGATTGAAGAGCAAGTTAACTTTGTTATTACATTTAACTTTGTTATTACATTAATTATATTTGTTGGGCCTTGGTTTTTGCCAGACGAAACAAGGTACGATCGTGTGCTTGTATGGAGGAGAAGATATTGAGTGGATCAGGGAGTTCACGAAAGCAACAAAGGATGCTGTAAGGAACATCAGTTCTGGCACCAGATTTGAGTTAGTCTATGTGGGCAAGAACAACGCAATCAAGGAAGTGGAAAATATCATCAAAACCATTGACGAGGAGAATCTTAGTCGCTATTGGAACGACTTATCTTCCATTTGGTTCTTCTGGACCCGATTGGAGAGCATGCTCTACTTGAAAATGCAACAATGCAAGAATTTAAAAAATGACCGTATAATGCAAGAGGTCACAACTTTGCTCAGCTATGATGACAGTGACAGAGGATGGGCTCTATTTTGTAAAGGGTCTTCTGAAATGGCCTTGGCACGGGGAGATGTAGCTCTGAAGAGCATCAAAGAGTTCAGTGAGAGGAAAGATGCTGATCTTTTCCTGGCACTAAGCAATTACATCAAAAAATCACAGAAGATACAACGTTGCAGCCGCATTATCCTCTCAGGGGACAGGCAGGAAATCCCGAGCAAGAAGCTAAGCTCGGACGGATGTGAGTGTTCCATGGAGAAGTGCTTCGTGTATCGTTGCTGCGCGGATAAATAGTCTCCGAGCAAGCTTTTCCCGTGCTCTGAAACATCGACCTCCGAGTTTCGTACTCGATTACGAGAATAATAGTGTGTGCTTTGTAACTTTTTTTATTTTATTTTGTGTGCTTTGTAACTTTTTTTATTTTATTTTTATAGTCTATCCACTATGGCGAACGTCCTCTTTCTTGATATTTATAATTAGTGGGGTGTGTGTTTGTCCGGCCTCCACTCTACAAGTGTGCTTTCTATGTACTTAAAAGAACGATAAATAAATTGAAGAATATATTTAAGCCTCTTTCCCGAGAATCCCTTCTGGTTTCTCACTTGGTTTTTGCAAGAGTTCAAAATTTTGAGTATGTGCCTAAAAAAAGTTTGGTACTCCTTTGCTTACCGCTTTATTTTATTTTTTATTTTTTTGTAAGAGTTCAAAAATTTGAGTATATATGTGTGTGTTTACATTTAAAGAAAACCAATTTCGTAATGCTAGAGATAAAGGCCAAGTTGTATGTTTGAATAATAAAAGGGACCAAGCAAGACATTATCCGAAATGTCTTATTGATCTTTAGCCAAATCTTAAATCCACCGGAATGAACATAAAAAATTATATCGAATTTAATATAAGCGTTTAATTTAAGATAATATAAAAATGAAATAGTGAGAACATGTAAAGTTAAATAGATGGTTGTTGGTAGGTGCTAACAAACCTCCTTCTGCCCTATATGTGCTCAAAACTTCAACTTTTTCACATTATAGTTCCAAAATTTTAAGCGAGGATCACAGGAAAAAAGTGAAATAGAAAGTGTTCAACCCGCCATGAAAAAAACTCACCTCGGTGTGGTTTTAATGGGTTCATGTTAAAAAAAAAAAAAAAAAAAAAAAAAAAAAAAAAAAAAAAACAGAAAGAGAGTTTAATACGGGTGGTTTTGACCATGAATTTTTTGTTTTAATTTTAGATTTTTGAACTAATTAAAAAGAATTGAAAATGTATTTGTTGAGGTTTTTGTGATTGTTTTTAAGGTTTTTTTAACAAAATTAAATTGAAAATAAATTTTTTAGATCCGAAACCCAAAACTCAATTTTCTAGTCATCGAAGATAATGGTAAAATGATCCAACTAATGAAACATTGTTTGCCAAGATGTACAATGTATTATTCATTAAAAGAAAAACACTAGAGCGAACTATATCTTTTGTATTTAAATAAAACTTAACCAAGCTTGTCCTTCCAAATCTAGAAGCATAATACCCTTTTTAAATTTTTCTTTAATGGTTTTTTAAAATAAATTTTAATTTACACTTTAAAAGTGTTAGTTGAGCTTTCATTCCTAAATGATCTTTTGAATTGTTTCTATAATTAAAATAATACTTTAAAGATATTATTATAATTTATCTTTATTTTTCTCTCTTAAATTTTATATAAATGAGTTGTATCTACAGATGCATTTATAAGAACAAAAATTATTTATATGCAATGATTAAAATTAAATTATAAAATAAAAAAAAATATAAAATAAAAAGATAGTCGAAGTAAAATATATACATGTGCATCTATCTTTTCCTTCTTACAATGAAGATCAACTTTTTATCTTATTCTTTATTAACATTAATAATTTTTATTTATTTATCAATTCTTATATGTTTCTTTCAATTTATTTTATTAAGCATAGAAAATATCTTTTTATTTTTCAATTAAAAAAATTCATGATACTTGAAAACACATTTATAATGTTAGCTCATTCTTTTCTTGCATT